>CM053783.1:207627552-208227552 GCA_028749045.1 Cupressus sempervirens
ATAATTAATACATATCACTACTAATCTAGAGAATGAATAAAAATAATATCATTCCTTATCCTCTAATACCAAAAAGCTAAGATTTCTTATCTTCTAATATTGAACAAGTAGAAATCATTGATTATTTTAAAAACACCTATATGACCTTAAAATTTTATTGGAAAACTACTTATAAATCTGGTGTTTTAAACCAAAATGCCCTTTACTACAAAATTAATTTTGCTATCAGAGTTACACATTCTAGTTACTATTATACATCATACTAAGAAAAAATTAAGCTTAGAAATAATAAGTTAATTTTGATTATTTAATACTTTTAACAAAAGAATTAAAGCTTTGGAAATAGTAAGTTAACTTTAATTACCTAACACATTTAGCCAAATAATTAAAGCTTTAATACATGATGTTTAAACGGCCACATATATAACAATTCAAATCATGAATTGCTATAGAAATCAGAGGTCAGATTGGACGCAATATCATTTGCAATTATCTGACAATTTGGAGTAGGCTGTAACTATACTTCATGGAATATAAAGGCTTATTTGAAGGTTTGGGTGTAATTATAGCCATGGCTTCTTTATCTATTTTTCCACTTGAGATATGGTCCGCCTCTTCGATGCTTCATTCTGAATGCATTTAAGTAACAAATTAAATATTGGGTAGAGAGATTTCATGTCGATATCAGACATGCACAGCTTTTGGTCTATGATGTTTGGCAATACACCACCATAATCGTCGTCCCCTCAAGATGTAGCATTACCTGACAAGAGAACACAAATTGCATATACAATCAGTTTTATAAAATCTGCCTATATTTAGATATTCAACAAGTTAGTTAAAATAAAACATTGGAGTGTGTTATAAATAAAAGCTCACCCATTTCAAAAGGCTTAGTTCTTCAAATAGATCTGGATCAATTGATTTCCTCCCACATATCATCTCCAACAAAACCACTCCAAAGCTATATACATCACTTTGCTCTGTCAACTTAGTCATATGAAAGTAACTTTCATTAACAAAAGCATTTGCACAGTTTAGAGATAATGCCATCAAATTAGCTTAGCCGATATATGGACCCAAAATTTCGACAAAATATATATCGTAAAAAGTAGGAATGAAAACCATTTTACTCTGGATCTACGTATCGGACTGTTCCTTTTACTGTTGTTGTTATATGACTTGTGACTCTGTCATCGCCAATGACTTTTAAAAGTCCAAAATTTACCACAGGTTGCTATCGAGAAGTATGTTTGAGCTCTTCACATCCCTATGAACTATTTTCGGCGTACAACTTGCATGCAAATATTCCAGCCTTTGAAACGCATTGGGCATTAAGAAAGAAAATGAATAATTAAGACATGAGTTTATTGATCAAGAAGAAAAATCAAGGGGATATGCAAAGGTTTTACCTTGTGCTGCGTCTAGCACTATTCCAAGTCTAGTTTTCCAATCAAGCGTGGAAGTGTTTGATAGAGAACCTACAGGAGGACATCAACATTAATAAGTGTGTCTTAAACTAATATTACTTGCTTTTCTTATGAATAATTATCTTACCATAGAGGTGGTCCTCCAGTTATCCTCCACACATATGCTCATACACAAGCATAAGCTCTTTGGAGTCATTGCAGTAGCCAATCAGCGATACCAAATCTTACCATAGAGGTGGTCCTCCAGTTATCCTCCACACATATGCTCATACACAAGCATAAGCTCTTTGGAGTCATTGCAGTAGCCAATCAGCGATACCAAATTGTTGTGATGTTTTTGAGAAAGGAGGTTGATCTGATCATCACAAAAGTAATGAGGATTTTAAACAAATGGTAGAGTTTGAAAAAAATAGAAAAATATTACGTAATAAAATTTATCTATTAGTTGGTAAGATTATATATTGGTTTAAAATTAAAAGTTTTGAATAGTTAATGTTGACAATTTTTTGCTAATCTTAATTTCTTTGTAATGTTTAAGGATTACTAAGATTATAATAACTTTTTAATCATGATCTCAATTCAGATAAATATTTATTTAAATCACAAAAACTGTTATTGAGATATCAATAAAGATTTTGCATCTTCTATATTTCTTTGTCATTTAAATATAAGTGTGTTGTTGTTGTTCAAATTCTAGAATTGGTATCTGAGTATGAAAAAATATTCTACACATCTAGATGATATAGTTTGTAGAAATGGAAGAGGAGAATTACCAACTGTAAACAAAAGAAGAAGAAAAGTCGATGCATTTTGCAATGAAAACTAGACATGTACACAAAGTCAGAAAAAAAATCATTTTATTAATTCATTGTAGGGTGGATGAAAGACTTCATTTCTATGCTAAAAGTACTAAATAGTCAAATTTCACTTATTTTTTCAAAGTTAATTTTTTCCTCTTTATGTGGTGTGTAAGAGTAGCTATTGCAATCCTACTTTGTTCATTGATAAGTGGTGTTGTATTTTTATTATACTCTAGATAAATTAGATGAAACTCTGAGAAAATAAGAATAACATATTTAGAATTAGAAAGGAGATTGATCTAAACATCAACAAAAGAAATTGGATTTTAAACTTAAAGAATGGTTTAAAATAAAGAATACTTAGAAAGAAATATAAAATAGCTTTATTAGAAATATTTTAATTAAATGATAAATGAATTACAATTGATTCTTAGATATATGGAACTTGGAAGAGTTTAAAAATGAAGGCACACTAATTGAATTTAAATCTAAATGAAAACTAAGGCAAGATTCCCCTAATTTGAAAACAACAGCTATTTGCCTCCAATTAAACATCTATATTTGATCTTCAATCCGAAGACTTTTTCCATTACCTCATTTAAAAACTGTGTCATTCCTTGCTTTGAGGAGGAGGATGGCAGCTTTACAGCCACCTCTTTTCCATCAGCTAACCTGCCAAGGTAAACACTTTCGAAACCACCCTCTGCAATCTTTTGGCTGAAATTGGATGTGGCTATCTTCATCTCCAGCAGATTGAATGAACGACAGCTTAAAGGGTGTGCTACAGCTACTGGTATTAAATGTCCATCTGCAATATCATTGACAAAACATAATAAAGATAGGTGATTAGAGGTATGTTGTAGGTGATAGTTGACTTATTTTTTCAGGCATTAGTATGTGATGTTTAAAATTTGTCAAGATATATATCGCAAGAAAAACTGCAAAGAACATAACTTTTCTTGAATCTCTCTTAGTACTTAAAAATGGTTGTGGCTCTAGATTCATCTGGTGTCTTCTTCGTCGGTACACAAGAATGGATATCAACACCACAAAAGTAGCAATGGAAGCACCAATCGTTGATCCTAACACAATCTTCATTTTGTTATCTTTTGACTAGCATTGGCTACTATTCTTACATAGACCCAGATTCCCAAAATGCGTGGCAAAGGATTTTTTAAAAATTCTCAAATATTAACAATACCCAAGTACACGTGTTTATAGTTCTTTAGAGGATATTATATTAGAAACAATGAGAGTTTACCTAATGTCCAATAATCTATTATGCAAAAATCCTTCGGGAACAACTCTGCTAAAGTTATTGTTCAACAAACTTCTCGTAGATATAGATAATAAGCACATTTGTTATTAGATTTTGAATTCAATGTGTCATAGACTTTTTATAATATTTATGATTAAAATCTAGGATCCATTAGTAGATTGACTTCAAAATTAATAATAACATGTGAATTAAACTACAAAATTATTGAAACATCCACGAAAAGGAGGACGTGCAGTTCCTTCAAGTTTCTCAATTTGGAGAGATAGTCTGGGATTGTACTACTGAGATTATTGTTTCAAAGCCGCTTGGACATCCGATCAAAATATTTGTAATTTGCTTTGAATAGTCATTCATAGTTAATAAAAGGTATATGTAACGAATGATCAATTTTGACTCCGCTTGCAGTATCTGTTGAAATATTAAATGCAATGGCCATTTGTCCTTCGAGCCAAATGCCCACCTACCATCTGACGGACTCTAGAACAGATAGAAACAATAACTGTGGTGGGTGAGTTTTGAAATCTAAAAAGAAGGGGGAAATGATTTTGAAAGCAAGACAAAAAGGAATCTCTCTGATTCATTGACTAGAGAAGAGAATCAATTTAGCACAGCAGAGAAGATAGAAGTTGCAGAGCAGAGCAAAGCAAAAAGAAAACAAATCAGTGAATCTAGTTGGCAAGTGTTTTCCTTCTTCTCTCTATAAGTGTGCTATTGTTGGTTTTGTCCTATTGAAGCAGTGATTGCTCCAGGCACCATTGTATGTAGCCATTAGACCTGCAAGTTTAAAATTCATTGAAGTTTGAAATTTTACCAGTTTAGGGTTATTTTAGAGTTTTCTAGTTGAAGCCGAACGCTCCCAAATTTTGTAATATTTTTAATGAAAGTTGAATAGAAAGAAAGTAGGCATACTTGAATCCATTGCTCGTCCTCTATTCATTGTTTTGAGAAGTTTTTTTAGAAGCTTCAAGCTTTGGCTCTTTGGTTTTAATGGTGGAAACATTCACATTGAAATTTCTCTAAGTTATAAGTTTCCAATTTGAGCTAAGCTCACTCGACATCCATTGTTACTTAGCATTGCCCTTTGTGTGCCAAACTTACTTGGCTTCTTCTTGTGCCAAGCTAACTCAACACCTACTGCCTATCACTCGGCACCTTCACGTGCAAAGCACATTCCCACTCAGCTCCTTTAGGTGTAGAGAAAAATTGGCACTTGACAATTGCAAGTGCCGAACAAAATTTTAAAGTTGTGACTTACTTCTCACATGGTATCAGAGCTTTGAGGCCCCACATCCATAGTGAGTTAGGGCATTTACTTTCTTGGGATATTTGACATGGCAGTAGATATAGGAAAGATATGACAGCAGCCACCATCTTTTAATGGACAAAATTATGATACATGGGCAAAGAAGATGAAAACCATAATGGTTGCAAATGATTTCTGAGAGTTTGTTATAAATGAGTTCAGTGATGTGACAGACCCAACATAGTATGCTACCCTCACAAATGCACAAAAGACTCATTTGAAAGAGTCAAGGAGAAAGGATGCTAAACCATTAAGTCTTATTTAAGTAGCAATGACAGAGACAATATTTCCAAAGATTGCAGTAGCAAATTATGCAAGGGAAGCATAGGATATCCTTGAGATGAACTTCAAGGGGATTGATAAATTCTGTATAGTAAAGCTATAGAATATGAGGGAGTTTGAGAACCTTCAGATGAAGGAAAATGAATCAGTTGCAGATTTTAGTTCAAGGACCTCCAATGTGATTAATCAACTAAAATAAAATGGAGAAGACTATCAAGAGTAGAGGATAGTGGAAAAGCTATTGAGGAGTTTACCTTATAAATATGACAATTTGATCATGACCATAGAAGAGGCAAAAGACCTCACTATTTTGACAATGGATGAGTTGATGGGTACTCTTCAAACCCACGAGCATAGGATCAATAGATCTGCATCTTCTTCTTCCCAAGAGCAAGCATTGAAGGCTCAGTGAAATCCAAGAGGAAAGGGGAGAGGAAGAAATTTCTTAGGTAGAAAATCTAGAGGCAGAGGCCGAGGTAATGGAGGACAAAGAACTGCTGGAGCAGAAAGCTCAAGAAGAGTAGATGGAGCAAGTAGCTCACAAAATACTTCAAGAGGAGTTAAGAAAAACTACAACTCAAATAGGAGTAATGTAGAATGCTACTACTATTATAAATATGGTCATTATGAAAGTGAATGTTGGAAGAAGCAAAATGATTAGTCGAGATAAGAAAATGTGGCTAATGTGAACATGGAAAGTGGAAACAATGCCACTACCTTCATCATGTGTAATGTTGGTGAAGAAGAAAACCTTGAGGTTTGGTACCTAGAGAGTGGATGTAGCAACCACATGAGTGGTAATGAAACCTTGTTTTCATTCATTGACAAGAGTTTCAAATCTGAGATTAAAATGGGTAACAATAGAACTCTACCAATTGTGGGCAAAGGATTTATAATGGTCTGCACCAAGCAAGGTGAGAAGAAGGAATTACAAAATGTGTATTTTTCCCTTGATATGAAGCACAATTTGATGAGCATTGGTCAGCTCATTCAAAATGGATACAAAGTGCTGATGGAGAATGACACGTGTGTCATTCGTGAAAAAGATGGGAACAAGAACTTACTTGTCGTAGTTCAAATGACAAAGAACAAAATGTTTCCCTTGAGGATAAAGACATGTTTCTCATCTCAAGTTGGTGTTGTACCTCCCACATAATCAGCTCTAAGGAGTGCGATTGAAGATCCCTCACGGCTATGGCACCTTAGGTATGGTCATCTAGGCTATGCCAGTTTAAATTTGTTACCAAATAAAAGAATGGTAGAAGGTTTTCCACATATAAGAAATTCATGTGACAAGTGTGAGGCTTGTATTTTGGGTAAGAAACATAGGCTTCCCTTTAATTCTAAAAATTCTAGGAGGGCTAGATATCCATTAGAGTTAGTGCATACTGACCTAGTCAGTCTTATGCAAGTTACTTCCATTGGGGAGAATACTTATTTCATGACATTCATTGATGATTTCAATCATAGGACATGGGTTTATTTTTTGAAATCTAAATCTAAAGAATTTGATAAGTTTTTTGAGTTCAAAGCCTAGGCTAAAAGAGAATGTAGGCACTATATCAAGGTCCTACGATCAGATACAGGAGGATAGTATACCTCCAATTCTTTTGTAAATTTTTGTAAGAAACATGGTATAAAGAAAGAGCTCACAACCAGCTATACACCACAGTAGAATGGAGTGGCTGAAAGAAAGAATAGGACCATTGTTGAAATGGAAAGGAACATGGTGAAAGAAAAAGGTCTCCCAACTGAATTTTGGAGAGAGGTTGTGGCAAAAATAGTTTACCTAATTAATAGGTCTCCTACAAAAGCAGTCCATGATAGAATTCCAATGGAAGCATGGTTACGAGGAAGATAGACAGTTGAACACCTAAAGGTGTTTGGATGTGTTGCATATGCACATGTGCCTAAAGAGAAAAGGTAGAAATTGGATGACAAAGGTGTGAAGTGCATCTTCACAAGGTTCAGCTCAGAATCAAAGGCATAAAGATTGTATGACCCATTGAAAAATAAGATGATTCTTTCAAGAGATGTGGAATTTCTTGAAAATCAGTCTTGGTATAGACAAACTAATGAGTCACCCAAACACCTCAAGTAAAGTGCCAATTATGAGTGAATAAAATGTTGATGAACAACAAGAAGAACGAGTAGATAGAAGAAAAGGCAAGTAGCCTCAGTCATTGCCGAGTTCCTCTAAGCATGACTGAGTGTTAGTGTTGAGTAACAGTAAAGACCAAGCTAGTCAAAAAAGTAGCAACAGTGAAGACTATGATCCCACAATCTCCTCCCTTTTACGAAGAAAGACAAAGAGTCTTAGGGAGATATACCAAGATGAAAGGTATGAAGATTATGATGAGAGTGTTAATTTTACATTATTTTCTCATAGCGATCCGATATACTTTGAAGAAGCTATTAAGGAGAAGAAATGGTGTAAGGCCATGGATGAGGAAATAGATGCTATAGAAATCAATGACACATGGGAGCTAATTGATTTGCCTCCCAAGAAACAAGTGGTTGGAGTGAAATGGGTCTACAAGACCAAATACAATGCTAAAGGTAAAATTGATAGGCATGAGGCAAGCATGGTAGTCAAGGGCTACAAATAGCAGTATGGTATAAATTATGATGAGACATATGCCCTAGTTGCAAGAATGGAAACTATGCATCCTATCATAGAAATTGCAGCTCAACACAAATGGAAGGTATATCAAATGGATGTGAAGTCTTACTTCCTAAATGGTATATTGAAAGAAGAAGTATATGTGGAGTAGCCACTTGGTTATGAAGTAGTACGTGAAGATAATAAAGTATATAGATTGAAGTGAGCTCTTTATGGGTTAAAGCAGGCTCCACGGGCATGGTATAGTAGGATTGACTCATATCTGATGAGCAATGGATTTAGCAAAATAAATGGTGAGCCTACTCTCTACATCAAGACAACAAATGGAAATGTGTTAATTTTTGTCTTGTATGTAGATGATTAGATTTTTACTAGTAATGACAAGGCTCTAATTGGTGAGTTCAAAGAGGCCATGAAAAATGAGTTTGAAATGACAGACCTAGGTCTCTTGAAATACTTTCTAGTCATAGAAGTAAGAAAAATGCATGATGGCATCTTCATCTCTCAAGAAAAATATGTAGGGAGAATCTTAGAGAGATTTAAAATGAAAAAAAGTAAGGCAACCCCAACACCAATAGTAATAGGTCCGAGGTTGAGCAAGGAAGACTCTAGCAAGAGAGTGGATTCAACACTATACAAGAGTATGGTTGAAAGTTTAATGTATTTGACTGCAACTGGGCCAGACCTAATTCATGTAGTAAGTTTGATTTCTAAATTTATGGAAACACCAAAGGACTCCCATTGGCAAGAGGGAAAGAAGATCCTAAGATATGTGAAAGGTACCAAGGGATTTGGAATATTGTATACTGCATCAAATAGTTTCAAGTTGGTAGGCTATACTGATAGTGATTGGGTTGGAAGTATAGATGATAGGAAGACACTTCCAGATACATGTTTCATATGGGATCAGGTGCAATTTCATGGGCATTCAAGAAGCAACCTATCATTACTCAATCTCCAGTAGAGGCTGAGTATATAACATTGGATGCAGCAACATGTCAAGCTATCTGGTTAATAAGGATCTTGACAGATTTCAATGAAAGACAAGAGGATGGAACCACAATTTATTGTGACATCATCTCTTCAATTACATTGTCCAATAATCTAGTCTTCCATGGTAGAAGTAAGCATATTGAGATCAGATATCACTTCATCAGAGAGTTGGTGGAGAATGGGAATATCAAGATAGAATTTTGCAGGTCTGAACTTAGCAGCTAGTAGACATTTTTACTAAGCCATTAGGCATTGGAAGTTTTGTACACCTAAGAGAGAGTCTTAGTGTAGTTGATTTGGATCAATAGTGGTCCTTGTTTGTTTAGCTCGTGACAAAGTGGGAGTATTGGAATATTAAATCCAATGGTCGTTTGTCCTTAGAGCCAAATGCCCACCTACCACTTGATAGACTCCAGAACAAATAGAAACAATAACTACAGTGGGTGAGTTTTGAAATTTGAAAAGAAGGGGGAAATGATTTTCGAAGCAAGACAAAAAGGAATGTCTCTAATTCATTCGACTAGACAAGAGAATCAGTTTAGCAGAGAAGAGAAGATAGAAGTTGTAGAGCAAAGCAAAGCAAAAATAAAAGAGATTAGCAGATCCAGCTGGAAAGTGTTTCCCTTGTTCTCTCTATTTGTTTGCTATTGTTGGTTTTGTCCTGTTGAAGGAGTGATTGCTCCAGGCACCATTGTATGCAGCCATTAGAGCTGCAAGTATAAAATTCATTGAAGTTTGAAGGTTTATTAGTTTAGGGTTATTTTAGGGTTTTTAAACAAAATTGAATAGAAAGAAAGCATGCATACATGAATCCATTGCTCTTCCTCTATACATTATTTTCTAAACAGTTTGTTTAGAAGCTTCAAGCTTTGGCTCTCTAGTTTTACAGGTGGAAACATTCACATTGAAATTTCTCTAAGTTATAAGTTTTCAATTTGAGCCAAGCTCACTCGACATCCATTGTTTTCGAGAATTGCCTTTTGTGTGCCAAGGTTACTCGGCTCTTTTGTGTGCTGAGCTTATTCGGCTTCTTCTTGTGCCGAGCTAACTTGGCACCTACTACGTGTCACTCAACACCTTCACATGCTCAGCAAACTATCACTCAACACCTTCACATGCCGAGCACATTTCCACTCAGCTCCTTTAGGTGCTGAGCAAACCTAGCACTCAACAATTGCAAGTGCTGAGAAAATTTTTTAAGTTGTGACTTATTTCTCACAGTATCTCCAATCTTGTTAAGTTGCATAAATCAAGTAAGATTCCTGATAAATGGTTGTCTTAGAAAGAACTGTTCAAGACAAAAGGTAGAAGAAAAAAACTTGTGAGTAAAATTAAAATTATTGTATTCTTTGTCACTATAGATTTTAAATTCAATTGCATGTATGTTTTGTATGGACATTACATTCTACCATTAAAAAATAGAGAGCTGATTTCTATTTTTTAAGCTCTCAGGATAGTCTTGATAATTAATCAAAAAATGGGATATCCTATTGAATTCAAAAAGTCAAACAAAAATTATCTTGGATTGTAAGAAACATATAGGTTTTACTATATTCAATATGTACCAATAGATTAAGAAAATGAAAAGAAAAAATATGATACAAAGAGTTCTCCCGTATTCCTCAATTCACTTAAGTTGTTGATATGATTTGGTATAGGTCCAGACAAATTCCTTCCTGATACATCACTAATGAACACAATGAGATAAACAGACTCTCATTAGCCTTTCCTACACTACCCAATTGCCATAACATACAAAATAACATGTAAGTGATATGATTCAACTTACATTTCTACAACTCTAACTGTGTAGTTTTTGTTGCACTTGATTCCCTCCCATTGTATAGAAAAGAAAAGATCTGACATCCATTTCTTCATGCCAAAATCTGTTTTGATTGATAAAATGCAACAACTGTAGGTCAAAATGCATCATTCTAAATCATCATTTTTATAATAAAAGTAACCTATTTATTTTTTTCATAGTAAGTCCAATTGTATATTGTTATTATGATTTAATAAGTCAAATTGTATATTGTTATTATGATTAAATATTATAGTTTTTTAATCAAACTCATTGACCTATATTTCATGAATAATAGTCAGTGTACTAATCCATCTATCATAGGACTAAACAAATCAAACATACCATCGCTTCCATCAGTTGTGGTCTCACTGTCAAATATTTAATAATATTTTAAAGCACTAATGATTGGTCCATGGTTGGATTTACCTTTCTCATCTTGTAGAGCCTCTAGAGAAAACTCTAGCTACTCTTGTGAGTTTTATAGGAGGGGCACTTGTACAAAATTATTTTTCTCATCCAAGTTTACATTTCAAACAATTTCTATGTTTATCACAATTTTGAATTTCCTATATTCAAAAGAATTAAGCATCTCAATTTCTGCAAAGTAGAGTACAACTAAGGTTTTAATATATTGCCTTTCTAGATGCAAAGATAATGGCTCCGTAGATTCTTTTATAGTTAGGGCTTTTCATAAATTTAATGCAGTTGGTCAGTTGCATCTAGAGCTAAATGTCCACCTACTTGCCTAACATTCCACTTAGTAAGTGAGTTCAAATCTAAAAATGAGAGGGCAAACTTTTTTGTAGAAGACAAAAGTGATGAATCTATTTCATTCAATTAGTTAAAGAGATCAGAAAGTGCAGAGCAGAGCAAGCATAGAGCAAAAAAATGAAAATGATCAATAGATCAAGTCAAACATCAAAAAATAGAAGTAAGGTTTAGGAGGAAGATAGTGTTTTTAGTAGCATGAATTAGATCTCCTTGTTCTTTATGAGTTTGTATTGTTTTGTCCTATGAAGTAATGATTGCTCTAGGAATTATTGTATATGACCATTAGTACTGTAAGTTTGAAGTTTACATTTTTTCAATTTGAGGCTTTTAGGATTTTTTGGTTGAAGCCAAATGCTCCCAAATTTTTTAATAGTTTTAACATAGTTGAATAGAAAGCAAGAAAGCAAACAAGTAGGTATACTTAGCTCATTGTTGTATACCTTCTATTTGATATTAAATATTTTGCATTTAAGATATTTATACTTGTAAGTTTTGAAGTTATCTCCTCTATGTTTTAATGGTAGAAATGTTCGGTTAAAAAGTTTGTTAATAGATAACTTGGTTTGTGTAAGATGTGTTGTCTTTACTGAGTCCACCAAGTTTCTCTCTATAGTTCCTACTAAGTTCACATGGAAACCACTAAGCTGAGCTCCACCTTTTCTTCGGTGACCAAGCTCACTCGGCACCCTCTTATGCCGAGTTTCCCTTGTGTCGAGCTACTTGGCTCCTTCAATACTACCTGTCACTCTGCATCCATTGTGTGTCAACCAAACTATCACTCGACACCTTCTTGTGTCAAGTGAATTTTTATTTTGTGAAGTCAAATTCTTAACATGATATTAGACAAATAAGAGCAATGTTGAATGCTACTACTATCATAACTATGGGCATTATGCAAGTGAATTCTAGAAGAAGAAGGGTGATCAATGAAAGCATAATGCTAATGTGGTTGATGTGAACATGGGAAATATAATCAATCCCATAGCCTTCATCATGTGTAACATTAGTTAAAAAGGCAACCCCTGAGGTGTGGTACCCAGATAGTGGTTGTAGCAACTACATAAGTGGTAATGAATATTTATTTTCATTCATTGATAAGACTTTTAAGGTTGAAATTAAGATGGAAAATAATGGAACCATTCCCATAGTGGGCAAAGGATCTATCATGGCATGTAGCAAGCAAGGTGAGAAGAAGGAAATACAAAATATATATTTTTCCCCCAGTATAAAGCATAATTTGATGAGTGGTAGACAACTCATTCAAAATGGTTCCAAGGTGATAATGGAAAATGACAAGTGTGTCATTCATGAGAATGATAGGAGTGATATATTACTTGCAATAGTCCAAGTGACAAAGAACCAGATGTTCCTATTGAAGATAGAGATATGTTTATCTTCTCAAGTCAGCGTTGCACCTCCTGAGCATGCATGTGTAGTAGTACATAAGCAATCAACTCTTAGGACTGTAATTGAAGACCTCTCCAAGATTTGGCATCTTCGGTATGGAAATCTTGGCTTTGGTGGTTTAAATTTATTGTCTAAGAAAAGAATGGTAGATGGTTTGCCAAGAATAGTAGATTCATATGACAAGTGTGAACTTTCCATTTTAGGTAAGCAACATATACTTTCCTTTAATTTTGAAAATTCTAGAATGGCTAGAGCACTATTAGAATTGGTGTATTCTAATCTAGTAGGCTATATGCAAACTACTTCTATTGGGGAGAGTGTACTTATTTTATGACATTCATAGATGATTTTAGTTGTAGCACATGGGTGTATTTTTCAAAGAATAAATCTACAACATTTGATAAATTTGTTAAATTTAAAGTCCTAGCTAAAAAAGAATGTGGAGACTATGTAAAAGTCCTTAGAATGGATAGAGGAGGGGAGTATACCTCCAATATATTTGTAATTTTTTGTAGGAAGAATGGCATAAGGAAAGAACTTACAACTAGTTATACTCTATAGCAAAATGGAGTAGCTGAGAGAAAGAACAAGACCATTGTTGAAATGGTAAGAAGCATGATGAAATCAAAGGGGCTCCCAACTAAATATTTGAGAGACATTGTAGCAATAATAGTGTACTTGATCAATAGGTGTTGTACAAAGTCTGTTCGTGACAAGATTTTGCTTGAGGCATGCTCAAGGAATAGATGGATAGTTGAAAATTTGAGAGTGTTTGGATGTGTAGCATATGCACATGTGCCCAAGGAACAAAGGTAGAAGCTAGATGATAAAAGTGGAAGTGTATTGTAATGTCCCCATTTTGGAGGAGTTGATTATTTATAAAGTTATCGATAAAAAAATATATTACAAGGTAACTTTATATTTAATTAAGTGATATATCTTATAAAGTCATTAAATAAAATAATGTTCTGGAGGTTGCTAGAAGGAGCAGAGAAATAATTAAAAAAAGAGGCCGACCTATCAAGGAAAAAAGAATAAATAGGCATTGAGGGATCATTGCCTATCATCAAGATTTATTATTGATTTTTGTTGACGTGCATTGTGGAGACTAGGGTTTCTACAAGTAGTCACAATTGACCATTGAGAACAAAAATTCTCAATTGGTATGTAATTCTGAAGGTGTGAAAGATCACCTAAATTATTGCAGCTATGAGAAGGATATTTCAGTCCTTTCACTTGTGCTTAATTGCTGGTTTGGAGTTTCAAGTGGAGTTGCACTTTCACCATATCATCTTCAATAGTCAGTCTTTAGTATCTAATCAATCTAGATTCTTCATTTTAGTTTGTAGTTGTAACAAGTTCTCAATTATATACAGCCAGTTAGGGTTTGTCTATAATGTGCCATGTCATAATGTTTCAATGCTGAAAATTTTCATATAATTTGTAAAAAAAAATTGGGTTTTCATTGAATGAATACATTGGCACTATTATTTCCTTATTTCAGCAATATACTTTAGCAGTGTATTAAATTTAGGGTTTTGTCTAGTGGCCTATTGGAAAGTGTCATTACAGTGGTATCAGAGTAGGTTTCCTGCTAGCCTGATAGGGTTTATCTAGCCAATCTACACAAGGAACCAATGTAACTAAGGATATGGCTAAGAGACATTCTCAAAGCCCATTCAGAAGTGTGTGAGATGATGAGACTTTACAACATCAAGAGATGCTTCTACAGTCAATAGAGGCAAGTACACACGCAATGATGGTTATGATGCAACATTTTATTGGGGAAAATAGGAGAAATAATCATGATACTAACTAGGATGACAAGAGCGTAGCAGGATCACAACATAGGACATATCTGGAATAGCTGACAGACCCACACATCCTACATTCAAGGAAGAAACTCTAGCATGCACACCTGATGCTGTGGTAATAGATGTTGTAGATGAACTTCAAAAAGCAAGGAATGAGTGGGATTTGTTACCAACATATGTATAGGATGGGTAGACATTTGACAACTACCTAAATTATAGAGTTGCCAGGCATAAGCAGGAAGATAAACATAGTGAGTTGCAACAGGTCACAAACAAGTTGGTATTACCTGGTAGAATCTGAAAAGATTAATAACCCAAAAAAATATTGCAAAGAATAAATATCTAAACTATGAATGCAAATGATACAAAATCAAAATAGCAACACATAGTTAGTCTCTAATAGAGTAATGCAAATGCTAGAAGCAAAATAGCATTAAGAGGATGCAAAAACAAGATATGCAAATACAAGCGAGGTAGCATGCTTATATAGGCTAGGAAGAGAAAGGAGATGAAAACACCAACCAATGATGAGCAACCATCTATCAGACTAAAGATAGCAAAGTATCTTCCCAAGATAGCTAATGGATACTCACATGTAGGAAGGTGACACCTCACAACCATTCACCTAATAAGACATGCTTTATTAACCTAAGAAAGATTATTAAAAGTGTAGGAAAAACCTAGAAAAATATGAAAAATAAAAAACTACACTAACACTCCCCCATAAGAAAAGCTTAGGTGGATGTAGAAATGGGTCCCGACAAGTCAAGCCTGATGAGGTACCCATGTACATAAGATTTCCCAAAAGAGAGAGAAAAGAGATCCCCAAAAAAAAAGTTAGAACTTCGAGTGAGAGAAAGAGGCCCCCCCCAAAAGATGAAGCATCCCACACCCCCAGAAAAGCTCGCAAATGAAGGAACTTTCTTTCAGTGAAGGGTTTGGTGAAGATATCAGCAACTTGCTCAAAATTCAGACAATAGTGAAGGTCAATGACATGACCATGGATGAGCTCCCAGATGTAGTGCATGTGGACCTCTATGTGTTTGGTCCACTGATGATGAACCAGATTCTATGAGATTTGAATGGCACTCTAGTTGTCACAAAATATGACTGATGGCCATCTAATCTAGATACCAAACTCAGTAAGATGATGTTCAAGCCAAATGGCCTTAGTGGTAGCATTTACAGCCCCCCGGTACTTAGCCTCAGTAGAAGATAGAGCAATAGCATACTACTTTTTGCTCGAGCAACAAACAAGACCTAACCCAAGTGAGAAGCTATACCCTAAAATAGACTTGCGATCCTTAGAATCACCTGCCCAATCTAAATTTGTGTAGCCAACCAAATCAAGCTCAATACCTACTGCATAGTGAATCCCACAACTATAAGAACCCTAAATGTAGTGAAAGATCTGCTTGGCTGCTTTCCATTGCAACTCATGGGGCTCCTACATGAATTGAGAGACCGTGCCTATAGCATAGGAGATGTCAGGTCTCATATGAGTCAGATAAATGAGATTCCCAACAAGTTGGCGGTACAAAGTGCCATCAACAAGTGGAGAAGAACATTAAGCCTCAAGTTTGACTCTAGAAAGGAAAGGAGTTGGAGCAAGCTTACACTCAGCCATATGAAACCTTGAGAGTAAATGTAGAGCATACTTGGATTGTGTGATGGTGATCCTAGAAGGAGACTGAAGGATCTCAATCCTGAGAAAGTAATGCAACAAGCCCAAGTCAGTCATCAAAAAACTATCCTAAAGGGCCATTTTGACAGCCTTAATGGTGGGTGAAGAACTTCCTGTGATCAGCAATTCATCAACATACAAAACTAAAAATAGAAGTGAATCACCCTATTGCAAAATGTAGACATTAGGATCAAAATGGCACCGAGTGAACCCAACTGATAGAAGGAAGGAGTCCATCTTCACATACCAAGCCCGAGGAGCCTATTTGAGGCCATAGAGAGACTTCCAAAGATGGCACACAAGTGAAGAATCCTAAAGGAATCCCTATGGCTATTCCATGTAGATCTCCTCATGAAGGTCACCATGAAGAAAAGCACTCTTCACATCCATTTGATGTACTTACCTATGATTAGTTGCAGCAATGGCAAGAACAATTCAAATGGAATTCATTTGGGCAACTGGCCCAAAATTCTGAGAGTAGTCAATCCCAGGAACCTGGGAGAATCCTTTGGGGACCAAGCGAGCCTTTTGTTTGTCAACTAACCCATCTACTGCAAATTTTGTCTAATAAATCCACTTATATTGAACAAGTTTTCTTCCTTTAGGAAGAGGGACAAGATTCCAAGTGTGGTTCCTCATCAAGGAACTATACTCTTCCTGCATAGCTATATCCCACTTAGGAATACTAGAAGCCTCATGAAAGGACTATGCATCTGAGGTAGTAGAAATGAAGACATGTGGATCATCCTAGAATTGTGAATGAATTTTCTCGGTGTCTAATGGATCCCCAACCCAATCACGTACAAACTACAAGGTCTATCTAGCCCAAAGTGGACAGGAAGATGGAGAATATGGAGGGGAATCATTAACCTCTGAATGATGACTAGGAGAGGAAGGAGGTGAGTTCTCTGAATCAGTTTCTGCATCAGAAGTAGAGGTAGAAGATTGTTTAGGTGAATCTAACTCATCAGAAGATCTTTCATGTATTCCAAGTGACTCTAATGTCAAGGTATACGGATTTGGAGAAGTGATAGAAAATGATCTTGAAGATCCCTCCTCAAACTGAACACTCCTCTCAATGAATAATTCATGTGTAGTAGGGTGGAGCAACCGATAACCCTTCACACCATCAAGATAACCTACAAATATGCAAGGTTTGCTTTGCGAATCCAAGGCCATACATTTCTCTGTAGGAATGTGGGCCCATGCAGGGGAGCAAAAATCTCGAAAGTACTTAACTGATGGTTTCTGACCACTCCAAGCTTCAAAAGGAGTAACTCCCTTCAAGGTTCAATGACGAACATGATTTTGGATATCACAAGCATAGTTAATGGTTTCTGCCCAATACTATGGTGCAAGAGATCTAGACTGAATCATACAGTTTTCCATTTCCTTCAAGGATCTATTCTTCCGTTCTGCAACTCCATTTTGCTAAGGATTGTATAGAATTGAATGCTATAAATTGATCCCCTCTGAAGTGCAAAATCTTTTAAACCAATGGTTGACATATTCACCACCATTGTCTATGCGCAAAACCTTGATGGATTTCCTAGATTTCTTTTCTACAAAAATTTTGAAGTCTTGAAAATGATCAAATACCTCTAACTTCTATTTGAGAAATCACACCCATGTATATCGAGAAAGGTCATCAATGAATGTGAGGACATATCGAGCCTTGTTGAAAGAAGGATGTTGAAATGGACCAGCCAAATTACTATGAACTAACTCTTAGTGTCTGTGAAGCTCTTCATGCCTTACTTTTGTCAAAGTTTTGCATAGGATGCTTACCAAGAATGCAACCTTGGCAAACACCTCTTGAGAATAGAACCAAATGCAACCTTGTGACCATGCTCTGCTGGTTGAGCTGATGCAAATAGTGAAAGTTAAGATGGCCAAACCACTCATGCCATAATTTACTCACATCATTAGAGTGAGTGAACAAAATAGATGAAGGAGGATCAGGAACAAAGTGAGAAAATAGATAGAGTTGGGACTGATGATCTGCTCTCCCAACTGTAACTACAGAATCACTATGCAACTCACATATCTCCACTGAACCAAGAGTGAACTCAACTCGCTTGCCTAAACCTATGTGAGTGATCTGGTATATTGATAGGAGATTAGTTGATAATGAGGGTACACAAAGAACATCATGGAATGTGCCATCCCCCACATCAACTGACCCTCTCCCACACACCTCAATAGGAGTGTCATCACCCATCAAAATAGAAGGCATAGTACATGGCTCCAAGGATGCAAGTTCTTCCTTAGATGAAGCCATGTGGTGTGAAGCACCTAAATAAAGAATCCAAGTGGATGGTGAGGAAGCAACTGCAACAAGAGCCTTGCCCTTTCCTTTCCCCTTATTGTTTTCTATTGTCTTGTTAGACTCTTGATTAGAAATTTGTTTGATAGACTCAGGAACACTAATATTATTCTTCTCAAGAATGTATGTCAAGTGATCAATTTGTTTCTTCAAACATTTATGTTCAGCATGACTAGGTCTTTTACAATAGGAAAATTTTACCTTTTCTTTCTTAGGCTTATCGCCCTTAGAGGATGAGGTATCAATAGTTTCTTTTGAAGAAATTGGTATTTGATGCTTCTTTTCCTCACTATTATTTTTTTCTCATCCTTACTATTGTTGTTACTACTTTGTCCTTTTTGTTCTTTTGTGCCTTGGTTGGTTGCTAAGCCATGTGACTTAGAGGACTGAAGAGTGCCCATCTGGATTAGCTTGTCCTATTCTTGAGTAAGATTGACAACAAAATCATCTAGAGATGGCATGGTGAATTGAGTATGAAGTGCACCCTTAGTAGCATAGAAGGTAGAGACAAACACAGAATATTCTGAACTTAGCTTAGAGAGAATACTAAGAATCAATTGTTTATCTTTCTTTTCAATTTCACATTATTTTAACTGTAGCCTTAGTGATTTCAATTTGGTGAAAAAATCTTGGATTGTGTTGAAATTGCCTGGACTTAAACTAATTAATTCATTTTCCAACATATGACCCCTCATTGAATCTTGTGTGCCAAATAGTGTTTCTAGCTTTGTCCATACTTCATTTGGTGTATCCAAAGACTCAATGTGAAATAGCAAGTTAGGAGAAACAGACAAACACAATGTTCCATATGCCTCATCACATTTGTTAAACCACTTAGGCTTATCTTCATCTTTATCAGGTTCAATTTCAAGTCCCATAGTTATCCTATTTAATCCCACTTTCCTTAAGTGAATTGTCATGTGTGATTTCCACTCAAAGTAATTGTATGGAGTTAGGATGGGCATATTTGTTTGATCCATGATAAAGAAATGCAGAGAAGAAATGTTAAAAAGAAGAGAACCTACCGATGACAATGCCCCCCCTTTTTACTCAATCAAAGAACCCTCCAGAAAAGAAATATGATTTGGAACTTTATTTTAGTGCGTTTACAACTACCGCTAGAAAGAAATACTTAGTGGTCTTGATTTTAATGCATTACAAACCCTCATGAAGAGCATATGTTGAAAGTAAAACTTAGGCACAATAATCAGGCAAACAAATAGCACCACAATGATCTACTTGAAAAATCATGCACTTTCAAAAAAAGAATCCCCTTGATACGAGGTCGTATGAGAAAGTTATGATCCTCTAAAGTTTCCAAAATGAGAACTGTGCACAGTTACAGCCCAGAATCTGCAATTTCTGAAAATTTTATGCATGAAAATCAAAAAACAACTCTACTACTAGATAGAGTACAAAAACATAACCAAGGTCATAACAAGAATCATCAAAATTGGAGTCCATACGAGCAAGAACAAGACATTTGAAAACTAAATTCAAATTTGCAATTGCTAATGGAGAGGGGTATGACTGTAGCTTTCTGTGCTCGATCCTACAAAATATATAGATTCCATGCAAAATCTAAAAGATACCCAGATAGTTTTTCGAGGCTACAAATAAACCCCAGAAAGCATTTTTCTTGCTGATGTAGAGAAGATGTTGTAGTGGAAATTAGATGCCTTTAATAGTAAAAAAATGGCTCCAAAAATCAAGAAACGACCCCAGTAACCAAAAGATGACATGAAAATTCTAGATCAGCTTCCTAAGTCCATCAATGGCATATTGAAACTTGCAATACTGATTGAAAACTCTAAATATGCAAGTTGGTTGTCAGATTTGAGATTGAAACCCCAGAGAAAAACCATTTTTGTCAAAACTTTTCTGATTCTCAAGATCATCCAAAGATGCAAGAGAAGAGCATACTTCATTTTTCAAGAAACTAAAATAAAATTTATTAGCCCCCCTTGAATCTCTCAAATAAGGAAACTAAAATCTACTCTTGCACATAGAAAAGCTCTGATACCATGCTAGAATCTAAAAAGATTAATAAACCAGAAAACTAGTGCAAAGAATAAATATTTAAACTATGAATGCAAATGATAGAAAATCAAAATAACAACACGTAGTTAGTCTCCAAGAGAGTAATACAAATGCTAGAAGCAAAATAACATTAAGAGGATGCAAATACAAGCCAGGTAGCATGCTTATATAGGCTAGGAAGAGGGAGGAGATGGCAACACCGACCAATGAGGAGCAACCATCTATCAGACTAAAAATAGAAAAGTATCTTCCCAAGATAGCTAATGGATGCTCACATGTAGGAAAGTGACACGTCACAACCATTCACTGAATAAGACATGCTTTATTAACCTAAGCGAGATTATTAAAAGTGTAGGAAAAACCTAGCAAAATAGGAAAAAGAGAAAACTACACTAACATTACCCACATTTTATGGCAGTGGAAAAATGATTGCTCATGCTTGGGTTCATAAGGTGGATACTTTCCTATCTCTGAAGACTATGATAGAATTTGAAGTGCTTCAATATGCCATTTTACACTTAGATGGGGCAACACATGATTGGTGGACACATGGCATGATCCCATTGCAACACAATTAGATAACCACTTATCAGGAATTCATGGATAGATTCATAGAAAGGTTTGATTAAAAAAATCTTAAAGTTTATTTCTGGGAGTTAGCCCAATTGAGACAGACATGAAGCTTAAAACAATTTATCAATGACTTCCAGAATCTTGCAGTGATGGTGCCTGACATTTCAGAATGGAGGCTAGTCATTTTATTCATAGAGGGATTAATTGAACCACTCAAGGGGTGGGTAAAGGCTTTTGATCCTCCTACATTACAGGAAGCCATGAAGAAAGCCTGTAGTATGGAACTTGTTGCTCTAGCAAACTGGTTTAGTTTGAAGGGTTCTTCATCATTTAGAGATAACAAAGGGGAATTCATTAAGGGTAAAGAGAAGGTTAGTGACTCACAAGGAAAGTTAGCTATACCCTTGGATAAGGAAACACTTAATGACCTACGTAGGAAGAAGCTATGCTTCTTTTGTAAAGGTCCCTATGAAATTGGTCATGATTGTCCTATGAGGCCTAAGGGGAAGGCTAATCGGGCAATGTGAGCTTATTACGAGGGTTTAGATTCAGATAGCTCAAAGCACCATGATGAGGATCCTAATGGGATAGAGGGTGAGCAGGAGATAGATAGTGTTGAGAAAAAAGACGCTCCAGAGGTACATTTACAAGAGGCACATATGTCTAGTATTCAAAGAGAGGGATCTTTTAGACTCTGGGGAGTCTTGGTAGGGCAGAAGGTTATTACTCTATTAGATATAGGTACCACACATAATTTCATTGATGCATGATTTGTGGAGAGGTGTGGACTCAGTACTGTGGAGTTTGAAGGATTGAGAGTCAAGGTAGTTGATGGATATACTCTTCGTTGTGACAGGATGATGCAAGATCTACCTTTGCACTTGAACAACTATGAGTTTAAGGAAGACTATCATGTGGTCAACATGGGTGACATGGACATAGTACTTGGGATGCAATGGCTACATTTGTTGAAGGAGGTTACTCTAAGACTAGAGGATATGGAGATATGGTTCGAGGTGGATGGCAGGACTCATGTGTTGAAGGCTATTCGAAATGGTGATGTCAGGATTATCTCACTTAGACAAATGGAGAGATTAGCTAGGCATAATAATATAGAATGGGCCATAATATGTGCCTTGATGCCTACCCAAGAAGAGTAGCATAAGACTGAATATCATCTAGATATTCAGAAATTGAGAATCAAGTATGAGAAGGTTTTTAACAAGATTCCACTAGGCAGGCCACTAGACAGAGGCATTGAGCACATTATTGAGCTAGAGGAAGGTGCTAAGCCTATCATGATCACACCATACCGACACCCAAAATGACTCAAAGATGAGATTGAGAGGACCATCAAGGAGTTTCTAGCAATGGGACACATCAGACCAAGTAAGTCACCTTTTGCATCTTTTGTTGTTTTGGTAAAAAAGAAGGATGGTACTCTACGAATGTGTATTGATTACAGGGTGTTGAATAAGAGAACTATAAAGAATAGGTATCCCATCCCATGCATTGATGAGTTGATAGACGAATTGCATGGGGATTGTTATTTCAAAAAAAATTGATTTGAGATCAGGCTATTACCCTATTAGAGTTCGAGAGTGGGATATTGAGAAAACTTCTTTGAGGTGTCATTGTGGGCACTTCGAGTTTGTAGTCATGCCTTTTGGTTCGACTAATACACCTACCACTTTTCAGTCTACTATGAACAAAGTCTTCCACCATCAGTTGAGAAAATTTGTGCTCATGTTCTTTGATGATATTTTGATCTATAATAGGACATGGCAGGAACATTTAGAGCACTTGGAGATAGTATTGAACATTTTACAAAGGGAGTCCTTGTATGCCAAGGAGTCCAAATTTGATTTGGGGATGACAAAATTGTTATATCTTGGACACATCATTAGTGTGAAAGGAGTGTGAATGAATCCTAAAAAGACCTGTGCTATTGTTGATTGACCACCACCAAAGAACCTTACACAGTTAAAAGGGTTCCTTGGTCTATGTGGATACTATCATAGATTTGTTAGTGGCTACTCACAACATGCAACACCTATGACAGATTTGCTGAAGAAAGGGGCATTTGCGTGGACTTGAGAGGCACATGATTTTTTTATGTGGTTCAAGAAACTAATGACTACATGCCCAGTATTAGCATTGCCTGATTTCACAAAGCCATTTGAGCTTCAATGTGATGCTTTTGGAGAGGTAGTTGGTGCTATACTCATGTAGGACAAGCATCCTATAGCTTATAAGAGTAGGAAACTCAGAGGGACTGAGAGATCATTCAACATATATGATAAGGAGATGTTGGGCATCATGCATGCCTTGGCCAAATTTAGATAGTATCTTGTGGGCAGAAAATTTTGTATTAAAACTGATCATAATAGTTTGAGGCACCTTTTGGGATAGTGAGACCTGAATGATCACCAGCAAAAGTGGGTGAGTGAGTCACAGGGATATGATTTTGATATCACATATGTTAAGGGGACACATAATATTATTATAGATGCTGTATCTCATAGGCCACACCTCACTTCTATGATTCAGATATCAGAGGATTGGCGCCACTTGATTGTAGCATAATATGCCAAAGACATGTGGGCCTCTGCTATAGTGGAGAGAACAACAATTAACACCAGATACTCTCTCATAGATGATTTGATCATTTAAAAGAATAGGATTTACGTAGTCCCAGGATCGAAAGTGAAGCAGTTGATTTTGAAAGCATTCCATAATTCACCTACAGCAGGCCATCTTGGGTATTTTAAGACTTATAGGTTAGTATGAAAATGGTTCACTTGGAATGGACTTAAGGTTGATGTTTTGCAGTATGTGCGTAGCCTTAAGTCCTGAGGCAAAATATCTCCTGCCAAAATTGACTCGTGAAGTGGCCTAAGAGCATTGCGAGTGATAGGGACAGCCACTTCATGAGTCACTTTTGGCAGGAGATATTTTGGTTGTGTGGTACTGACCTTACACCTAGCACTAGTTATCACCCATAGACTGATGGTCAAATAGAGATTGTCAACAAATGGGTGAAAGGGTATTTGAGGAATTATGTGGTAGATCAACAGTGAGCTTGGGTTTGATGGATATATCTCTATGAGTATTGTTATAATACTACATACCATATGACTATAAAAATGACACCCTTCATGGCACTTTACAGCTATGAGGCACCTAGTTTCTTAGAATTTTTTTGGGAGACAGTCAGGTACCCCATGTAGGTGAACTATTATAGGAAAGTAAGGATATAGTTGCTACTCTCAGAGACAACATTGATAGAGCTCAGAACCATCACAAGTAGTATGTAGACAAGAAGAGGACTAAGTGTAGCTTTGAAGTAAATGATATGGTTTAGCTCATGTTGTAGCCATATAAGCAGTCCACTCTCAAGAAGAGTGGTGTAGAGAAACTTAAGCCACGCTATTATGGACCATTTAGGATTGTCAAGTGAGTTGGTGAGGTGGCTTATGAGTTGAAGCTTCCTACAAATAGTAGAGTGCACAATGTGTTTCATGTATCACACCTAAAAAAAGTGTTGGGTCAAAATGTGATGCCTTCTATAGTATTACCTCCCTTGGATGATGATAGAAAATTGATCTTAGTGCCAGAATCGATTCTAGATAGTAGAGAGAAGCAACTTCATAGGAGAGTAATCAAAGAGTATCTAGTTAAGTGTAAAAATTTACCAGTTGAAGATGCTACTTGGGAGGGAGAAGTGATTTTGTAGCATCCAGCATTAAGATTGCTTGAGGCCAAGCAATTTTAAGGGGTGTGGACCTGTAATGTCCCCATTTTGGAGGAATTAATTATTTATAAAGTTATCGATAAAAATATATATTACAAGGTAACTTTATATTTAATTAAGTGATATATCTTATAAAGTCATTAAATAAAATAATGTTCTAGAGGTTGCTGGAAGGAGCAGAGAAATAATTAAAAAAAGATGTCGACCTATCAAGGAAAAAAGAATAAATAGTTATTGAAGGCTCATTGCCTATCATTGAGATTTATTATTGATTTTTGTTGATATGCATTGTGGAGCCTAGGATTTCTACAAGTAGTCACAATTGGCCATTGAGAACAAAAACTCTCAATTGGTATGCAATTTTGAGGGTGTGAAAGATCACCTGAATTATTGCAGCTGTGGGAAGGATATTTCAATCCTTTCACTTTTGCTTAATTGTTGGTTTGGAGTTTCAAGTGGAGTAGCACTTTCACCATATCATCTTTAGTAGTCAGTCTCTAGTACCTGATCAATCCAAGTTCTTCATTTCAGTTTGTAGCTGTAACAAGTTCTCATTTGTACATAGTCAGTTAGGGTTTTTCTGTAATGTGCCATGTCATAATGTTTTGGTGCTGAAAATTTCCATATCATTTGTATAAACAATTGGGTTTTCATTGAATGAGTACATTGGCACTATTATTCCTTTATTTCAGCAATATACTTTAGTAGTGTATTATATTTAGGGTTTTT
This sequence comes from Cupressus sempervirens, assembly GCA_028749045.1. NCBI lineage: Eukaryota > Viridiplantae > Streptophyta > Pinopsida > Cupressales > Cupressaceae > Cupressus > Cupressus sempervirens. The sequence continues at coordinate 207,653,165 of CM053783.1, forward strand.
TCTAGTGGCCTATTGGAAAGGGTCACTACATGTATCTTCATGGGTTATAGCTCAAAATCAAAGGCTTAAAGGTTGTATGATCTAGTCACCAAAAGGGTCATCGTTTAAAGAGATGTCGAGTTTCTTGAGAATCAGTCATGAGATGGCTTTGTTGATGTATCTTCGAGCACATCAAGCAAAGTACCAAGTATTGATGAGGAAGAGGAAGACATTGGTGATGAGCAAGATGATTGAGCAACAAACATAGATTGTAGATAAATGGAAAAAGGCAAGTAACCCTTAACATGCTAAGTGACATCTCTAAGAACTTCAAGACAACTTGAGCTAGCATGCAAAATAGTAGCAGCAGCAATACTAAAAATTTAGATCCCACTCTCGCCTCTCTATTTCCAAGAAAGACCAAGAGTCTAAGGGAGATATATCAAGATGGAAGGTATGATGAAGATTATAATAAGAGTGTAAATTTTGCATTATTTTCTCATAGTGATCAAATTTATTTTGAGAAAGATGTAAATGAAGAAAAATGGTGTAATACCTTGGATGATAAAATAGATGTTATTGAAATAAATGAGACATGAGAGTTAACTACTTTGCCTCCAAAGAAACAAGTAATTGGAGTAAAATGGGTCTACAAGACCAAGTGCAATGATGAAGGAAAAATAGATAGGCATAAGGCACATTTAGTGGTCAAGGGGTACAAGCAGCAGTATGGTATAGATTATGATGAAATATATGACCTAGATGTAAGAATGGAAATCATACGTGCTATCATAGTAATTGCAACCCAACACAAATGGAAGGTATATAAAATGGATTTGAAGTATGACTTCTTGAATAGTGTATTGAAAGAAGAGGTTTATGTGAATAAGCCACTTGGTTATGAAGTTGTAGGTGAAGAACACAAAGTGTATAGATTGAAGAGAGCTCCATATGGGCTCAAGCAAGCTCCATGGGCATGGTACAATAAGATTGGCTCATATTTGATGAGCAATGACTTTAGAAAAAGTGATGGTGAGCTCACTCTCTACGTCAAGGAAATAAATGATAAAGTGTTGATTGTTTTCTTGTATGTTGATGACTTAATCTTCACTAGAAATGACAATTTCCTAATTTGTGAGTTTAAAAAGCTCATGAAGAATGAATTTGAAATGATAGGCTTAGGTCTCTTGAAGTATTTTCTAGGCATAGAATTAAAACAAATGCATGATAGCATCTTCATCTCTCAAGAATAATATGCAAGAAAGATCTTAGAGAGATTTAAAATGTAGAATAGTAAGGTAGCCTCAACACCAATAGCAATAGGTCTATAGTCAAGAAAGGAGGATTGCAAAAAGAGTGTAAATCCAACACTATACAAGAGTATGGTTGGAAGTTTAATTTATTTAACAGCAACTCGATTTGACATGATATATGCAGTAAGTTTGATTTCTAGATTTATGGAAACACCAAAGGATTCCCATTAGCAAGTGGGAAAGAAGATCCTAAGGTATGTGAATTGTACTAAGGGATTTGGGATTTTGTATACTACAGATAATTATTTCAAATTTATTTGGTTATACAGAGAGTGATTGGGCTAGAAGTTTAGATGATAGGAAGAGCACTTCTAAATATATGTTTCATATGGGATTAGGTGCAATCTCATGGACATCCAAGAAATAATCTATTGTTGCTCAATTTACAATAGAGGCTGAATATATAAAAACAAATACAACAAAATGTCAAGCTACTTGGTTAAGGAGAATCTTGACAGGTTTGAATAAAAGGCAAGATGATAGAACCACAATTTACAATAAAACATCTCTTCAATTTCACTATCTAAGAATCTAGTCTTCCATGGCAAAAGAAAGCACATTGAGATCAGATATCACTTCATCAGAGAGTTGGTGGAGAATGGAGATATCCTAATTATATTTTGCAAGTCTGTGCAGTAGCTAATAGACATATTTACTAAGCCCTTAGGCATTAGAACTTTTGTGTACTTAAGAGAGAGTCTCAGCGTAGTTGATTTGGATTAGGAGTGATCCTTTTTTTTCTTTTTTTTGGCTCATGAAAAAAGGGGAGTGTCAAAAATTTAATGCAATTGGTTGATTGCCCCTAGAGCCAAAAGCCCACCTACTCGCATGACAACATTCAACCTGGTAGGTGAGTTCAAATCCAAAAATGAGAGGGAAAACTTTTTGTTGGAAGATAAACAAAATGAATTATTTCATTCAATCAGTTGAAGATGTTAGAAAGTGCAAAGTAGAGCAAAGAATAGAGAAGAGAAGGAAAATGATTAGCAAATTAAGTTAGAGGTCAGAGAACAGAAGGAAGGTTCAGGAAGAAGATAGTGTTTGCAGGAGCACAAACTTGATCTCCTTGTTCTTTGTAAACTTGTATTGTTTTTTCCTATGAAGCAATGATTTAACCAAAAAAAATTGTATGTAATCAATACTATTGTAAGTTTTAAGTTTAAGTTTTATTAGTTTGACATTTTTAGATTTTCCTGGTTGAAGCCAAATGCTCCTAGATTTTGTAATAGTTTGAACTTAGTCGAATAGAAAGCAAGCAAGAAAGTAGGCATACTTGGCTTATTGTTGTCTCCCTTCTATTTGACATTACATGTTTTACATTTAAGATATTCATACTTGTAAGTTTTGAAGTTATGTCCTGTATGTTTTAATGGGAGAAATGTTCAAACAGAAAGTTTGTTAACAGATCACTTAGTTTGTGTAAGATATGTTGTCTTTACTGAGTCCATCGAGTTTATCTATGCAGTTCCTACCAAGTTCACTCGGCGACCACTGAGCCAAGGTCCACCTTTCCTTCTTGTGCCAAGTTCCCTTGTGCCAAGCTACTCGACTCCTTCATGTGCTGAGTTCACTCTGCACCTAGTGTCTATCCATTGTGTGTTGAGCAAACTGTCACTTGACACCTTTTTGTGTCGAGCTAATTATTATGCTATGAAGTTGAATTCTTAATAGGGTTGACTGCAATACAAATATTGGAGGAACATTGCTGCTATTATTTTGATTGTTACAATCCACAAAATGTCTTGATAATATTGGTAGACTTCTTTTATCTAAAGCTATGTCTTTCTTTGTTGACAAAACCAATTGAATTCATCTTGAGGATACCTAATTGATTCAAAGGAAAATGAAATTAGTCTATTGATTCAACTATAAATATAAACTTAGAAAATTTATTCTACTAATTCAACACCTTCTTATGAAGATTCAAAACTAAATTATAATTATGTTGAAGGAATTGAGAAATACTTATTGATATGTTGAAGAAATTGAGAAAGTGATAAATACCTGACACGGTCGATTAAGTTAATACCAAGATCATGTCGAGTAAAAAAGCTCAACATCATCCCTGGCTTCACTTGCAAACTATACATCCCACTCAAAAGACATCTTAACTAGATTGCAAAGATGAATGGATCAATATCATAGGAAGTTCGAATGAAGCAAATGTAAAGAACCCTGTTTGGACTTGTCAAGATATTTTCACTTGTCCATTCCAAATCTTGCGCAGAGTTGAATATCTGAACCTTTTGAATAAGCAGTCCTTCCATCTCAAAGGAGATATTAAAGGTAGGAAAATTTTGGGATTGATCATAATAATAAAAAAGAAACCAAAGTCGTAAGAGGTAGTTGATGTTTAGATTCATAGACAGTCGATAATAGGATTTATTTAGAGTCTTTGGGAAAAGGCACATGGATTGCATGTGAAATGGTGTACTTGGTATAGAAAAATTTACCATTTCACTGACATCTATGTAATTGGAGTCTGGAATTCACTTTAATTTCCCATCGCAATCGATGTCGGTATTTTCAAAATTAAGTTTGTGTGTTTGTGTGTACTTACCTGGCTGAGTGGCAACTAAAAAAATTAGGGCAACAATGTTTGTGTGAGAAATATAAATTAAAATCAATACTTACAACTCTAAACCTAAAAAAAATTCTCAGCACTTAAAAACTGCTCGGCACAAGAAGGTGTCGAGTGCCAGTTTTTCTCGGCACTTGCTCGGCACTTGAAGGTGTCGAGTCACAGATTGCTTGGCACTTGATGGTGCCGACTGAAAGGTTATTCAGTACTTGAAGGTGCCGAGTGATAGGCAACAAGTGTTGAGTGACAAGAAGCTCAACACACAAAGTAAATGCTCGGTAACAATAGATGGTGAGTGAGCTCAGCTTCAACTAAGAAAGAGGATGCTTAGTGTTTTGTTCAACTGAAAAATTATAACTTAAGAAATTCCAATGTGAATGCTTTCACCATTAAAACTAGAGAGGCAAAGCTTTAAGCTTTCAAACAAATTACTCAAATGTAACATACAAGGGAAGAGCAATAGATTCAAGTATTCCTGCTTGCCTTCTATTCAATCTTTGATTTAAACTATTACAAAATGTGGGAGCATTCGGCTTCAACCAGTAAATCCTAAATCGTAAAACTTCAAACTTCAATAAACTTTAAACTTTAAACTTGCAGCTCTAATGGCTGCATAAAATGGTGCCTGGAGCAATCAGTGCTTCAACAGGTTGAACTCAACAAAATAATAAACATATAGAATGATTAGAGAGGAAACATGTGCAACTAGAGGCATGAAATGAACTGTCTTTTCTCTGCACTCTGATGACTGGATCTGTTGATCAACTCCTTCCTTCTTCATCTGCTCTACAACTTCTGAGCTCTTCCTCTTCTCCTCCTTTTGTCTGGTCAAATGAATCTAATCATTACTTTTTGTCTTCTGACCTAAAACATTTTTCTCTCTCATTTTTCAAATTTGAAAAATCTCACCTACCCATATTAAATTTTTTGGCTATTCTGCTGGTCGTCAGGTAGTAGGTGGGCATTTGGCTCTAGGGGCAAGACAACCACCAAATTAAATTTCAACACTCCCCTTTTTTCCCGAGCCAAACAAAATAGGGATCACAGCTGATCCACATCAACTACACCAAGACACTCTCTTAGGTGTACAAAAGTTTCAATGCCTAATGGCTTGGTAAAAATGTCTGCTAGCTACTGCTCAAACTTAGAAAATTCTATCTTGATATCCTCATTCTCCACCAACTCTCTGATGAAGCGATATCTAATTTCTATGTGTTTGCTTCTCCCATGGAAGACTCGATTCTTGGACAATGCAATTGATGAGATGTTGTCACAATAAATTATGGTTCCATCCTCTTGCCTTTCATTCAAATCTGTCAAGATCCTCCTTAACCAAATAGCTTGGCATGCTATTGCATTTGCTGCTATGTATTTAGCCTCTGCTGTAGATTGAGCAACAATAGGTTGCTTCTTGGATGCCCATGAAATTGCATCATCCCATATCAAACATGTATCTAGAAGTGCTCTTCCTATAATCTAAACTTCCAGCCCAATCACTATCTATGTATCCCACCAACTTGAAATCATCATTTGTAGTATACAAAATTCCAAATCCCTTGGTACCTTTCACATAACTTAGGATCCCCTTTCCCGCTTGCCAATGGAAATCCTTTGGTGTTTTCATAAATCTGAAAATCACACTTACTCCATGCATTAGGTCTGGTTGAGTTGCAATTAAGTACATTAAACTTCCAACCACACTCTTGTATAGTGTTGGATCCTCTTTTTTTGTTGTCTTCTTTGCTCAACTTCAGACCTACTACTATTGGTGTGGGGGCTACCTTACTATTCTGCATTTTAAATCTCTCCAAGATCTGCCCTTCATATTTTTCTTGAGAGATGAAGATGCCATCATGCATTTTTTTTACTTCTATTCCTAGAAAATATTTCAAGAGACCTAGGTCTGTCATCTCAAACTCATTTTTCATGGCATCTTTGAACTCACCAATTAGAGCATTGTCATTACTAGTAAAAATTAAATAATCTACATACAAGACAACAATTAACACATTTCTATTTTCTACCTTGATGTAGAGAGTAGGCTCACCATTGCTTTTGCTAAAGCTATTGCTCATTAAATATGAGTCAATCCTGTTCTACCAAGCCGTTTGAGCTTGCTTGAGCCCACAAAGAGCTCTCTTCAATCTATTAACTTTGTTCTCTTCACCTGCAACTTCATAACCAGGTGGCTGCTCCACATAGACTTCTTCTTTCAATATACCATTTAGGAAGGTGGACTTCACATCCATTTGAAGTACCTTCTATTTGTGTTGAGCTGCAATTGCTATGACAGCACGCATGGTTTCCATTCTTGCAACTGTGGGATATGTCTCATCATAATCTCTGCCATACTGCTATTTGTAGCCCTTGACTACTAGCCTTGCTTTATGCCTATCAATCTTGCCTTCAGTATTGCATTTGGTCTTATAGACCCATTTCACTCCAATCACTTGCTTCTTGGGAGGCAATTCAGTTAGCTCCCATGTCTCATTTCTTTCTATAGCATCTATTTCCTCATTCATGGCCTTACACCATTTCTTCTCCTTAATAGCTTCTTCAAAATAGATTGGATCACTATGAGAAAATAATGCAAAATTAACACTCTCATCATAATCTTCATACCTTTCATCTTAGTATATCTCCCTAGGACTCTTGGTCTTTCTTGGTAACAGGGAGGAGAGTGTGGGATCAGAATCTTCATTGTTGTTGCTTTGCCAACCAACTCGATCTTCACTGGTACTCAGCACTGACACTCAATCATGCTTAGAGGAGCTTAGCAATGACTAAAGTTGCTTGCCTTTTCTTCTATCTGCTCTTTCTTCTTGCTATTCATCAGAATCTTCTTCGCTCATAATTGGCACTTTACTAGAAGTGCTTGGTGACTCATCAATTGAACCATACCAAGACTGATTTTTAAGAAATTCCACATCTCTTGAAAGAGTCATCTTGTTGTTCAATGGGTCATACAATCTATATGCCTTTGATTCTGAGCTGTACCCTATGAAGATGCACTTCACACCTTTGTTATCCAATTTTTGACTTTCTTCTTTAGGCACATGTGCATATGCAACACATCCAAACACCCTTAGGTGTTCAACTGTCCATCTTCCTCGTGACCATACTTCCATTGGAATTTTATCATGGACTGCCTTTGTAGGACACCTATTAATTAGGTAAACTACTGTTGCCATAGCTTCTCCCCAAAATTTAGTTGGGAGACCTTTCTCTTTCATCATGCTCCTTGCCATTTCAACAATGGTCATGTTCTTTCTTTCAGCCACTCCATTCTGCTGTGGTGTATAGCTGGTTGTGAGCTCTTTCTTTACGCCATGTTTCTTGCAAAAATTTATAAAAGAATTGGAGGTATACTCCCCTCCTCTATCTGATCTTAGGACCTTGATATAGTGTCCACATTCTCTTTCAGCCTGGGCTTTAAATTCTATAAATTTATCAAATGCTTCAGATTTATTCTTTAAGAAATACACCCATGTCCTATGACTAAAATCATATATGAATGTCATAAAATAAGTACTCCCCCCAATGGAAGTAACTTGCATAGGACTGACTAGGTCAATATGCACTAACTCTAAGGGATATCTAGCCCTCCTAGAGTTTTTAGAATTAAAAAGAAGCCTATGTTGCTTACTCAAAATACAAGCCTTGCACTTGTCACATGAATTTTCTATGCATGGCAAACCTTCTACCATTCTTTTATTTGACAATAAATTTAAACCAGCATAGCCAAGATGACCATACCTAAGATGCCACAACCGTGAAGGGTCTTCAATCACACTCCTTAGAGTTGATTGTGTGTGAGGTGTAGCACAAACTTGAGATGAGAAACATGTCTCTATCCTCAATGGAAACATTATGTTCTTTGTCATTTGAACTACTGCAAGTAGGTTCTTACTCCCATCCTTTTCATGAATGACACATGTGTCATTTCCATCAGCACTTTGTATCTATCTTGAATGAGTTGACCAATGCCCATCAAATTGTGCTTCATACCAGGGACAAAATACCCATCTTAATTTCTGATTTGAAACTCTTTTCATTGAATGAAAACAAGATTTCATTACCACTCGTGTGGTTTCTACATCCACTTTCAAGGTACCAAACCTCAGGGCTTCCTTCTTCACCAACATTACACATGATGAAGGTAGTGGCATTGTTTCCATTTCTCATGTTCACATCAGCCACATTTGCTTGTCCCGACTAATCATTTTGCTTCTTCCATCATTCATTTGCATAATGCCCATATTTATGATAGTAGCAGCATCCTACATTACTCTTATTTGAGTTGTAATTTTTCTTACCTCCTCTTGAAGTAATTTGTGAGCTACTTGCTCCATCTGCTCTTCCTGAGCTTTTTGCTGTAGCATTCCTTTGTCCTCCATTACCTTGGCCTCTGCCTCTGGAGTTTCTTCCTGATCCATTCTTCCTCTCCCCCTTCCTCTTGGATTTGACTAAGCCTTGAATGCTTGCTCTTGGGAAGAAGAAGATGTAGATCTGTTGATCCTATGCTCATAGGTTTAAAGTGTACCCATTAACTCATCCATTGTCAAAACAGTGAGGTCTTTTGCCTCTTCTATGGTCATGACCAAATTGTCATATTTATGAGGTAAGCTCCTCAATGTCTTTCTCACTATCCTCTACTCTTGATAGTCTTCTCAATTTGACTTCATTTGATTGATTACATTGGAGATCCTTGAACTAAAGTCTACAACTGATTCATTCTCCTTCATCTAAAGGTTCTCAAACTCCCTCCTTATATTCTGTAGCTTAACTGTGTGGACTTTATCAGTCCCCTTGAAGTTTGTCTCAAGGATATCTCATGCTTCCTTTGCATAATTTGCTGCTGCAATCTTTTGAAATACTATCTCTGTCATTGCTACTTCAATAAGACTTAATGCTTTTGCATCTTTCCTCCTTGACTCCTTCAAATGATTCTTTTGTGCATTTGTGAGGGCAACATATTGAGTTGGTTTTGTCACATCATTGAACCCATTAACTATGAACTCCCGCAAATCATTTGCAACCGTAACTTATCTTCTTTGCCCATGTATCATAATTTTTTCCATTGAAGGATGGTGGCTGCTGCCATATCTTTCCTGCATCTCCTGCCATGTCAAATATCCCAAGAAAAAACTTTTCCCTAACTCACTTTGGATGTGGACCCTCAAAGCTCTGATACCATGTGAGAAATTTTCCTCGGCACTTGCTCAGCACTTGATGGTGCCAAGTGAAAGGTTGCTCGACACTTGAAGGTGCCAAGTGACAGGTAATAGGTGTCGAGTGATAGGAAGCTCGACACACAAAGTAAATGCTCAACAACAATAGATGCCGAGTGAGCTTGGCTTCAACTAAGAAAAAGGATGCCAAGTGTTCTGGATAACTGAAAAATTATAACTTAAAAAATTTCAATGTGAATGCTTTCACCATTAAAACCAGAGAGCCAAAGCTTTAAGTTTTCAAAAAAATTACTCAAATGCAACATACAAGAGAAGAGCAATAGATTCAAGTATGCTTGCTTGCCTTCTATTCAATTTTTTATTTAAACTATTACAAAATTTGGGAGCATTCAGCTTCAAGTAGGAAACCCTAAATGGTAAAACTTCAAACTTCAATAAACTTGCAGCTCTAATGGCTACATACAATGGTGCCTGGAGCAATCACTGCTTCAATAGGATGAACTCGAAAAAACAATAAACATATAGAATGATCTCGGAGGAAACACGTGCAACTAGAGGCACGAAATGAACTTCCTTTTCTCTGCACTCTGACGACTAGATCTGCAGATCAACTTCTTCCTTCTTTATCTGCTCTGTAACTTTTGAGCTCTTCCTCTTCTCCTCCTTCTGTCTAGTCGAATGAATCTAATCATTGTTTTTTGTCTTTTGACCTAAAACATTTTCCCCTCTCGTTTCCAAATTTGAAAAATCTCACCTACCTGTATTAATTTTTCTGGTTGTTCTGCTGGTCGTCAGGTGGTAGGTGGGCATTTGGCTCCAAGGGCAAGACAACCACCGCATTAAATTCCAATAGTTTGTGCTGAAATAGAGAATAGGTAAGCATCATGTTTTGTGCATCTTAATGAATAGAGAATGATAATGGGCCATATTTCCATAGAGATCCTCAATATTTCTTCAATACAAATGAACAATATAGATCAATTCGATCAATAAATCTATTAATAAGGAAAGTTAGATCTAATATTCTAGAGGAGGCAAAATATTATTACCAAATACAATTTAATTTTGAAATCAAATTTATTGATCTATATTATATGAATAATAGTTTATATTTGATTTAAAAATCTGTTTAAAAATACATTGTAGAAATTATAAATATTTGTTACAATTCAATTCATTCGTTTATAAAATACGAATTTAATTTCAAAACTATATAGTTGAATATATATAGAGATAAAACATTATAACTAATTCGAGTGATGTGTCGGAAAGTAACAGAATTTGAATGCAAGCACATAATTATTTGGTCAAAGCTAAAGCAATTCCATTACGGGTATGACCCGTGCAAAATACAGACTTTTCTAAGCCGTCTGTCTATGGAAGACCCGCAATTAATGGAGGAGATTTCCACACCGGGAGCGACCCGTCCAAGTCGTGGATGACCCATTTGAAACGACGACTTTTTTAACTTAACGCACGACATGATTTTAGATGAATTTATATGATAAACATGAGTTCATTTACATTCATTGATTGAAGAAGAGAGATGAAGAGCTTTGTGAAGGTCCTCGCTCTCATTTTGGCAACAATGCTGATGAGTGAAATAGTTTATTCACAAGTACCACGCAAAAAGATAGAAATGGCACAAACAGGAGGAGGTCGCCATAAGAGTGGAGGGCTTCCTGTGACAGTTTACGTACCAAGTGATTCTCCTGGCTCAGCTCCGCAGTACTCTCCTGATGCATATCCTTTCGTTACTCTTGTGGGTGGGCGTACCTGACAATATTGGGCTCTACTAGTATAATATTAGACCTTATGACACTCTTATGCAATAAATCTGTTGTTGTTATGTCCTAGTAGTTCATCGTGCATGCCCGTCTGTATAAAACTGCTAATGTGTCTCGTTTATACCATGTCATAATGTTCCCATCTATGCCATTAGTTTCTACTAAATAAGGAAATAATCATTTTGAGCACACAATGTTTGAATCGTCAATAAGCTATGTAGTTAAATCTCATTTTCCTCCTCTCTTGCCTACTCTTGTTTCTAAAATAGTAGCATTATTTGAATGGTCTCTAATTTTATTTTTCTTGCTGTGCAATAATGTTGTTTCCAAAATAATAGCAATATTTGAATGATCTCTAATTTTATCTTTCTTGCTGTGCAACGATTGATTGAAAACGTCAAACGGTTACAAAAATTTAATCATTGGTTTAAACTTGTATGAGAAGTGTAGTTGTAAGAAAATGCTACTATATATTTCTAACATTTCTGATTTAAGAGTAGCATACAATAAAGATATTCTTCAATAGAAAATAGAAGAAATCAATTACCTGTAAATCTTGAGAATTTTTTATATGTAAAATTAAAAATTATATAATATATAATGAGAAATTCTTATTTAAATCAAGGATGAAGCTAGATTGAAACCTAGAACATAATGAAATGATGACAAGTGTTTTAATTCTATACTATCAAATGAAAAAAAAACATTAATTAAAATTAAGTATGATAGTATGATAGCAGGCATGATTTTTTGGTGTAGCATGTCGGGATTTTTTTGATGGCATGGTTTAGATTTGCTGAATGCTCTGATTGCTAGTTGTAGTCTAGAGGATCTATGATGTCCTTTTATTGTGACCTATTTGATTGAAAATATGTTGACTAATATATATTTTGTGGAAGTCAATTTGGAATAAAATCATGTGTTATCTTGTTCTATCTATTCTATCAAGACAAGATAAGAAAGCGCATTGCAAAGCAATTTGATGTCCTTCTAGTAACATTAAAAAGTAAGAAAGTTTAACATTAAAACTATGCAAAATAAATAAGTAGAACCTAGAAAACGCAGGGAACTTATTAACAATATACATAGCATTTTAAGTTAGAGCTCCAATCACAGGTAGTAAAGATTCAAAATTAAATGCCAGAAAATAAATAATTAGAAAAAGTAAATCCTTTAAGGTTTCATAGGGTTAATGCATGGGTTGAATAATTGTTTCTCATCCTTTGTTGCTTGAATGAGAAGAAAGCATTATGAGGAAATATACATCTATTTTTTTTTAGCCCAACATACTTTGAAAACTTGTAGTCTACAAAAATGTATTTTTCTACCATATGTCAAACCACACATAGAAGATTGAGTAGACTAATATATTTTTAACTATGAATACAAAACTTAGTAGTTCCCATAGTGCTAGAAAGACAATACAACAATATATGAATGTTTACTTTGTTGTAGAACTACGAAAGGGTCAACTAACATAACAATTATCTAAACCCTACAAGTTTGAGAAGTAATTATTATGTTACATATTATCTCCATTCTATGTTTCATGTGTATAAGATGGTAAAAACATGTTAAAATTAAAAAATGAATGCAGTAAGTTGAGTTAGAGAATTATCCATATCTTTGAAATTAAAACTAAAGCAAACCTACAATTCAACGACTTAGATGAGATATTCATAATTTGTTTTTCTTTAATACTATTTTATATAAGTTTCTTTTGTATACAAAATTTATGGGAAAAAGTAGTGAATTTGGTTTTTGCTAACTAAAAGGTATGCATGAATTGCATGATAGACAACAGGTTTGCAAAGCACAACATAAATTTGTGATGTTGGAGAACATGTATGTAAGCTATTTAGTAGTTTTAAAGTCAAAATGTATGGTATTTGATTTTAATAGTTTGAATAGGGATTAAATTTGTTAAAATTGATCGACTAACTATCGAGAAACCTCATCAAAATTGTACTTAACAAGCCTTTGAGTTTCCCTTTGGTGTGGCCAAAATTGATATGTATAGCCTTTAGAAAAATCATTGGAAAATTTATATGAACATTTATGAGTGAAATCATGATAATCTAGGAATTACAATGAATTTGGTAATTTAATAAATAATGGCTATCTCAAGAGCATTTAATCACTAATCTATTGAATATTTATCTCAATAAGAAAAGAGTTTTAAAATAGAGAGAGAACAAATCAATGAAGGAACAATTAGACCTATGTTATCAGATTTAGAAGATGAGTTCAATCTAATCTAAGGGTTGAATTCATTCAAGTTTTTTGAGAATATTTTGTGAAGATCATAGTAAACTTGGTATAGTTCTCAATGGAAGGGAAGATATCAAATATGTCAACACATCTTTGAAAATTATATTTTCATATCTAGATGGAAGTGTTTGGAGCATGCTCTGAAGGGAGATTTAGGAGAAAGGAGTAGGTAGACTATTTAAATCTTCGACAGATCAAGATCGAACAACTTTATATGTTGTTTTTCTAATTTCTCATTTTTGTATGATAGATATTTCTTAGGTGGCTCATCATATTTCTTGTATCAGAGCTAGAGAAGAGAAACATTTTTCTCTTCTTCATGGACCACTCCTTATGGTATCATACCAATATATTGTGCTAGTATCAACATGTAGTAATAGCATAGACATCATTTCAAAGAGGGAAACATTTGAAAATTAAGTATGTAGAATATCCCAATGCATTAGGAGAGCATTGGATGTATACTTTTTTTTTTTTTGAGCTCTGATCAAGCATTGGAAATTGCAACACTTCATAAATTTTATTTCAGTGTAATAACTTCCAAATTGAAGGTGCTAAAAGAATTATGTTGTTCCATAATCATAGACATTTGAGGAGTAAAAGAGTGGGTAGAAATGGATTCAATCCCTAACTAGGAATGTTGAAAAGATTACATAAAACTAATTAGACAACATACTCTATTAAATATAAAGTTTACCATAGTACACACTACGTACTAAAGGATATGTATGTAGACAACATACTTTATTAAATTTGAAGAGCGTAGTATATACAACATATTACAGACTATTTATACAATGAACTCTATTATTATTATAGGCTATTTGATTATTGTATGCCCATAATCCATCTATTTAAAGCATAGGTAGAAACTTGTACTGCATCCACACAATTCTTGTATCTTATGACAAAAACTAGACCTTGTATACATTTGATTTCGAAGCTCACAAGGGCTATATCTCTGCTTTATAAACCATATATCACAAAGATTATGTGAATGCAAACATAAAAAAGAGAGAATGACTTAAAATTAAAAGTTCTATGAACACTAATGCACAGGTTATATAAATGAACAACTTAGAGTGATTGAGTTGAAGTTTTCTTTTTAATTTTTCTCTTATCTTTTAAAAAAAGGTTTGTCCAGAAAATTGAAACGTAAAATGCATTGAACATTTTTTCTCTTCCCTATCAAAGACAACAAGGGTCATTTTTTATTTAGTCATTTAGAAGTTAGAAACCAAAAGAACTCACAAAAATTATAGCTAATTCATGCATGGTAAAACTTAAGATCTCTTATCATTTGAAGAAACCAATGGGCATTCTAGATAATTCCATAATGAATCTAAACAATAACTCCTTCCTAAAAATGATATGTTTGCCTTTTCTAGCCAATTTTTGATCCTTTGTGGCTCGCATATACCACTTAACAATTAGAGATTTTCCAACTATAAATAGCAAGATAACAATAAGAGGTTTTTTGGTTTTGAGTTGGTAGCTTCTCTTCTAGTTACAAAATAGTCATTGAATTCATAGGACCAAGACATTTTCTTCTTGCACAAAAACCTCTAACAAAAAATTCATTTCAAATCCATCCCAAGTTGCGATTGGACCCTATCCCCTAATTGTCCTTAACAAAGAGGAGAGGGAATGATACACTGTAGATAACTTAGGAAAGGTGTCATTGAAATAATATTGGTGGAATTGCAACCACATTGGTATATTATTTTGTTGTCTATTGAGATTTTTTCTTAAATGCAACTCACTCTAGATATAACTAAATTCTTATGTTAGGTGACCGTCTTCTTGATGTTTTAACAATATTAAGTATCTTTTGAAATGTTTCAACTCTACATAAATATATAAGGGAAAAATGATGAGTAAGAGTAAATGGGCCAAAATGTGAAGAATATAACTAGCCCTTAAATTTGAGTGGAAGGTAAAGTAGGTTGCATTCACATGGTGTGGACAATTTTTTTCATTTCATAATAGGAAAATCTTACAAGTAATTGAAATGAATCACAGTCTGTTGTTAGCAATGTTAAAACCCTTTCTCTTTCCCATCCACCGAACTTGCGTATGAATGGCTAAATTTTAAAATCTGACCCAATGAAAGATCGATACACAAAAAGAAAAAATCACATTGCATTTGAGTACAGGGAAAACCAAATGGATTAGATATGGTTTTGCGTGTAAGTGGAACAATCAACCATGCCTGTGGAAGAGAAATATAGTTGGTATGAAGAAGTTCTAGATCCAGGGTGCTATTTTGTGCCTTGGGTTATTGAAACCCAAATTAGATGCTATCTACCTTCAGAACATGGAAACTAGATGTCAAATGTGAAACAAAGATAGAGGTATGTGTTTGTAAAATTTAAACAAATGACAATCAAACTTACAAAATCTATGCATTATTTGCTTGTATTTCTTTAGGTTTTCCTAGAATAAAAAATAACATCAAACAATCTATGCCATAATGAGGAGCACAATATTCTAAACCATAATGATTTTCTCAAAATATCTGGAATATAAGAAAATATAGTTCTTTGGAAACGCTACCCAAAATAATTTCTAAAGCTTAACAGAAGATGCAATAATTTGTGTAAGGTATTCCAAGTAAGGTTTGTCCAATGTAGGAAGAATTAAAGATCCAACAAAGAAATCATTTACTTAGAACCAACTTTTGAAATAATTAAAATTGTAAACCAAATATAGGATTCAAGCCACCTTCCACAACAAATAACTTGGTTAATTATGACATCCTATAAATAAAATTTTGGCACTTTAATTTTCAAAATATAAGTATGATTTTTCAGCAATAATAGTAAAATTGTTCATAGATCTTTTCATAGTGAAAGATTTTCTTGGGCACCTACGTTGATGGCATTCTCAAATTAGGGTTCACCTTAGTTAACAAACAATAGAAAGAGACAGGGTAAAAGAAATACCCGAGCTTCTTACTATGCCCTAGTGCCCACTTGATGGCAACAAAATGTGTCCAAAATATCTTCACCTAAAAAAAAGAATTTAACTAGTTTTCAATATTCATATAGGATTTCAATATTTAGAGAGGATGGAAATAATCTTTTTCTATGTTAAATTTATGTATGGTTTGCACACATATTTATGTTATAAATTTTCTAAGAAGCTTACACCTCATTCCATGCAAGTAATGGCTAGAGACCAAGTTTTATATTTTGTAGACATTGCATGTTTCATAAATTGCAACTATAGACAAGTAGCTATTTTTCTTAAATGGAAATTGTCATATTGCAAAATTTTGGGTCATACTTGTCGTGGGAAAGGAAAAAACCACGGGAAAAAAGCATAACAACCAATGGGAAAATGTTAATTTCAGTATATGAGATCATCTAATTTTAATATATCATATAACTATAGTCTTAAATTTACACTATTTCCAATGAAAGAATTAATACTATAGAGAAGTTTGATAACTTTAGTCTCCTTCCTTATGGCAGGGACTAATAAAACCTAATAAAAAATTAGTTAAGTAATCTACCATATTTTTTATTATGAGGATAGGGAGAGAAAAGTAAATTCAAACAACAACATTCACATCACAACACAAATTTGAGAACTGGACTTAGGGCCATTACAACTAGAATATGTTAAAAACCATTAGAAAACTAAATTTAACAAAATAAAATGTTTGGCTCTACCAATTCTTATATAGCATATTTTCTTCTACCTAATAAGAAAAATCATAGTAGAGTAACAAAAAGAACAACAAATATTAGGATTAAATAGGACATCCAATAACATAACTTTCCCTACTTTGCAACTTTCCTGCTTAGTGGAGTTTTTGAGCCTTGCAATAATGGGGTCTGAGGTGGCCTCCTCCCACTTGGACACCGGATCCTAAATTTTTTTCTTAGCATTGAATTTCTTGTCTACATAACTAGATTGTCTTGTTTTAGGTAGAGTTAACATTCCCCATCCCACTTGCTCCATGTCAAGTGCCCCTAGAGATGATTTAGCCTTCCTATGCTCCTCCCCTCCCAAGGTGGATTCTATCATTTTTATAACTAGTTTTAGGTAAAAGTTGTAATTAGGTCATGTCATGATCCAAGACTATTGTGCCTAGGGATCTTTCAAAGGAGGTCTTGGGGGAGAAGGGCCCTAAGATCTTTCTCCCAGACTCCTTGGCTAAGAGCATTTTCTCTTCCTTTAGTCTAATGCTTGGTGGGATGGTTTCTTGCATTCTATCCAATGATAGAGATGGTCAAAAAGTGGTGTGGCCATTGGAAACTTAAGGTAAGTGTCCTAGTGTCAATACTTTTAGAAAGGCTTTTACTCTTATAATTCACATTGGTGGGAGATCTAAGCCTGTTCCAATCAAGTACTTGGCCCTATGGGAAAAAAATGGCATAGTTTTGGCTAGATTGAAACTTGGATTTGATCCACCATTGACCTTCAATGCTTGGCTCCTATTTGGGTTCATCTTCTAGGGCTTCCACTTCATTTCTAGGGTGAAATGGTCCTTTTTGGGATTGGAAAATTCTTTGGGCACTTCATCACTTTGAATGAGGTGACTAGTTAAGTCTAGGATAATCTTTGCTAAGATCTCAATCAATGTTACCATAAATAAGCACCTCCTTGCATCAATCTATGTTAACTCCAAGTGGGGAAAGAAATCTCTAGAATAAGTTTATGAGAAGGGCACCCCCTTCTGGTGAAGGTTATCAAATATTGGTCATGTTGACCCTAATTGCCAATTTCTACACCAAAAAAATAAGGAGAAAGTGTCTTCTCCAAGTTTTTCTGGTATTGGCAAAAACAAGGTGGGAACTACTTTTATTGCCTCCCTAGTTGTTGAACTATAAAATTGGGGACTAAAAATATAAGAACAGAGGATGGAAAATATAAGGGATTACATATGATGACTTCCTAGTGATGGAGATGGAAAAATTGGGGGCTAACCTTACAAGCATAAAGGGTTAGCCATTCATTAAGGAGATTGATGAGATCCTCAATACCCCAAATATGTTGACCAAACAAGGCTCAAAAGAAAATGTATTGGAAGAAGAGGAAATTTTTTATCAATGTCTAGAGGTGACACTTAACATAACTATTAAGGAAGGGGAATTTATGTGTTCTCTTGAAAATTTAGGGGTGGAGTGCTATGTCAAACAACTTTAGGGAGACTCTAGCTTGGGTTCCACTAGTAATACAATAGAGGGATTTTAGGGATTAACCTCTAATTTCCAAATGATGGACTTATTGGAGGTGCACACTATGGATAAAAATAGGGGGTGGAAAGAGTAGGAAAGAAGGAATCAGGGAAACCTAATAGACACCATTGGAGGTGAGGTCAAGGTGGGAAGAACTCATAGTAGAATGGCTAGAACAAAGGTGACATACCTGGAGATCAATAAGTGTTTGCCAATTGAACTTGGAAGGCTCCCAAAAGAGAACAAATAAATGAAGGTCCTCCTTTGGAACATAAGGGGTTTGAATATCCCTTCAAAATAGTACGTGGTTAAATAATTGATTCTTTGCAATAAAGTTGACATCATTCTTCTTTAGGAAGTTAATATGAAGTTTGGAGATTTTGTTCATATTTTTATTGATCTTTTGTTTGGAGCTAGTTTTCATTTTGTGAAGGCTATGCTATCAAATGTAAGTAAGTTTTGTAATTAGGTTATCTCTTTGTGGCATAACTTTTTATCAATCATATTTGAGTATCAAGATTTGTACTGGTTACTACTAAATTTTTATGTTCCAAACTCTCAAAGTGGGAGAGTGATTATCTAGGAGGACATCTATTAGGTTTTGTCTACTACTAGTAATGTCAAGGCTCTTTTCATTGGATATTTGAATTCCCCCTCTCTCCATCTAAGAAGAACTATGGATTGGTTGACTTTATTGATAGATTGCTTGACCTTGCTAACTTTACTAGCAGGAATGATCTATTAGATCTAGAGATTTTGTGTTTTAAGTTTGTTTGATCTAATAAAAGGAAGGGATAGGACCTTATCCAAGTTAGAATAGACAAACATTTATTCTTTATAGGCTAGGACATCTTCTCATCCTCAACTCTACATGCTTTTCTGTTCACAATATATGACCTCTTGTCTATTCTATTAAATTGGAAAGAGAACACATGGAAATGTATCCAACCATTCTTTATGACATGATGTGATAATACCACCTAGAATTTCGTGATAAAGTTTGAGTGGTAGAGTGTTAAGGTGGAAGGATCAATTGTATTTAGGATGAAAAATAAAATGGAAGGTTACCAAATGAAGAAAATGTTCCTTTGGAAACATATTAAACAAGAGAATATCATTGAATAAATTTTGAAACAACTATAGGAGAGTGTGGAGATTGGTGGGGTGATGACTAATGATCATTTGGAGGAGGAGAACTGGAGACAAAATGGAGGGAGAACATAAATAGGAAGGAATTTTGTTGAAAGTAGTGCTCCGAAGTCTTATGGCTCTTAGAGGGACATATAAATACATCTTTCTTCCATAGATCTACTTCTTCCTACTAAAAGAGAAATAGCATCACAATCTTATTAGATGGTAATAATGTTACTTTGTCTCAACCTAATGATGTCGAAGCATGTGATGCCCAATTATTCAAAGTATCATAGGCTAATCAAAATGTTAAAATTGATAGGGATATTAGAGATGGGCTTATTAGCACCCTCTCTAATATGTTATGCAATAGTGATAATAAGAAGATCCTTCACTCTATTATTGAGGATGAAATCAAGGAAGTAATTTTCTCTATGAAGGCTTATAAAGCATTGGGCCCTAATGGCTTCCCACCAATGTTCTTCTAATTATTTTGGGATCTTATTAAAGGAGACCTCACCAAAGCTATGAAGAACTTGTTAAGAACTAATAAACTTTTTAAATTCCTAAGTAACACATTTATTTTACTGGTACCTAGAATCCAGGAGCCTAAGTCAGTGTTTAACTTCAGACCCATTAGCTTGTGTAAGATAGCCTATAAAATTTTCTCCAAGGTTCTCCCTAACTATATCAAACCTCTCCTAGATATTTTTATAAGTCCATTAAAGAAAGGATTCATGCCAAGCAGGAAAATCCTAAATACTATTATGTCAACCCATAAAATAATCCATAATATGGAAAGAACAAATGGCCTAGGATGGATCTCAAGTTAGATATCTTTAAAGCCTATGTATCGATTAATTGAGATTTTCCCTGTGTTCTCATGTCTAAAATCCATTTTAGTAAATGGGTTATCTAGCTGATGAATTAGTCGATCAATTTTTTTGTGATTATTAATGGTACTCCTTGGAGCTCCTTCAACATTGCTAGGGGTCATCAATAGGGGGACTTTGTTCTCCTTACATTCTTATTATAAAAAAAAAGGAAAGGGGGTTTTATAGTCCACGACACTATTCCATAGTTTTTGGGTTTATGTATGGTGGCAGTGATATGGGACTACCTCGTAGTCTTTTTTGAGAAGCGCTTGGTGTTACAAACAAGGCGTACATACCCTACCCCCTAGTGGGATTTGAACTTGTGACCTCTCTTTCAAGAGTACAAGTTCTCCACCACTAGGCCAACTCAAGCTGTCTAGTTCTCTTTTATGGTGGAGAAGGTTCTAGGTAGAAAATTTACTTCCAATTTAGAGAATGAATTGATGTAGAGAATTAAGCTCACTATGTCCTCCTCCCTAGAGGTCATTTTACAATTTCTGGATGACATTTTTCTATTTTGGACTAGTATGCCAATATCTCTAGTCAACATATTAATTTTGAGAAAAGTAAGGTTTACTTCTACAATATTAAGATCTCCCTACAAAATTGCATCACCTTGATTCTAGGTTTTCATGTTACCTCCCTCCTAGAAACTTGCTTGAGACTCCCTCTCACAGTGTAGGATACCAATAAACAATTTTAGAATTCTATCTTTGAGAGGCATTAAAAAATATTAGCAAGATGGAAAAGGAAGGTCCTTGACATTATGGAAAAACTCCAACTTATAATAGCTTCTCTACAAGGCATCCCAATTTATTTCCTTCCCATTTTCAAAATTTCTCACTATATGACCTTAGTTTTAAAGAAGATACAAGGAAACATTCTATTGATTGGTTTGGAGGAGAAGGTTAGGATCAACATGGTCAACTAGGATACACTATGTAAACAAAAAAGTCTAAGAGATTTGGTTGTCATAAAAGTGAAAAATATTAACAAAGCTATGTAAACTAAAATTTGATGATTATGGTTAGCTAAGAATTTAGGAGGTTGGCAACAACTTATAAGAGCCAATTACTTTAGAGACTCTACTTTCACTTACCAATTGTTTCACATTGACCTCCCTTATGTTTCTAAGATCTGAAATAGTCTAATCTAAAATCTTTCCTCCCTCCAAAGGGGCCTACAATGGGTGCTTAATAAGGTGGATACAATTAGAGTTTGGGAGGTCAATTAGATGGGGGTAAGCTTCTAATCTTTAGAAAATTATACCAATTATGAATGAATTAAAGATCACATTCAACCTTCTTATCAAGGACTATATCACCCTTCCTATAAGTGGAATAAAATTAACTATATTCAGGTGGGACATTATCTTGTTAACCTAATTTGTATCCTTCCTTCACTTAATTAGGATAGAATTATTTAGGATAAAACTCAGTAATGTGACTTCTCTATTAGTTCCTCATATTATATGTAGGTTGATATGGAGGTCCATATGCCTTACTTAGATAAGCTTTGGATTCATCAGCTAACACATATGATAAATTTCTCTTGGTGGACCACACTCCAAGAGAAAATTCTAGTGGTAGATAACTTGAGAAGAAGGGGTTTCAAATTCACTAATAGATATACTCTTTGTAAATAGATGGAGGAGGACATATACCACCTTTTTTGCTCCTTCCTATTTTTGTCACAAATTTGGGCCATCCTACTAAAAATTCAATAAATCTTGGGTTTTTGGAGATAGCATACATTATTTTTTTGTTGATTGGAAGATCTCCTCTTCTCACTTGCCGATCATGCTTCTCTAGAAGTCAATCACCCATATGTCTATTGGAATGTTTGGAAGGAAAGGAATAACAAGATTTTCAAGGACATTGCTCGATGAGAATAGAGGGAATTGCAATAATGACTATCAATATTCTATAGGGAAACTTTATTGTGGCCACTTGGAAGAAGCCAGATAGACCTCCTACCCCTTGGAATTGTTAGGTGGCAACTAAATGACTACTTCTTGATGCTACTATTCAATTTGATAATGCAAATTTTTTAGCTAGGGATAACACACCTTCATGCCCCTTATTGGATATTGGCTAAAACTTAGTTTTTATGGTGTACCTAAGGGTTTATCATAGATAGGGAAGAGACACTTAACCTAGCTTTCCCTAGTAACATTGGCCCAAATTCTTCTAATATGCTAGAAGCTCCTACACTCCTTTGGACCCTTAAGTTCATGGTCTTATAGGGGAGACACAGGGTTCTACTGATGGGGGACTCTAAACTTATTATTGATTTTACAAATTAGTGGTTGATAGTAGGATGAGCTATGGAAAATGTTCTTATAGACATGAGGTCTCACCTTCAAAAAATGGAAGAAACAAGAATACAAAACATGTACCTAAGGGAAAATAGGGTGGTGAATAAATTGAGAGCTTTGGTAATATAGAGGTGAGTGGGATGAGGTGTTGGTAACAACTAACATCTCTCTCAATCAAAATTCAAGTTGTCATAGAGAGTGAAGTGTTCTATAACCCAATTAATGATGATTCTATTTGAAATGAATCACAGCTGGTGCAATAATGCATTTTTGTTAGAGTTATTTGTGGGAAAAGGAGTGATGTGATCTCTACAAGCTATTTCCTAGACTAGAGTTATTTAAAGCATTATTTTGAAATGGTTGATATTAAGATTCAAGGAACTATCATCAAGTATGATGGGGAATGGTGTATTAATTATGACTTAGAATGGTCTTTATTTTGTTTTATTTTAGTATGGTAGTGATTTCTAAAATCATTACATTAGTGATTGGGCTATTTTGAATAACCAATCATGCAAGGCTTTATATTGTTAGCATATGATTTCCAATCACATTAGTTAGAGTAACTATTTAGGGAAGAAATTTTTCCGAAAACACATTTAGTTTATATACTTCATCAGCAAGCTATATTTTGTAACACATATTCTCTAGAAACCCAAAATTGCCTCTTTCTACATTTTCAACAAGATTTTTAGGCTAGAAGAAATCCTAGAGATGGATTTGTTGGTGTACATGAGTGAAGATAGGATTGCAAAGAAATGCATCAAATTGAAGATGAGTTGTGTAGGACAACCTGTTCCTAGATGAAAAATTTTGAGGGAAAGTTTTGTCCTTTAGTGGAGGCCATGGAAGGGTTCAATGAGATGATGTTAATGTAGTCGGTGAGCACTTGGAATGGTTATACTATCAAAATTAATGGTATCTCTTTTGAAATTAATGAAGAGGTCATCACGCATGTGACTGGTCTCTCTATGGAGGGCAAAAAATCGAAAATGGTTATAAAAGCATTATTTTCACCTCTCTCTACCAACTAATAAAAAGGCTATAAAATGAACCCCAAAAAAATTAATTATTGAAGTGACCTTAAAAGACCTTACAATTAACATTGGAAATTGAGAATCTAGTTGGAAGAATTTTTTTAAAAAATAAATTACAATAGATAGATAAATTTAATTTTAAAATATTATATGCCTTACACATCCTACGTATGATATATTGTGAGCATTTTTATACATTGAAGACAAAAAGTTGCATGTAACTCTTTTACAATCATTAATCATCAACCTAAATTTATTTAGTTGAAGCCATGTAGTGCACAATTCTTCCCATGCTCTTCCAAAAATTATTGGCACTGACATTGACTGAAGCAAAGGTTTTGGATGATTAAGAAAATGAAAGTAGATGGATATGCTGTTGGGCACTCCACGGTCTATGAAACCACCTTCTTTTGACAAATCAAAACTTTTCTAAGACCATGCATGTTCTTATAAACTTTGAATTAATTGTTTCTCTCAATTATATTTCTCTCAATCTATATCATTCTCCTTGAAAGTCTCTCAAATGCTTCTTCTACAGCTTCATCATCTGTGCAGCTCAAGTTGTATCCCTACAATTTTCCCAAATACACCTCATTTTTGGCATGCTTTGACAAGATTTCAAAAACAACCATGATAAGGGTGGCCTGTGTTGGACAAGATATTCTTCTCAAGAAATATTCTTTTGGGTTCTTAAGGAGCTAATCATATTCACAAGTTACTTTGTCTGGAATCAGACATCTTCTCATTGTGGGTATATTTGGCATGTATCCTCCATACAAATACTACCTAAAGTTCACTATTGCATGGTGGGCAGATGTAATCCAATGATAGATGTGGCCACTTTGATTTCTTCATCCACTAAATCCATCTTGTAATATCTAGATGGATCGTCTTTCAAATCTCCATGTCCCACATTTACTATTTCATCCCACCATGCCTGCAATTCTTTGTCTCTTTGAACAAAAGCATCATACTTGTAATATAGAGACAAGTATTCTGAAACCCATGTTTTTGTTGAGATTTAATCACAACTACCCCAACTAATCGTATTTACTATCCTCATGTCTCTTTTACTTACATTTTCTGCCTCATGTCCTTTCACATAAATCATGCATTTAAATATGATAGCCTTTGAATTAAAAAAATCTGGAAATGTGATTTCCTTTGATTTTGTTATGGATGGTTTTTTGAAATGTATTTGTCCTGACCTATTTTCTAGTAGCCAATAGTTTTTGTTTTCTACTTACAAAAAAGGGGAAAATATGTTTTTGTGTAGTGTGAAGAAATGTTTTGTAAAAAATAGGGGGTTTGTTGTAGCTTGGCATTCATATGAGTTCTGCAGTAATATGGAAGTAAACAAAGCACTTCAATGTTGAATATAGCTCTATTTTCAATGAAAATGGACTAGAATATCTTTGTTAATGGTTATGCTTTGAAACATATGAAATAGAGTTTGGAGAACACTTCTTGTATATGTTTTTGAACTTCTTCTCTATTTTATTTTATCTGTTTTATGTTTCTCCAGCTTTTTCCATCAGTGGTATCAGAGCTAAAGGTTTAAAGAATATTGGGGGAAGATTTTTTTTTGGGAGGCTCTCAAGATTAGGAAGGTCCTTTTCTCAGTCAACAATGGTAGCAAGCACAATCTTGAAAAATCCACAAATCCCATAGTTCAATGGGAAAAATTATGAGTATTGGGCAGTGACAATGAGAGCATTATTTTCTTTACAAGATTTATGGGATCTTGTTGAAAATGGATACCAATAACCAACAAATGTAGTAGCATACAATGCAATTTCTCAAGTAGATAAGGATTTATTGAAGGATAATAGGAAGATAGACTCAAAAGCTTTTTTTTTAATCTTTCAAGGGGTGCATGAAAGCATATTTCCAAGGATTTCAATAGCAACAAAGTCCAAACAAGCATGGGATATTCTTCAAATAGTCTACCAAGGAATGGCAAAAGTGAAGATAGTCAAAATACAAACACTAAGAAGGGATTTTGAGTCTCTTGACATGAAGGAATCAAATACAATAGATTATTTCTTCACTCAGCTTCTTGGATTGGAAAATCAAATTAGATCTCATGGTGAAACACTTGAGGAAGAGATAGTAGTAGAAAAGATATTGAGATGTTTGCCTTCAATATTTGACAGTATTGTCATAACCATAGAAGAGTGAAAAGATCTCTCACAAATATCAGTTGATGAGATACATGCCTCACTCATTTCTCATGAACATAGAGTAAATAGAAGAACAGATCTACAAGTTTGGAGTGTGCCTTCAAGACACAAGTTTCAATTAGCCATGGCAGAGGCAGGGGAAGAACAAATTTTAGAGGTAGAGGAAGAAACTCAAATAGAACTAGAAGAAGCAACCCATCAAGCTTAAGTGGAAGAGGTATCAGCCATAACTCAGCCCAAAATGCATTTCAAAATCAAACTCAAGGGAAAAGGTATGACAAATCCTCAATCCAATGTCATTATTGCAAGAAATTTGGACACTATTTAAATGATTGTAGAAAGAAGCAATATGATTCTAGACAAAAAAGTGCAAACTTTACCAAAGAAAATAAAACTCAAAATAACATGTTCTTAGCTTGTAATGTGGTAGAAAATGGCTAAGCTAATGTATGGCTTTTAGATTCAGGGTTCAACAATCACATGATAGGAAATTTAGAAATGTTTTCTAGTTTGGATGAAAGTATAAAATGTGATGTAACCTCGGGTAATGACAACAAAGTAGAAGTCAAAGGAAAAGGGAATGTCAACATTCTAACCAAGAAGGGGGAGAAGAAACATATATTTTATGTTTATTTTGTTCCTGGTTTAAAACATAATTTAATAAGCATTGTTCAAATTGTTTAAAAGGTTATCGAGTATCTTTTAAAAATGAAGTGTGCACAATCTTGGACAAATTTCCAAGTAATCAGCTCATTGCCAAAGTCCAAATGACAAACAATAGAATGTTTCCCTTAAGCATTAAGCTTGATTTGAATATTAAAAATGCTCAAGCACAACCTACAATGATCACACAAGATGCAAATGAGAAAGATGCAACAGTCACACAAACAATATTTCAAGCTGAAATAAAAGATGAAAATTGGCTTTGGAATCTAAGATTTGGGCATTTAACTTTCTAGCAATAAACTTGCTTCACAAGAAAAGCATGGTTAAAGGATTGCCCCTCATAGAGAAACCAGGAAGGGTGTGTGAAGGTTGCATTTTAGGAAAGCAACATAGAGAATCACTTCTAGCAAGTGTGTCAATGAGAGCCAAGAAACCTTTAGAGATCATCCATTCAGATTTGTGTGGACCAATGCAAACACCCTCCATTGGTAGAAGTCATTACTTCTTAACATTCATTGATGATTATTCAAGGAAAACATTGGTCTACATTCTACAACATAAGGATGAAATATTTGTTTACTTCTGTCAATTTAAGGTTCTTGTTGAAAAACAAACTGGTCATTGCATCAAAGAATTGAGGATGGATAAAGGTGGGAAACACATCTAAAATGAATTTCTAAGTTTTTGCAAGGAGCATGGAATTCACAAGAAATTCGCTACTAGATATACCCCTCAACAAAATGGAATAGCTGAAAGGAAAACTAGAACAATAATAGAAATGGCTAGAAGCATGATGAAAGAAAAATATTTGTCAAATGAGTATTGGGTTGAAGCATTATCATGGCAACATATATAATGAATAGATGTCCAACCAAAAGTATGAAAATGTGATTCCTGGAGAAGCATGGAGTGGAAGAAAACATAATGTTTCACATATGAGAGTATTTGGATGTGTGGCATATGCATATGTGCTAGATTAGTTGAGAAGAAAAATTTATAACAAAGGAGAAAAGTGTATATTTATTGGTTATAGTGATGAATCAAAGGCACACAAGCTATATAATCCAATCAGCAAAAAGTCATAATCAATAGAGATGTGCAATTTGTAGAAGATGAAGCATGGGATGAAAAATTGGATAAGAAAATTAATATAGCAGCCAATATATGACAAGAGGAAGATGAAGATTTTGCATCAGCATGTACTTCAAATGTGATTCCATCTACACCCATTCAAGGTCAAAAATTGGGTCAAAGGACACCATCATCAAGCATTAGGACAGTGCCACAGTCACAAGCATTTACATCATCAAATGTGCAATAAACACCATCTTCAATTGGGACTCTTATTGATGATCCATCAAGTTCACAATCTACAAATTCAAGTGACATGTCAAATCCCACACTAGCAAGCTTAAGGAGACGCAAAATTAGAAGTTTAAGAGACATTTATGAGCAAGATAATGCTGAAAGTAGAGTAGATCAGACTTTTCTTTCTTTCTTTATATTCACATGTTGATGATCCAATTCACTATGAAGAAGCAATTAAAGAAGAAAAAGGGATTCAAGCAATGGATGAAGAAATTGATGCCATAGAAAAGAACCAAACATGGAAACTACTGAGTCTTCTGCAAGGAAAAGATGTGATTGGTGTAAAGTGGGTTTACAAGAAAAAGTTGAATGCAAATGGCAATGTTGAAAAACAAAAAGTGAGGCTTGTAGCAAAAGGTTATTCACAATAGTCTGATGTATATTAAATGAGACATTTGCACTAGTAGCTCGTTTAGACACCATGAGGACTATATTAGCCATAGCAGCTCAAAACAAGTGGATAGTTTATCAAATGGATGTAAAATCAGAATTTCTCAATGGCTTCTTGGAAGAAGAGGTTTATGTGGAGCAGCCAACTAGGTATGAAATTATGGTTCATGTAAACAAGGTTTACAAGTTCAAGAAGGCACTCTATGGACTCAAACAAGCCCCAAGAGCTTGGTATAGCATAATTGATTCTTATCTTTTACAAAATAGATTTAATAGGTGCAATAGTGAGCCTACCTTATATACTAAGTTCAATGAGCAAGGTGAGATCTTAAATGTTTGTTTATATATTGATGACTTGATTATCACCGATGATTTATCAATTGATATGTTTAAATTAACTATGAAACAAGAATTTGAGATGATTGATCTGGGTTTAATGAAGTACTTTCTTGGCATTGAAGTGAAACAAAATGAAAATTCTATATTCATTTCTCAAGAAAAGTATGCTAATGATATTTTGGAGATGTTTAACAGGTTGAAATGAAAATCAACACCAACACCAATTGCCACTTGTATGAAGCTAAGTCAAGATGACAAGGGATCTAATGTAAATCCAGCTTTGTGTAAGAAACTTGTTGGGAGTCTCATGTATCTAATAGCCACAAGGATGGATGAAATGTTTGGAGTTAGTCTCATTTCAAGATTCATGAATTCTCCAAAATTTTCTCATTGGAAAGCAAGAAAAGTAATTTTAAAATATATTAGTGGAATAAGAAATCATGGAATATCTTATTCAAGACCAAATGATTTTATGTTGATAGGATATACTGACAGTGATTATGTAGGATGCATTGATGATAGGAAAAATACTTCACGCTATTCTTTTCATTTTGGATTAGGTGTAGTATCATGGGCTTCAAAGAAATAACCAATTTCCAATCTTTCATCAGCTGAAGCAAAGTATGTAGCAGCCACAAGTGTAGCATGTCAAGTGTTTTGGATGAGAAGAGTGTTGGAAGAGCTAAAACAAGAACAAGAAGATGCAACAAAGATATACTGTAATAACAATTCAGCCATAGCATTATCAATGAATCTATCACAAAAGAAGTAAACACATTGACATGAGGTATCATTTCATCAGGGAGCTCGTCACAACTGGCAAAATTGTTTTGGAGCATTGCAAATCAGAGGACCAATATGCTGACATCTTCACCAAACCATTGGGAAAGGAAAGTTGTGTGCATCAAAGTGATCGATTGGGAATCATAGACTATAGTTGTGATTAAGGGGGAGTGTTGAGAGTCAATCCCAACTACCCCAACTACTCTTATTTACTATCCTCACATCTCTTTTACTTGCATCTGCTACCTACTATCTTTTCACATAAATCATGCATTGGAATATGACAGTCTTTGAATTAAAAATATCTGGAACTATGATTTCCTTTGATTTTGTTACAAATGATTTTTTGAAATGTACTTCTCCTAACCTATTTCCTATCAGCCAATAGTTTTTGTTTTCTAATTATGAAAAAAAGGGAAAAGATGATTTTGTGTAGTGTGAAGAAATTTTTTGTAAAAAATAGGGGGTTTGTTGTAGCTGGGCATTCATATGAGTTCTACAAAAGTATGGAAGAAAATAGAGCACTTCAATTTTGAATATAGTTCTATTTTGAATGCAAATGGACTAGAATATCTTTGTTAATGGTTATGCTTTGAAATATATGAAATAGAGTTTGGAGAAAACTTCTTGTATATGTTTTTGAATTTCATCTCTATTTTAGTTTATTTGTTTTATGTTTCTCTACCTCTTTCCATCAGTTTTTAGGGAAAACCATATTTCAAGGCTGTCAACAGTGTATAGGTAGTCGTAAATTAGAAGCCTTAAACCATGAGCTACATTTGAGTTTGGAACTACCATTCCCCTATATAGTATATGTTAAACCAAATAATAAGCTTAATCAACATTTCAATTTAAACTAAGGGGAAAAAATTGCTTGCAAAATAATGTACCAGACATATGATTCTTATTTTTAGAATTTCTTCAATAAAATGTAACTTGCGTGTCAATGGAGATTTAAAATAAGTCAACTAAAGAAATTGGTACATTTTAGTTACCTAGTAAAGAGGTCGGCAGGCAATCCTTGCTCGTTAAATTTCTAATTTTTGTAGACCTTAGATGACATTTCTGATGAGTATCTGGTAGGAGTAAAGCCTTGTTCAATGATACCTACTGTATTTATCAAGCTCTAACAGGCAACTCGATTGATGTCCATGGTATTTAGGAAATGGGGTATTAATAATTTGTAAACTAGGTGCATTTTTCTTAATTGTCTATGAGTGGCTATAATGAAATTCTCTATGACACAATGAGTCCTCAGCCTATAAACATAAGATAACAAAATCCAATTAAAGATTTCACTTCATAGATCATATTAGATATTGATTTATTACTTAATAAAAAAGACATCAAAACATATTATGTTACCAGATTGGATTGTTATCAGATTGGTAGAATCTATGCCAATATTATTCAATATTATTCAGTTGTTTATGAATTTGAAGATTCTACTGTGTTTTTTTTAGGAAGACATGTCTCTTTGCATTCTTCTTCGTTTCTTGGTATCAATATTTTAGATCACATTTTTTTATTATTGACTATTAGAAAAGTGCATCTATTTGCATTCTTCAATGATAGATTTTAAAATGCACTTTAATTGTTGACACCAAAAAATATCCCACATTCGAATCTAAAACAAATTAACTATCTCTAATATTTTAACATGGGAAAAATTAATGAACTATGATAAAATTGTGTCCAAAAGTAGAATCACGAATTCAGTGATTTAATATTTAAGAATAACTCCTTTCCATGGAATGTGAACATTTCATATTCTTAGTGATATAGAAATGATTATTTACCAATGACAGATGAGATGATGATAGCCTGTCATTTGATTTTGCATGTGCTTTGGCTAGTTGATATTATGTAGGAAAAATGCAGAGAGACAACCACAATTTTTTCAAGCAAGAAGTATTAGAATTGCTTTAGAATAATTGAGGTGCAGGGGGCAGGTGCTGGTGAATTAGTTATTCAAGGTCCAAATGTCCTATTCAAACTTTTCAGTAAGTATAGTGAAATCATTCATTCATCCAAGCTTTCACTTATCTAACTAGCAAGTTACTGTAAAGCAACATGCAAGTAAAACACATAAGCAATCAACACATGACACATTGATTTACGTGGAAACCCAATTTGAGAAAAACCACTAGTAACATGGTACTCAATTTTCACCCTTCTAAAGTGATGCCCTATGTAAGGCCTACCTTGTTAAAGGCTTACAACACACTATTAAATGCGACCTTGTTAGGGGATTTAACCACCTTGTTAGAAGTGGGCCTGGTTAGAGGACTTTAGAACATTCACTTGGAATGTCACCCTATTGAAGGATTTACAAATGGTTGTTAGATCAACCTAAGTCCATAGGATTTTTAGATCTAATACAATTTCTGGAGAGTATTAGAAAATCTTGACCTGACTACAACATACAACTTATCTTGTAGATCTTAGATCACTTCTCAACTCATACCCTTGTCCAGCCTTCAATCTTTGTAACTCTTAATAGCTTGCCTTCCCTTTCAAGCTTTATCTCCTTGAGTCTTCATACATAATGTACCAGTGCAGTCATCTCTTCATGACCACTCATAAAAGCAAAGCCTCTATGCTGCTCCTCCTCCTAGATGTCTCCTTGACACCCTTTCAACCACTTCACAGATTTGGTACTTCAACAACAATAATATTAGCAACTCTCTGCTTCTTTCTCTTTGACTCCTTAAATAGAAGTCTTAGAGTTCCTTTTCCCACTTGATTCTTCCATTTTTCAATTTCAATTTAAATTCACATGGATTATGTAGGATTCATTGTATCTAACCCACATTTTGTTTCCTCTATAAATTTCTTGAATAATCCTTTAGAATTTTCCCAAAAATAGTTTACATAAGATTTTGTGCCAACAACTCATCATCCTTATCTTCCAACTTGTTCAAAAAATTCAATGCAACCACTATGTCAGCTTAGATTTGGTGAATCTTCATCATTTGAAATAATGTAGCAGCTCAGTACTATTGAAATAGTGGTGCTCGGCACATACTATGTTACTTGACATCAACTATGCTTTTCCTAATGCTTGACACCTGAAGAGCACTCAGCACATACTAGAAATGTTTGTTACTCGACTTCTACAAAGAATTTTCTTGGCTTCAACTAACTTGCTTGCTACCTACTGATGTTCTTAGTTAAATCTTTGTAGTCAACCTTGTTGCAACTTCTTCTTTCAATGTATCTAAGTGAGACCTACCTCTGTATGTTTGAGTATGTCATCAGTACATAACTTAACCATTGTCATAATTGATCCTTGCACTCCATTATAACATCATAACTCAACCTTTCCTTTAGGTGATCTTGTTACATCTTGTTGATCAAATCATCTTCATCAATCAACTAAGTGATAGTACTTGGATATTATAAGCAAATATCATCCCTACAAATAACAAATTTGACATTAATGGAAAAACAATGATTGAAAATATTCTTTTACAACAATCTCCCTCTTTGATCTTCAACAACAATGAGCTTTTCAATTAGATTTTCAACAATCTCCCTCTTTGGCATTGAGGGCAAAGCAAACTGATCAACCATTAGGCTAAACTATTCCACCAAAAGCTTACTAGCTTAGAACAATAAGTCAAATGTCAAAAAGTAAATTGTAACATCACATCTCTAACTACTATTCTGATTGTTTCATTTCACTTTTCCCTCTTTGCTACTATATCCTTTATCTTTATCTCTCTCCCTCTATATTATTCATCTTGTATTGTTCTAATCAACCTCTAAAATCTCCCTTTACCTTTATTCCAGTTGTCTACTATCTCCTTCTTCTTTTCTGATCCTTTATCTTCAACAACTGTTGATTAGTTGTTCACTTCTCCTTCTTTGACAATAGTGTCAAAGACATATTAGCATCTTAATATGCAGATGTAGCTCTTATAGTTTTAGTTAATGTCTCCCTCTATCACCTTGCTTCTGACTGATTTAAAATTCCAACACTTCTACTACTTTAGGCATGGATCCCAAAGTAAACATCCTCTGCATCAATGTGTAAAATCTTCAACATTCTGCTTATTTGATGTAAAGCATTCTTTCTTTTTGGTTCAAGTAGCCTTAGCTAGGGGTATCACCCCTAACTTACCTCTAAGATACTTAAAAACATATTTATGTAGTGCTTTTGTGAAGATATTAGCAATCTATTCCTTTGAGCTAACATATTCCATCTTCACTTGTTTGTCTTCCACCAGCTTTCTTACATAGTGATACTTGATTGCAATAAACTTAGCTTTAACATGTATTACTAGATTTTTTGATATATTGATAGCACTTGTATTATCACAATAAAGTGTCATAGGCTCAATTACTTCTTCCTTCATACCTTGCAACAAATGTTTGATCCATACAATATTGGTGCAGTTTATATTAGCTACCACATATTCAACTTCAACAGTAGACTGTGAGGTGCAACTTTGCCTTTTGTTGTCCATGTAATCAACCTCTTTCCTAAGAAAAGTGCTCCTCCACTGGTGCTTTTTCTATCATTAATGTTTCCTCCCCAATCTGCATCAATGTAATCTTCCAATTCAAACTTCTCATTTCTCTTCTAGTATAAACCAAAGTCATCAGTTACTTTTAGGTATATCAATATTCTCCTCACTACCATTATGTGGTTTTCTCTTGGATTGCGAGAAAATCTTGCTACTATTCTAATAGCTAATGCAATGTATGGCCTACTATGTACAACATATTATAGCTTTCCAATCATTGACCTATACATTGTTTTATTTACTTTAGCAAATTCATCATTCTTTGATAGTTTATAACTTGTTGCCATTGGTGTACCAACCGGTTTTGAGTCTTCTAGCCCAACTATTTTGAGTACTTCCTTGATGTATTTGGATTGAGTCACAAATATTCCATGCTTCACCTAATGTACTTGCAATCCAACAAAGAATTTGATTTCTCAAACATTGACATCTCAAATTCATGCTTCATTTGATCAACAAAATCTTTGCATAAAAAATCGTTTCCTCCAAATATCATGTTATCAACAAAGATTTCTAATATCAAAATGTCTTTACCTTCCTTAGCTTTAATGTAAAATTTTTTGTTGTCATCTATTCTTTCAAGTCCTATCTTTACAAGATATTTGTGCAACCTTTGATACTATGCTCTAGGTGCTTGTTTTAATCCATAAAGTGCTTTGTGTAGCTTGCAAACTATGTCTTTGTTCTTCTCATCAACAAATCCCTCTCGTTGTTCTGTGTAGACTTCCTCTTCCAATATACCATTCAAAAAACTTGACTTCACATCCATCTAGTAGACTTTGAAACCTTTATATGTAGCATATGCAATTAATGTTCTTACTCCTTCCATTCTTGCAACAGGGGAAAATGTCTCTCCATAATCCAGTCCTTCTTCTTATGCATAGCCTTTGCAAACTAATCTAGCTTTGTTTCTTGTTATTTCATCATTCTCATCAAATTTATTTCTAAAAACCCACTTGGTCCCAACCACATTCTTATCAACTGGTCTGGGAACTAGAGACCAAGTCTTGTTCTTCTCAATCTGATCTATCTCTTCTTTCATGGCCTTATACAAGTCATCATCTTGTAGTGCATCTTTGACTATTTTGGGTTCAACCTTGCTCAATAAACATGATTCATTCCTCAGTCTATTCCTTTTCATTGATCTAGCATTTTTATCACCAGTGATTTGATTTGTAGGGTGATCTCTTCTTATATACTTGGCTAATCTGGGTTCAGTCCCTCTTTCCATATTTAATCCTTCAGCTTCAAAGTCATTTTGTTCTTCTTTAGCTAGCATTTCATCATTTCTTTCTTGCATACTATTTTCAAAATCACTATGTACATTTTCTACATTCTACAACTTAGCTTCTCAATGTAACTCGACATTCACTGGTTGAGACTCGATAGATAATGAAGTTTGTTGTTGATTCCCAACTTGATTTGCAACATTGTCTTCAACTATCATTCCTTTGTAGAAGTATACAAAGGATCTACAATCCTCTATTTTCTTTGACTCATCAACCTAAAATTTTGCATGCTCATCAAAATTTACATTTGCACTCTCCACAATTTTGTTAGTGTTAGTGTTCAAACACTTATATGCCTTACTTCTAGTGGAGTATCCAAGAAATATACCTTCATCACTTTTTGCATTAAACTTGTCATTTCTAGTGTCTTTTAGAATATAGCATTTGCAACCAAACACTTTGAAATGTTTAACATTAGGTGAATGACCATACCATAATTCAAAAGGTGTTGCATTTGTACCTTTCTTGACTCGAACTCTATTCGGTGTGTAGACTGCAGTGCTTACAACTTCTCTCCAATATTTTAGTGAAACATTTTTCTCCATCATCAAGGTTCTAGCACAGTCATTCATTGACCTATTTCTTCTTTTATAATACCATTTTGTGGTGGAGTTCTTGGTGTTGATGTTTTCCTTTTGATACCTTTGTCATTGCAAAATGTTTCAAACTCTCCTTATGTGAACTCACCTCCTCTATCTGACCTTAGGCGTTTCAAGTTCTTTCCTATTTCCTTCTCAACTCTAGAAAAATACCACTTGAACATTTGAATTGCATCAAATTTTTACTTAAAAAATATAGTAGTCATCATCCTGGAATAATCATCTACAAATAGCATTATGTATATGTCTCCTAGATAGCTTTGTACTTCTATTGGGCCACACAAGTCTACATGAACTAACTCTAACTTACTTCTTTGGAAGTGTATGTTTTTCTTTTGAAACTAGATTTAATCATTTTCCCTAGTTCATTTTAGGGTTCTTCAACTTGGTCAATCCTCTAACTTTCATTTTCTTGTTGATACTAATTAAATTATCAAAATTAACATGACACAACCTTTTATGCCATAACCACACATCATCAAGTCAGACAACAAGACATGTTGCTTCTTCCATATCTAGGTAAAACAAATCACTCCTAGTTTGTTCACCTTTTCCCATCAAATTTCCATCAGCATCATAGATCTTGGCAGTTTTGTTTCCAAATTCAACTTTGCAACCTACATTTCCTACTTGTGATACACTCAACAAGTTGTAGTTTAATTCTTCAACATAGTATGCATTATCACATGAAATTTTCTTTGTAAGTTGGAGCATCATTACCAAATCTAACACTATTTCCATCATATTGAGTAAAGTTAATGAACTTACTTTTATCTCCTGTAATGTGATGTGAGCATCCATTGTCTATGGTCCACTTGTCATTCTTGTTCACACAGGTAACTAATGTTGTTGCTTCAGCTTCATCTTTGTCTAATTCATCCTTCATGGCTACATAGAGTACCTCATAATCATTTTCATCAGAATCCTCTTCAACAACATAGTATCTTTTGTCTTTTTCCTTGTAATCTTTGTTGTCATCTTCTCTTTTATTCCTAAACTTGCTTCCTTCTTTATAGTTTTTCTTCTATGGACATCTTGCAGCTATATGACCTACTTCATCACAATTGAAACATATGATAGGGAGCTTACCTTTGAATTTTCCTTTACCTCTATGGAATCTCTTGGCCAGTAGTGCTTCTAACTATTCCACATCTTCCTCATCTATGTTGCTATAACTAGATGCATATTTTCCTTTTCTTTTTATCTTGCTTGATGTGTCCTCCTTAGTGTCTTTTATTGTCATCTTGGATTTGAAAGAAGATTCAAGGTTCTCAAGTCTATAGTTGTCAAAATTGTATACCTCAAATGCAGTAAGTCTTCTAACTATTCCTTCAAAGGTTAGTGTGTTCCCTTGTACACATCTTAACTCTTGGATGGCTCAAACTCTTATAACATAGATGGGCATGAAAGTTCTTAAGTATTTGTTGATGGATGTTTCTTCTTCCAATTGTCCACCTAAAATTCTTATTGCACTCACCACTTCTTTTATTCTTTCAACATACTCAGCAACATTTTCACCTTCCTCCATCTTCATGTCATCAAACTTCCCTCTTAGGCTTTCTCTTTTTGCTCTCTAGACATTTTGATCACCTCCATAGATATTTGATAAGTTTTTCCACATTTTGAATGCAGTGTTACGGTCTTTGATGTCATCATATTCAACATAGTTAAGTTCAGATACAATTTCCAACATTGCTTGGTTATGCTCCTTCTTTCTATTTAAGTCATCTATAGTGAGGGGTCCTGCAAGAGTTACATGCTCTATTCCAATTGAGGTTTGTGCATAATCACCTATTGATCCAAGGTGAAATTTCATCAAACTCTTCCATGCATCAAAGTTATCTTTGTTGAGCTTAGGAACTTCTTTCTTGGACATCTTGATCTTCCTACTTCTACTACCTTGAAACTAAATCAATAGAAGGCTCTGATAACAATTTTTAGAATTGCTTTAGAATAATTGAGAGGACGGGTGGTGGGGGGTTGAATCAGTTATTCAAGGTCTAAATGTCCTATTCAAACATTTATCTAAGTATAGTGAAATTATTCATTCATCCAAGCTTTAACTTATCTAATTAGCAAGTTACTGTAAATCAACATGCAAGTAAAACACATAAGAAATCAACACATGACATAGTGTTTTACCTACAAATCCAATTTGGAAAAAACCAATAGTAACATGGTACTCAATTTTCACCCTTCTAAAGTGATTCCCTATGAAAGGTCTACCCTGTGAAAAGCTTACAACACACTATTAAATGTGACCTTGTTAGAGGATTTAACCAACCTGTTAGAAGTGGGCCTGGTTAGAGGACTTTAGAACATTCACTTGGAATGTCACCCTATTAAAGGATTTACAAATGGCTCCTAGATCAACCTAAGTCCATAGGATTTTTAGATCTACTACAATTTCTACAGAGTATTAGAAAATCTTGACTTGACTACAACATACAACTTATCTTGCAAATCTCAGATCACTTCTTAGCTTATACCCTTGCCTAGCCTTTAATCTCTACAATTCTTAAAAGCTTGTCTTCCCTCTCAAGCTTTATCTCGTTAAGTCTTCATACTCAATGCACCAGTGTAGTCATCTCTTCATTACCACTCATAGAAGTAGAGCCTCTATGCTCTTCCTTCTCCTAGATGTCTCCTTCTTGACACCCTTTCAACCACTTCATAGATTTGGCACTTAAGCAACAATAGTATCAACAACTCTTTGCTTCTTGGTCTATGACTACTGAAATGGAAGTCTTAGAGTTCCTTTTCCCACTCAATTCTTCTATTTTTCAATTTCAATTTCAATTCACATGGATTAGCTAGGATTCATTGTATCTAACCCACATTTTGTTTCTTCTAGAAACTTCTTGAATAATCCTTTGGAATCTGCCCAAAAATGGTTTAAATAAGATTTTGTGCCAACAACCCATCATCCTTATCTTCCAACTTGTTCACAAAATTCAATGCAACCACTATGTCGGCTTAGATTTGGCGAATCTTAAATATTTGAAATAATGTAGTAGCTCAGCACATACTGTGTTACTCGGCACACCTAAAGATCACTCGACACATACTAGAAATGTTCTACTAAGAATTTTCTCAGCTTCAACTAACTTGCTTGGCACCTAGTGATGATCTTAGTTAAAGCTATGCAGTCAACCTTGTTACAACTTCTTTCAATGTATCTAAGTAAGACCAACCTATGTATCTTTGAGTATGTCATCAATACATAACTTAACCATTGTCTTAACTAATCCTTGCACTTCATTACAACATCATAAATCAACCTTTCCTTTAGGTGCTCTTGTTACACCTTGTTGATCAAATCCTCTTCATCAATCAACTAAGTGATAGTGCTTAGATCTTATAAGAAAATATTATCCCTAAATAGTAGGTTTCTAATCAATGAAAAAATAATGATTGAAAAAATTCTTTTACAATGATCTCCCTCTTTGATCTTCAACAACAATGAGCTTTTCAAGTAGATTTCCAACAAGAAGGTTCTCAAAGATAAACAGTACAAAAATTGTGAACTGAAGATAATGCATATGCTAGACCATCCAAATATTGTTGCTCTTAAACATTGCTTCTTCTCTACAACAGAAAAGGAAGAACTCTACCTAAATCTTTTATTGGAGTATGTGCAAGAGACAATTAATCACATTGCAAGGCATTACAATAGAATAATGCAAAGAGTGCCTCTCTTGTATGTGAAGCTCTATACTTATCAGGTTTGTAACTATTCATTTTCTTTGTGTTTATTTTGTTATTTGTTATTTGTTGAAAGAGTGGTAACCTTTTTTCTATAGTGAGAAGCTGAATGAAAACATGTCCTACCAATGAAAGTAAAAGCTTACAATGAAGGTTATAGTTTGGGTAAAATTATTATAACATTGAACCTTGATTAGTTGGAGGCTTGGAGCTAATTGGGCACTCATAATTATGTATTTAATCTCCCTTAAGGGTATTTAAAGATTTAATAGCAAGCCTTGGCCTCTTTATCACCTGAGAGTACAACTACATGCAATTGAGAAGTTGGTGAAGAACTAATTAGATATTTTGAAACCAAGTTTCCTGCAATAAACCAATGTCTTCCTTTCCCTTCTTGAATTTAACTTAAGAATAATTTTATTTAAAACGGAAGCACAAGCCTTAAATATTCCAAGGTATCATCCACATGGATCCAAAGGGCTTGGTATTTCTCTAGAGCTTTTTGTATCTCAAAGTCATTGCTATGGCCTTCATAGTTTTCTATTAATTCAAAAATAGGTTTTGAAAGAGCCCCAAAATCCTTTGCAATAGTATTACAATTAGATATTTAATAAGTTCATTGTCTCAGAAGAGAAAAACATGACACACCCAAAGAAAACATAACAAAAGAGACCAAATACTACTTAACCAGTAGTCACAAGCAAGACAGAACAAGAAAAACAAACCAAAATGAACGCAGAACATTTAAACCATCTTTTTCAAGATCTCCCCTATTTCCATCTCATGTTGCTACATCCTCTAGAAAGCTTGGTTGATTTCATTGAACTCAGAAGGCTCTTGCTCCTCATTTTCTTTTGAGGCATTCTTCCTCAAACTACCTTTGGTTCTTTTTCTAGGTCCCTCACTCTAATGAATAGTCAAATCTTTTTCAAGACCCACTTTGATGATCTTGTTGCTTCTTTTCTCCAACATGGCATAAAAACACTTTAGATTACTATCAAAAGCTTTAAGGCCCTTATGATTATGAATGAGAATTAACCTAAGAAGAGACTCATTTCACATTAGCTTTCCTTTAAGACATCAATTAATATACAAGCTAGAAAGGACTCTTGTAATATGTGATGCATATTTAGTTTTGTTCATGGGAAATACACGATATAAGTTTTTGAAATATTGTATGAATAAAAGTGTTTGTGTTTATTATTATTTTTTTTGTGTGTGGTTATATGGATTACATTTGTTTTGATAATTCTATCAAATTAACTGGTAATGAATAATAAAAGCCTTATGCTTTCAAATCATTAATGCAAAAAACTTATCTTTCAAAACTTATATTGTTAAAACTACAAATGTAAACTTATACAAGCAAAAGGATCTACTAAATATTTTTTGGTGGGTAGGTGGAGAAATTACTCCACCAACACTCCCCCTTAATTTCTTCCATTAATGCTACTACATTTATATTGTTTTCCCTTGTCATAATT
Source organism: Cupressus sempervirens (assembly GCA_028749045.1). Lineage (NCBI taxonomy): Eukaryota > Viridiplantae > Streptophyta > Pinopsida > Cupressales > Cupressaceae > Cupressus > Cupressus sempervirens. The sequence goes on from CM053783.1 coordinate 207,694,175, forward strand.
ACATTGGATTTTATAATTTACCCCTAAACAATGTAAATGGTTTCTATTTGACCAAAAACTTTACATTTGAATGGTTTTGACTAACCACGAACCTCACATAATAGTGGTTATAATAGACCACCAAACATTACAAATGGTTTCAAATTACCACTAACTCACATGGTGTAAAAACATCACAAATGGTTTTAGATTACCAAAAACTCACATGATGGGAAAACTATCATCACTTTGGCTTTTCTCCTTGTTTGACCTGCATCAAACTGATTATTGAGTCCTTATAAAAAGAAATCTATATATCAAGATACATGGGGGCCCAACTGTTGTATTTGCTAGTTCTATAGGAATTCTTTTTATATACATGGTTCATCAATATATTCAGTCAAACTCTAGGGTATCGAATAAAACTAATAATGCACCGTTTAAAATACCTCATTAACAAAAATTTACTAATTTAATTTTCATCACTTGGTTGGGGGATATCAATGCTACCAACTCCTATTATATGAACACTATCAAGAACAACATATCCTTTACAATTAGACAAACAAATTATCATTTCCAATCCCAACACATTTATATAATCAGCCCAGACACAGACCTTTGCACCATCATAGACCTTAGAATTCCTTTGAATCATCCCAATGAACTCACCACCAATCCAACCAACCTTCACTTACTACAACCACAACTAACTTCAATAACTATTCTATAACATCAAACACACATAATTAAAACACAAATACATAATAAATATTTCCATGATCAATATCTTTTGTGTCATGTGTATGCATTCTTTGGGACTCCTGGTTGCACAAAGATGCTCCAAATCTATAAATGAAAGTGTCACAGAACACTAACTCAAACACGCTTCAACTTTGGCTTTCTTCTTTTCATGGCTTCTTTCTTTCTCTTAGCAGTCTCTTGATTTTTTCTTCTCTTTATTCTTGTAAAAGATAAATTCAAATGCCATTGCCTGTTGGGCTATGATGCCACAACACTCTTCACCAATTCTAAACTTGTCAACCTCTCCATGATCTCTAGGATCATCTCCCATTAGCTCTGATACCACTTGAAGGAGATGGATGGAGTGGATCAAAGATAAACACCAACTAAAAGTTAAGCATTCAATTCAGTATGTAAAATACAAAGACTTATCACAGTGTGCTACAACACTTCATACATAACTAAAATCTATTACAAGTCATTAGAATGCTACAACATTCTATCGACTCATGATCCACTCCATCCACCTCCTTCAAGTGATATAATAGCATGAAGAGCTGGGCCTAGGAAAAAAGGAATTATTTGTTGATATGTTAAACTACTATAGTAATCAATGGAGCTTCTAATATTTTCTTTATTACAAATCATTAGCTTCTAAAATTGGAGATTAGCGGCTACCAAGATCTATAGATGAAAAGATGCCAGTTTAATTTTTGAGAGAAGGTATGAGTTGATTTCATAGAGGGAAGTCTAAGTGAGCAAAAGAAAATTGTTGAAAGTGGAAAATAAATATTATGTTGTTTGTTTAAGCTATATGTAATTGGCTTAGACTTGTTTTGTGGATTTGCTTTGTAAAGAAAAGTTTAAACATTGTCAAGTGCAATTGCAACTATTAGTATTAATATGGCTTTAGGAAGCAGTATAGCTCAACCACAAATTCCAATATTTTTTGGTAAAAAATTATGAATTTTGGGCAATAAAAATAAAAACATTATTTTGTTCTCAAGGCAATAAGGCAATGAAATCAGTTTTATTTCTATTTATTTGTCTCTCTTTGCCTTCAAATCAATAGTTGTAGACAAAAAAACCACTCATTTTCAATGTGCAATCATCTAATAACTAGCCAACACACTAGCATCACTATCCAACATTGATTGTATTGCCAACTCTTTGCTATAGCATTTAATATGCATTTTCTTATAAATAGAATAAGCTGGGCTTGTGATCAGTAGAGCCCATTTTGGGTTTCTCATTGTGGATTATGAGTGGATAGAATGTTGTAGCATTCTAATGACTTGTAATAGATTTTAGTTATGTATGAAGTGTTGTAGCACATTGTGATAATTCTTTGTATTTTACATACTGAATTGAATGCTTATCTTTTAGTTGGTGTTTGTCTTTGATCCACTTCATCCACCTCCTTCAATATTCAATGTATCCTACCTTTAACAATTTGGGGATGGTTGAAATTAATGAAGGGAACATCATCCTTGATCTCGTCAATGAGCCACTGGATGAATTGGAGAGGGTTTTTGTGTTGTTTGTGTATCATCAGAGAATTCTCAGGGATTTGAAGTCCCCTTTTGTAAGGTTTGGTAAATTCATTGATGGTATGGAACGCTTTTTTGAAGATGTTAACAAGTGTGGGAATAATCATGGTGGCGAACACGATGCTTATGTTTGCTCGAAAGTTAGAAAAATTAGTGTAGGGAAATCTTTCATCTGGGGGAATAAAAATTGTGCTTTTTGAGGTCTCAAACTCAGGAGCTACACACAATGGAACACCCAAATGAAAAAATTAATCCAAACAATAGAAGGGAAAAATAAATAAAATAAAATTCTAGATAGTTTCCAAATGTTAACAATTTTAGCATTAATTTAGGTTTCATGTTCATTTGATGAACAATTTTATTCTCTAATAGCTAAGAGGTTATTCTTGAAATAAAATAGTAACAAAGCAATCTATCAATTTGAATAAAAAAGTTAATGTAAAATTATTGAATATTTTAAAAAATTACAGTAAAATTATTAAAAAATTTAAAATCTAGAATTGTAAAGTATATTATTTATGTTTGACGTTCTAGTAAAAACAATCTTGTGACAAGTAGGAGATAACTATTGAAATTAAGAGAAAAGAATTAGGCAATTAAAACAAAAAGAGACTATCTAAAAATTATGTCAAAGTTCAAACTCTAGAATCTAGAAAATAATATCATACATATGAAGACTTGACTAAACTTGTTATAGGACATATTAGGTGACTATTGTAAACAAAATAGAAGCATCTTACAATTGACATAAAAGAGAATAAGTAGAATGTTTGTAAAATCTAAACTGTAGAGCCCAACAAAGTACTCCATTTATATATGATGACTTGCCTAAACTTCTTGTGATAGGTACAAGGTTATCATTGAAAATGACATGAAAGTACCTAAAAATTAAAATTAAAAAAACTAGCCAAAAAAATTACAAAACCCAAACTCTAGAATTAAATAGAGAATATCTTATTGTAACATATCTCTATTAAAAAGAAGTACATAAATGCATAAGAAAATTGAAATAAAAGAATGTATAATATTTTCAAAAAATCCACACTGTAGAACCCAGTAAGAACATTAATTTACTATTAAAAATATCACAAAATTATTAACAATAGAAATAAATTGAAGGAATTAAATTTGTTTCAAAACCCTAACTTCAGAAACAATCAAAGTAAATCATTTGATCATAAAATGGACAAAATAAGATAGCTTTTATAAAATACAAAATATTTTGTGTCTCTTACTTCAATTAGGATTGCATATCAAAAGATTCACCTTCATTCTTACTCTATTTTTATAATCTAAAGAATATCTTAACAATATTTCAATGTATATGCCTATTTTAATATGTGGAGGACCTATACAATCTTCTAGGATACAAAAATTCATGTGACCCACTGAGCACTTGTCTGTGCAGTTCTGGACTTATCTTTGACAAATCACCTAATTCTTTTTCTCTCGTTCCGTCACTATGTAGAAATTTCATATCCAACTCTGTCAGTCCCATTGGCATCTCTTCTAGAAGACAAGTATGATGAATTATAATATATCACCATATTTTTCATTTGAATGAATGATTTTTTTGGATGAGAGGAAATTATTACCTTATTAGCAAAAAAAACATGATCGTTTTGTTGGGGAGTAGATGGGGAAATCCAAGAATTGCAATGAAAATGGACAGTGTAAAAAATCAACTATTGAAGTAACTAATTATTAGTCTCCTATCATAAATGATTATTAAACTGTCAAAAACAAATTCACAACTTAATATCAAAAAATAATAGATTTGCATCTGCAACTTCACTTATAAAATATAGGAAAAAAAATGCAACATAATGAACACAATATTTTTAGACAAATTGTCCTTAGAAAAACCGCTAAGGGAAAACCAGTTCTACAAATGAAGAATTATATTAAACTTCAAAAAATCAAGAGATACAAAATTCCTTGCCTCTCACTAGTAGAACTTCGACAACCTCATAATTAATCCCACTGATATTCCCCACTACTAACACTGCGAGCTTGCTAACACTACAAGGCTGTTTGCTAACACGGCAAACTTACAAACTCATTTGCTAGCACTACAAATGTTTCTCCAAATTTCTTTCTTGTTCTCCAAATGCCCCCTATACCTCCTTTCATACTACTCTAATTGGTAAGCCAACAGCCAAGATTGATTTACAATCGGCTACTGAGATATAAAACATCTTACCAACCTTAAAAAATTGGTTTCTAGCTACTTCTAAAAGTGGTCAATTAATTGAAAAATATTTGTATCTAATCTAACCAATTTGTTAGCAAAATAATTAATTGCTATATAATAGCATATGGATGAACAACTGTCCAATCTACCAAAACTAACACTCCCTCTTAGTGAGGAAGTTATTCTGCATGACAGCTAACTTATCTCTGAAGAAGATAAATTTTGCCTTCCCCAATGCCTTAGTCATAATTTCTACTACCTACTCCTTTGTAGGTATGTACTATAGTTGAACAACTCCCCATTATACACAATCTCTAATGAAGTGATATCTGATATCTACATGTTTAGACCTATCATGAAAAACTAGATTCTCAAACAACTTGATACAACTCTAATTATCACAATGTATCATAGTATTCTTAACCTTCCGACCAAACAAAGCTACTAACAACTTCCGAAGCCATATAGCTTCATATGTGGACATGCTAGTTGCTATGTATTCTGCTTCTACTAAACTTAGAGCCATAGACTTATGCTTCCTATTGAACCAAGAAACAACTCTTGATCCCAAGCTGAAACAATGCCCTGAAGTGCTCCTTCTATCCATTGTACTTTCTACCCAATCTATGTCAGTATAGCCTATCAACTTGATACGTTCACCTCAAACATATCTAATCCCATACTCAATAGTACCATACAAGTAATGTAGCATATGCTTAGCCACTATCCAATGCATTCTCTTTGGTTCAACCATGAACTGACTAAGAGAATTAATTGTAAATGCTATATCTAGCCCAGTGTTGACCAAATACATAAGTGAACCAATCAACTATTTGTATAAAGTGGGATTTACATCCTTCTCCCTAGATGTATCTACCTTCCTTCAATTTGTGATCATGGGTGTAGACATGGCTTTGCAATCCTCCATCATGAATTTCTTCAAGATTTCAATGCAGTATTTCCCTTGACCAAGGAAAATCTCCCCATGTATTTGCCACACTTCCATGCCTAGAAAGCAGTGCATATGTCTCAAATCCTTCATCTCAAACTCTTCTAAAAGGTTCCTCTTGCAATCCACTATGAGCCCTAGTGAACCTATAGGAAATAGGTCATCCACATAAAAGAAAAGAATGAGAATCTCACCCCAAACCACCAAGTAGTAAAGGTTAGCATCTGCTTCACTCTTGAAAGCCCATTTTCTACAAGTATGTATGAATGTGCTCATACCATGTCTAGGAGCCTACTCAAGTCTGTATAATTCTTTCTTCAATCTACACATGTGGGTCTCTTTTTTGTGTGCTACAAAGCCTTCTAGTTGTTCTATGTATACCTCCTCCTTCAACTCACCATTAAGGAATGTTGTCTTGACATCCATTTGATGGATTTGCCATCCCATCTGTGTTGCAAGTGAGATTATAGTTTGTATAGAAGTATACTTGGCAACTGGAGAAAATTTCTCCTTATATTCTATTCCCTACTTCTGAGAGAACACCTTTTCCATGAACCTCGCCTTGTATTTATCGATGCTATCATCTGGACTGTGCCAACTACTGCACTATTTGTTGGTCTAGGCAGTACCTCCCACACATCATTTTTCATTATTGAGGAATATTTTTCAACCATACCATCTCCCCATACCTAACTTGTTGTAGCTTCATGATAGCTAGAAGGCTCACTATCTACCAACTGACTAACTAATGCCACATAGTCATTGAACTTGGTTGGTTCACTGTACTATCTAGTACTCTTCCTAGGAGCTCCCACAAACTCCTGAGTATCCCTTTGTGTATCTGGAACCTCCTAGTTCCTCCTACCAATTGTAGAGGATGAAATGTCAACCTCGAAGTCCTCTAGATGAATTTCTTGTTGCACTTGTTGCTCCATACTCTATGAATCTTCACTACCTGAGTCTACACTCATATTGGTAATTGTACTTGAGCTTTACTACCCTTGACTTGGTCTTGGAGCTCCTATTAGCTGCTCACTCTGATCATCTGCTGGCAAATCTTTAGATCTCCTAAATACCTTATCTTACATGAACTTGACATCACGTCTGAAAATAATTCATTTAGTCCTTAGACTGAAAATCCTATATGCCTTTGAGGTCTCACTATACCTAACAAAGTACCCCCTCTTTGCAGTCTTATCTAACTTTGTGCGTGTATCTAAAAGAATATGACAATATGCCAAACTCCAAAATATCCTGAAGTGACCAACATCTAGCTTCTTCCTTGTGAAAGCCTCCTCCAGTGTTATCTTCCCTAGCACCTTGTGTGGAACTCTATTCGGGAAGTAGACTATTGTATTACACGCCTCTGCCCATAAGTAATGGGGCATGGCCTGATCATGTAGCATAGCTCTTGTTTCCTCCAAAATAGAATGGTTCTTGCTTTCAAAAACTCCATTCTATTGTGGATTGTAAGGAACAATCCATTCTCTCTTGATTCCCTCTCTAGTACAGAACTCCTGGAAGACATTTCTTTTGTACTCGCCTCCATTGTCTGACTGAAGAACCTTTATCTTCTTTCCTATCGAATTCTCCACAAGAGCCTTAAGCTCTTTGAATCAACTGAAAACCTCATCTTTAGTCTTCAAGAAGTATATCCAGGTCTTTCTAGAGAAATCATCAATAAAAGTAACATAGTACTCATATCCTCTTAGAGATTTTATCAACATTAGTCCACAAATATTTGAATGTACTAGATCAAGAACACCTTTAGATCTGGTATCACTTCTTGAAAAAGATGCCTTCCTAAACTTCCCCAACACACATCCCTTACATACATCATCATGCTCTGTGCTCACCTCTGGAACACCTGTCACCATCTCACAAAGCAATCTAAGTGCTTTGTGATGAATATGGCCCATCCTCCTATGCCATAGCACTTGAAGATCTTTAGGATTACTGTTGCTCATGAGTGTCTTAAGAGTATCAAACTACAACCTATAAAGGAAACCACTCCTAACTCCAATAGTTATGGGTGATTTCCCATCCTTGTGTTTCACCAACAATTTTGTCCCTCTAAAGAGTACATTATACCCCCTATCCTAAAGAAAAAATATAAAAATCAAATTCATACCTAAGCCTAGCACATAAAATGCATCATGAAGTGGAATTATCTTTCCATTCTCCATCTGAAACTGAACAGTCCCTTTCCCAACTAGGTTGAGTTTGGACAAGTTTCCCATAGAAATCTAGATGTTGGTGTCCTCCTTATTGTAACTAGAGAAGTACTCTCTAACTCCTGTCATATGAAATGACACCCCACTATCTATATGGCAAACACACTGCGAGGTTGAGCTAACCATACAAGCTATGAGTGCAAACTCATCTCCCATTCTACTGGAAAGTTCTTCTGGACTTACTGAAGCTACCACCTACTTCTTACCCTTCTTCCTCTCTAGGAAATCACTAACATAGTGGCCAAACCAATGACATCCAAAGAACTTGACCTTAGAAAGGTTACTCTTCTTCTTCTCACTTTGTGAATTTGATCTTTTGCTAGATCCTTTCTTTAATTTCCCTTTACCCGCTAGGGCAATGTTCTCTTGTTCCACCTCATTTTTCTAACTCTTGTTGGCCCCATTAACAAGACTTCTTCTAAACTCCTCCTGAGTGAAATTAGTCTATAGTCGATCCCAACTCAGTAAAGTATCTCATCCACTAACAACTTGAACAAGGAAACTCCATTGTTTAGTAAACCCATTTAGGGTCGTTCCTACTAGCTCCTCATCACTAGGGCTATCTCCAATATCTACTAAATCATCCTTGACAAGTTTGAGCCTAGTGAGGTAACTTGTGATGTATTCTCCCTAGTTCATCTAGGTATTCTTTAGCTTCTCTCTAAGAATCAACTTCCTATTGGTGGTAGCATTCTAGTATAGATTTAGAATGGTGTCCGCATCTTTTTTGTTGTATCTAGCTCTGTGATATGTGGAACAGTATGATCCTTGACACCATCAAGGATTATCCTCCTTGCTTTGGCATCATCTTCTTATATGCTACAAGCTATGTTGCATCCATTGGTACAGGTACATCACTGGTAGCATAATTCTTGATACCATTCTCTTCCAAGAATAAAGAAATTCTGGCATTCCAGACACCAAAATTCAAGGCACCATCCAATCTATCATAATCTCTCAAACTAGCTAAAGTTGTCTCAAGGGATTAAAGCAATAATAAATCTAAAGAGATCAAAATTTCTTTAGTAGGGAAAAACTCTTCTACCCTTAACAATGCTCTAATACCATGTGGAAAATCAACTATTGTTGTTACTAATTATTAATCTGATATCATAAATGATTATTAAATTGCTGAAAAAAATTTCACAGCTTAATATCGAAAAATAACACAACTGCAACTTCACTTATAAAATACGAAAAGAAGAGCACAACACAATGAACACAATACTTTCGCACAAATTGTCTCTAGAAAAATCCCTAAGGGAAAACTAGTTCTATAGATGAGGAATTATATTAAACTTCAACAAATTAAGAGATACAAAATTTCTTGTCTCTCATTGGCACAACTTGACAACCTCCTAGTTTCTCCCGCCGATATTCTCCACTGCTATTCCCATGCTAACACTACAGCCTTGCTAACACTGCAAGACTGTTTTCTAATACTGCAAACTTACAAACTCATTTGCTAACACTATAATTGTTTCTCCAAATTTCTTTCCTGTTCTCCAAATGCCCCCTTGACCTCCTTTTATACTACTCTAGTTGGTAAACCAATGGCCAAGATTGATTTACAATCGATGACTGAGATATAAAACAACTTACCAACCCTAACAAAATTGGTTTCTATTTGCTTCTAAAAGTGGTCAACTAATTAACGAATATTTGTCTCTAATATAATCAATTAGTTAGCAAAACAATTACTTGCTAAATAATAGCATATGAATGAATAGTTGTCCAAGCTACCAAAACTAATAGATTGGACCTTGACCAGGAATGAAAATGGTGAGTATTTTTAGAAAGAACTCTTGTGCGTGTGTGTTTTCTATGAGAAAGGCGCCAGGGAAACCAAGCAAACGGTTCCATTTAAAAGTGATTTTGCAGCGGCTGTCTCTAGAAATAGGTCCCACTAATGAATCCCACCTTAAATATGTCAGTTTGCTTATTGTTTTGCCTGATCCAATCTCTACACATTGCCAATATATAAAATATGTTTTTTATAGTTAATTGATCAAGTATTTATTATAAAAGATGATGATAATTATATTGTGATGTCATTCCAAACATTGAAAAAAAACCATAAAATCTAAATCAAAAGTAATGAGTAGAATTCTATCATAAACACGTACAAAACCGTTAAAATTTTGAGACGTCACATTGACTTGAAATTTACCAGGGTCAACTTGGTCACAACTGATAAGCTACAGATATACTCTATTGCCCATAAGCTCTCAAACCCCATCTGCAGAATAGTCCACGACGCTGAAAAGAGCCACTTTCTGTAATGTCACTTCTCCCTTGATGTCATAATCATCATACCTCTCTTTCTCAAGTTTCTTAGTATCATCAAGATGAATGTTTATTTTCAAGGAAAAATTTCTTATACTTCTCCTTCATCTCAAAACTCCCAGATATAAAATCAGGGGAACAATTCCCATATCAGCCTTGTAAGGAAACTAAAGAAGTATTTTTGCCTAGTGAAGGAAGATGAAAAAGGCCAACTTGATTTAATTCTTCTCTTCCCAAACTAGGGAGAAGAATTTTGTGGCTACCTAAGGGAACACTCACACTCCTTTCTGATACTAGGTTTGCTTTACCTAATCCTCTAATCGCCTCCATTATTTCTGCTCTCACTCACTCTCCACACAAACAAGGGAGTTTCTTGATTTCAATAATCGTCACTACTCTATAAATAGCCCTTTATAGGAGAAGAAGTAAAACCAGCTTTCAGACGATAATGTTTTCAACCTAACTCCTCTTTGCTGACACCACCTTTCCTACTTTTTAAGACCACTAGAAAACTAGAGAAATGTTACAATGTAGCCATGTTGGAAAAAATAATTAATTTCTGTTGTTGTAGTAGAGAACCTCTACAATTAATGTATAATGTTCTATAGACGAAATAGAGACGTCTATTCCACAAGGGGAGGGACCATTAATAAGATTGAAATAAGAACAACAAATAAGGATAGCAGGACCATAGAGGAAAGGAAAATATTACTGCTCTAGAGTAAAAGAAACATAACAAGTGATAGGACGAGGACCGATAGCTATAGGAGAGAATAATGGCTGAAAACAACACTAGCCATTATTTGGGCTATTATCTCTCTCCTTATCATAGATAGCGTTCGATTCTGTGGCACAAAATAATTTATGGGCCAGACTGTCAGATATGTGTACAAGATTATTAAGCCCATAGACTTATATGTGGGAGCAAAAGATTATTAAGCCCATAGACTTATATGTGGGAGCTTTGCTCCCAAATTTTATAATTTGCTATCTAAAAATTGTCAGCCTCATAACAATAAAAAATCATATTTTTTTCTACTTAGTATTTTAGCAAGTTACCTTTCACTATCTTTCTTTCTTCATTTTATTTAAGCAAGTTACTTGTTTTTACCATTATTATTTTATTTTTATTTGAGTTATAGAAACTTAAATAATATAATAAAGCTCTTATGTGCTTGTGAATGCGGTCTATTATGTGTTGTTTAGATTCGACAAAGCCCAAACTTACATTTCATTTGAGTTGTGCCATGAACGACGATGGGCAATTGGGTTCCTACTTCCACTAGCACAAAGCACTTGGAGATCTTGGATGAGGAGAGCCACATCAACTTTTTCAACGTGTTCTGTAGTGGGCATTTTTTCTTTAAAATTCTAACCTATGATATACAACCAGACAGTGGTCCAAATTGAAAAAGGGTGGTATGGGAGCATATACAAGGTGAGAGGAATGTCTGTCAAGCCTACATAATAGGTTTGTGGATATTCATAAAGAAATTTCATGCAAAATGACAAAGATGAATTATTCCAGTCACATGTATTTGTTGTCCTCTGAAGGCCAATGAATCAAAAGTGTGCTATCAATTTTGGGTTGTTATAGATTTGGAGCTTAGAAATTTGCATAAGCATATTGGGTATCAATTTATGAATCATGTTTTTCTTGGATTCATAGTTTGAATAAGCATGAATATTTGCATATAATAGGTTGTTTTAAAATCATTGGAGTTTAAATCTGTAGAGAGTCCCTGTTAGACTAAGTTTATTATTAACTTTACAAAATAGAGAACTTAAACTTTTCTACTTTTTGGTTTTACCATAGTTGCTATCTATTTGTTTGCATAGAATAAGAGAAACATGATGTTGAAACTGTTGTTGCAAACAATAAGCAAGCTTCAGTGACCATAGTTTTTTTATTATCTATTAGAATATATACAGATTTCGTACACTAATTTTTTCGAATCTAATAAAAAGAATGGTTACAATAATATTATTATTCTGCTTCAAAAAATAGAGTTTTCCTCTATTCATGAACATAGATCTCTTTTTGGGTTATTTATTTATTTTTTTGATATTAAATTCTTCTGTTCTTGTTGTTTAATTTCTACAATTCAGCTAAGCTATTTTATAGTGGTAACTTACATTTTCTCTTATCTACAAAAGCCTCAAACTTCTTTTTTTCCTTTTTAATGATTCCTAAATATGGAAAAATCTAGAAAAATATTTCAAATTTTAAGAGCATCTGACACTCTTCACAACCCAAAAGATATTACTTGTCTTCAACTTTCATTCTGCTTTATAAAATAAATGTATTTTTAAAAAATAATTCAAAATATAAATTTGACAGTTTTTACTGTCAATTTTGTAATATTACTGCCATCTTTATTTTAATTTAATTTTGTTCTTGACATAAGAAAATATGTTAAGAAATTCAAAATAAAGATAATTATTGTAACTATCCCTCTTACACAATAACAAATAATAGAAGAATTATAATCCAAATTATTTTAGCCTCATAAGTAGTTGATTGAAGATGTTTAATGATTCTATGCTTTTATAAATGCCTCTTTAAATCAATATATAGAAGTGGGATTTGAATTAGAATTTTCATAATTTTAAACAAAAGCTAACTATTGCTATTGTAGTCACCTGGAAAGAGATAAAGTAGGCACTTAAAGAAAATGAAAAAAGGGTGTTAATAATTCAATGTAAAAGATTCTATTGTCATGTATACCTAATAATATGTTGTTAATCATGATCTTATTGAGAGGAAGTGTGAGAATAACCATAAAAATAACCAGTGTATTAAGTTAACTTTTGTTAATGTTTATTAATGAAGAACATTAGTCATTTATTATTATTATAATCATATAACAGATTCTATTAAGGACTATTTTTACTTTTACTTGTTAGTGCACTTAAGAAATGAGAAAGAATTAAAACAGTTAACTAGAAGTATTATGATTATATATATATAATTTTTCTTCAAAGAGCATGAAAGTGATTATTGAGTTTAAAAACTTTGATATAAGTATTTTAGTTTCATTTTGTTTAAAGAGCTTGAATTAAAATAAATTAAAATGTATATTGAGAAAATTAAATAAATAAATAAATATTATTGTATTAATATCTGTATTTTATAAGGATTAATAAGAAGAGATTTGTTAATATGTAAGATATTAAACAACATTTGGAGGAGTATTTTACAATGTGCAAAATTGAAATTCTATTGTTGTTGACAATCTTATCAAATAACATAAAAATTACATATAGTTCTTAAGTGAAAATTTTCTTTAAATTAAAAAATAAAATATTTAGTTACATAAATCTGACTTCTATAAATCTCTAATTTTTACTCTTATATCTTGAGTTTTTGCATGTTGGTTCTAGAAGAAACATATAATAATAATTGTAATGGGCATAAACAAAGTTTAAAATATATTTAGTGTCAGTTTAATTAATGAAAAAAGTATTTTTATGTATTATTTTATTTGTACTTCTTTTTATTTAATAGAATGATTTTAATTATGACAATGTTGATCCACATAAAGATTCAGTAAATATATCACACAAGTACAATACAATAATAAGAGATTTTTCTTAGCCACACACCCCCTCTATCTCACCCTGGGCTTAGAAATGAAGAGTTTGGCTAACTACACTCAGAAGTATGGGGGATTGGCTATACATTTAACTAAATTATTTTGTGGAGCTAAGTTTAACTTAAATTTTTTTTCTTTTTTTAAATTAGAGACACTTACAATTCTTCTATCGGCTTAATCGTTGCATGTACAAAAGCATGCAACTGCTAGTTGCATTATCTACTTTGGAAATTTTGTCTTTCCTCCCAATTTAGTACCTAAAACCTATGTGATTCATGTGGGAAACACATTTATTGCAATGGGAAGTAGAAATATTTACACCCCACTTTTGTAAAGCTGAAAATTGGATTAATTGATGCAATGAAAATATTTTATGCATACATACATTCTTGGTCACAAATTATGTTCATTTTGGAATAATGGATTTTTTCAAGAGATTTGTGAGAATTAACAAATAAATTATCTAAATTATTTGTTGCCCTTCCATTAGTTTTAATGGTGCACATCTTCACATTGTTTTTAAAATGAATTAATGAAGATGAACCAATATTAGGTAATATCATTTTTTATATCAAACTATGATAAACGAAATAGTCACACATACTTTGAGACAATTTGTATATTCATTAGTTATAATGAAGCTAAAGCTAAATTTTTTTATCAAGAATATTAGAGTTTGGAAATTTGAAATATTAGCATGATTCTAATTCTTAGCTCATATTTATGAGATTCTATTTTTAATAGCAACTTATATATATATGTGTGTGTGTGTGTGTGTGTGTGTGTGTGTGTGTGTGTGTGTGTGTGTGTGTGTGTAATTTTTCTTAATAACAATTTTTTATTTCTTTAGTTTTTCAAGCAAGCTTAAATTCAAACTTTTGTATTTTTGTAACCTTTTATATATGATATTTTTGGATTATGGAAAAAGAATTTTTTAAGAGGACTTGAAATTTCATACAATAATCATGAGATAGAGCATTAATATTCCCAATTAGAAACAATTGACAAACCAACAAAATCAATATAAGAATAGTTGGTTCCAAAGATGACACAATGAAGACTCAACAACTTAAAAACACAAAAACCCACTTAGGGTTAGATTTTAACCCACTTCTTATGGGACCTGAGGGTAACATAAAATAATTTTTCCATACACTTAGAGGTCTTACCCTTCACAAAAATCAATCCATGTTCAACCCTAGTGGCATCCTACCAACACAAATACTCAAGGCTATTAGAGCCAGCATCCTACAAAGAAGATGCAAGAAACAAATTACTGTCCAAATCAGAGTCAACATGACCAAGGCCATCTATAATCAACAAAGAACCATTCCTAGTAGAACTATCATAAATAGGACCCCCAACATCAAATTATAGCTTAGAATAGATTGGAAAAATATCTAGTAAAGAAATATTACTAGTAGACACAATCAAATATTTACTAGAATTCCTGCCTTTGAATATCACAATACCTATGTATCTTGCATAAATATTACCAATAAAATAATTAGAAAGAGCAGCAATAGTAGGAGAAATACTACCAGTAGATACAACAGTGGCACTATGAGTAGTCTCATGTCTAGCAACCACAAGCTAGTATAAATAATACCAGCTAAAGGTAAACCAACAACAACATGGTTCTTAGAATCATGAGAATCTTGAGAGACAATATGACAATATCTTGTCTTAGAGACAATAAAATATTCAATACAAGGACCCTTGGACCAAGTAGTAGAATTTTTCTTCTTAACCTTCTCTAACCCAAACTCATATGCAACATGTCTAGATTTAAAGAGTCTCCTACATCTAAAAGGAATGGAATCATAGTCTAATGATTGAACCCAAAAAATATTATAAATCTTAATCTTAATCATATCTAGAAGACCCTTAGAAATTTTCATTAGTACAAGAATTCAAGCATAGGTGAAATATATAATATCAATAGACACATTATCAACCATAAAAAAAGTCACCAAGGGCTTTTGCTACTACTTCAATTACGGAATTAACCTAAACATGAAAAAGAAAATTGGAAAGCATTCTGCAACCTAAAATATTTCTAAAGGTTTTAGTAATGGGGGATAACTTAGGGTGTCATGACTTAAACATGAGCACAAAATAATCCTCACAGGAAAAGGAAGGATCACTTAGACTCAAATTTCTATCCACAACCAAATTCAAGTTGGGAAAAACAAAACCTTGGCCAAGGGGAAGATATGAATAATACCAAATAAAAGAGGCTCCTAGTGGGTAGAAATCCATGTGTGTAAGTCAAGGAGGGTAAACTAGAAACCCCTAAAGTGATAGATCGTACCTTTGATAGAAAGATCAGAGGACAAATGCTTAATATCAAGAATTAGCTCCTCATCCAATGAAAATATCAATTCATTTACCCTCAAACCCAACGCACCATGCAACCTATCTAAAGGGGGTCATAATAACCATCATTCAACCTTACCTTAGAGGTGTCTCTATAAGGAAAATAGAGAGATAGTCCACTTTAACTTATAAATTATTAAGAATGATAAAGTTGGTGCATCCAATCAAAACTTTCCTCAACACATTGCAAGATCTATCACAACAAATTTAACATACAGTGTCACAAGAGACAACATGATCCTTAGAAGACAAGAGACACCATTTCTACTTTAAAGTAAGTAAGATCTACAATTAATTCTCCTATGAAAATACACAAAAGAAATCAGAGACTATTCTTAAAACAAAGGTAGAAATTTTTAAAATCATGCACCATTTAGACTTCCCTTGAAAATTGGAAGAAATTATTCAAATGTGAAACATTGATATGAATCTAAAAATAGTGGACCAATTTTCTTTCTAAATTTAAAAACATAGATTGAATGAAACCCTTAAAATTACTTGAATCCACACAGTTATTTCTATAACACAAACTTATTTTTATTCCAAAATTTAATTATATTCCACTTGTTTGGAATGATAAAAAAATAACATGCACAAATCATTGAATATAGATGATAGATTCCAAAATTTCATTTTTCTCGTGACTACAAAAGACAAAATATAAATATAAAAAGAGTGCTTCCCTTTGTTTTCTCTTCATTTAGTCAAGATCCATGTGTTTCTATTGCTCTTTTCTTTATGAAAATTCCAATCACAGTCATTGATTATCAATCTCCTACCTTAAACAATTATTAAACTACAGAAAATAAATTTAGGGCTAATATAAAAAAATATCACAACTACAACTTCACCTATAAAATATGGAAAGAAATCCACAACATAAAGAACACAATATTTTTGGATAAATTATCCCTAGAAAAACCTTGAGGGAAAACTACTTTGATAGATGAGGAAATTATATTAACTTTAGCAAATTAAAAGATATAAAATTCCTTACCTCTCACTGGAAGAACTTAGACAACCTCCTAATTTCTCCTACTAATATTTCTCCACTATTATTCCCAACACTATTACTGTTCTCTTGCTAACACGGTAAGACTTTTTCTATCACTACAAACTCATTGTCTAACACTTCAAATGCTTCTACAAACTTGTTCTCTAAATGCTCTATCCTGACCCCCTTTATACTACTCCTATTCGAAAACCAATGGCCAAGATTGATTCTCAATCAATAGTTGAGATTAAAAGAAACTTAACAACCCTAACCAAGACAACTTCTAGTTGTTTCCAAAAGTGATCAATTAATTAACAAACATTTTTCTCTAATCTAACCAATTATTTAGTAAAACAATTACTTGCTAAATAATAGCATATGGATGAACAATTGTCCAACTACCAAAACTAACACTCCCTATAAGCAAGGAAGCTGTTCTACATGACACCTATCTCTAAAGAAACTGAATTTTTCCTTCCCTGATGCCTTAGTTATAATGTCTACTACCTACTCCTCTGTAGGTATGTACAATAGTTGAACAACGCCCTGTTGTAAACAATCTTTGATGATGTGATATCTATTATCTATATGTTTAGATCTATCATGAAATACTCAATTCTTAGACAACTTGATGCAACTCTAATTATCATAGTGTGTTAGAGAAATTTCAACCTTTTGACCAAACAAGGATACTAATAAATTTTGAAGCCATATAGCTTCATGTGTTGCCATGCTAGCTGCTATGTATTATGCTTCTTGTTGAACCAAGATACTACTCTTGATCTCAAACTGAAACAACACCTTGAAGTGATCCTTTTGTCTATTGTACTTCCTACCCAATCTATGTAAATATAGCACATCAACCTAATACCTTCATCACAAACATATCTTATCCTAGAATTAATTATACCATGCAAGTAACATAGACCATGCTTGTTTGTTGTCCAGTGAATTTTCTTTAGTTCAACCATGAACTGACTAAGTGAGTTCACTACAAAAGCAATATCTGGCCTATTGTTGAAAAAGTACACAAATGAACCAATCAACTACTTATATAATGTGGGATCTATATCCTTTTCCTTAGATGTATCTACCTTCCTCTAATTTGTGATCATGGGTGTAGACATGGCTTTGCAATCCTCCATCTTGAATCTCTTCAAGATTTCAATGCAATATTTCCCTTGACCAAGGAAAATCTCTCCATATGTCTGGTACACCTCCATGCATAGAAAGTAGTGAATAAGTCCTAAATCCTTCATCTCAAACTCTTCTACAAGGTTCCTCTTGCAGTCTTCTATGATCCCTAGTGCACCTCTAAGAAATATGTCATCCACATAAAGAACAAGAATGAGAACTTCACCCCCAACCATCAAGTAGTAGAGGTTAGCATCTCCTTCACTCTTCATGAAGCCCATTTCCTACAAGTATGTGTCAATCCACTCATACCACGCTCGAGGAGCCTACTTGAATTGATATAAGGCTTTCTTCAATTTGCACACATGGGTAACCTTTCTATGTGCTGCCAATCCTTTAAGTTTCTCTATGTATACCTCTTCTTTGAATTCACCTTTAAGGAACATTGTCTTGACATCCATCTTATTGATTTGTCATCCAATCTATGTTGCAAATGAGATCACAACTCATATAGAAGTATACCTAGCCACTGGTGCAAATGTCTCCTCATAGTCTATTCCCTCTTTCCAAGAGAACCCCTTGGCCATGAACCTTGCCTTGTATTTCTTAATGCTACCATCTGTACTATTCTTTATCTTGTAGATCCATCATGATCTAACTACTGCTCTCTATATTGGTCTAGGCACTACCTCCCACATAGCATTCTACATAATTGAGTTATACTCCTCAACCATAGCATCCTACCATACTTGATGTTGTGCAATCCCCTGATAGCTAGAAGGTTCACTATCTACCAACTGACTAACTAATGCCCCATAGTCATTAAACTTTACTTGTTCTCTCCACTCTCTAGTACTCCTCCTAGGAGCTTCCACAAACTCTCGAGAAACCCTTTCCATCTCTTGAACCATATGGTTCTTGCTGTCAACTATAGAGGATGAAATATCAATGTCTATGTCTTCTAGATGAATTTCCTATTGCACATTTTGCTTCATGTTGTATGAAACTTCACCTCCTAAGCCTACACTTGTACTGGTAACTATACTTGTGATTTTTTCCCTCGACTAGACCTTAGAGCTTTTGATGGTCACTCACTCTAATCATCTACTAGAAAATCTCTAGACCTTATAAATTCCTTGTCCTCCATGAACTTAATATCATGTCTAACAACAATTCTTTTGGTCACAAGTATAAAAACCCTATAAACCTTTGAGGTTTCACTGTACCCAAAAAAGTACCCCCTCTCTATAGTTTGATCTAACTTGGTATGAATATCACCTAGAATATGACAATATATCAAACTCCCAAATATTTTGAAGTGACCAACATTTGGCTTCCTTCCTATAAAAGCTTCCTCTTATGTCATCTTCCCTAGTGCCTTGTGTGGAACCCTATTTTGAATGTAGACTATTTTATTACACACTTCTTCCCATAAGTAGAAGGGCATATTCGTGTCATATTGCATAGCTCTTTCCACCTCCAATATAGAATGGTTCTTCCTCTCAACAACTCCATTCTATTGTGGATTATAAGGAATACTCCACTCTCTTGATTCCTTCTTTGGTATAGAACTCCTGGACGTTATTTCCTTTGTACTTGCCTCAATTATCTAGCCAAAAACCTTTATCTTCCTTCCTATCAAGTTCTCAAAAAGAGCCTTAAACTCTTGGAAATGACCAAAAACATCATCCTTAGTCTTCAAGAAGTATATCCAGGTCTTCCTAGAGAAAGCATTCATAAAAACAGTGTAGTACTCATATCCTCTAAGAGACTCTATCAACAATTGTCCACATTTATATGAATATCCTGGATCAAGAAAACCTTTAGATCTAGTGTTAGTCAGAAAAAGTTCTTTCAAAAACTTCCACAACACACATTCCTTACATACATCATCATGGTCTATGCTCACTTTTGGAACACTTGTCACCATCTCATGAAGCAATTTGTGTGCTCCATGATGAATATGGCCCATCTTCTTATGCCATAGCTCTCCAAGATCTTTGGGACTGCTATTGCTCATGAATTCCTTAGGAGTGTCAAACTAAAACCTATAAAGGTGACCACTCCTAACTCTAATAGTTATGGATGATTTCCAATCCTTGTGCTTAATCAACACATGTGTCCATCTAAAGAGTACATTATACACCCTATCCCAAAGAAGAGATACATAAATAAAATTCATACCCAAGCTTGGCACATTCAATACATCATGAACTAGAATTATCTTTCCATTTTCCCTCTTAAATTGAATAGTTTGTTTCCCAACTGGGTTGAGTTTGGACAAGTTTCCCATAGAAATTTGGATATTGGTGTTCTCCTCCTTATAATTAGAGAAGTACTTTCTAACTCCTTTCATATGAAGTGATGCCCCACTATCTATATAGCAAATAGTCTGTAAGGTTGAGCTTATCATACAAGCTATAAGTGCAAACTCATCATCCATTCTACTAGAGAGTTCTTTTGCACTCACTGAAGCTACTACCTACTTCTTTTCCTTCTTCCTTTTTTGGAAATCATTGATATAGTGAGCATACTCATGATATCCAAAGCACTTAAACTTAGAAAGGTCCTTCTTCTTCTCACTTTGTGAATTTGATTCTTTGCTAAACCCCTTCTTTGTGTTCCCTCTCCCTACTAGGGTAACATTTTATTATTCCACCTCACTTTTTTTACTCTTGTTGGCCCCATTGACAAAACTTAGTCTAAACTCCTCCTGAGAGAAATCAATCCATAGTTGATCACAACTCGGTAAGTTATGTTGTCCACTAGCAACTTGAACAAAGACAATCCATTATTTAGTAAACTCGTTTAGGGCTATTCTCAATTGGTCATCATCACTAGGGCTATCTCCATTAGCTGGTGTCTCATCCTTGACAAGTCTATGCCTAGTGAGGTAACTTGTTACATATTCTCCTTGGTTCATCCAAGCATTTTCATCTTCTCTTTGAGAATCATCTTCTTATTGGTAGTATCCTTTTGATACAGATTCAGAATGACATCCCACATCTTCTTCATTGTATCTAGCTCTGAGATATGTGGAACAATATGATCCTTGAAACCATCAAGGATCATCATCCTCACCTTGACATCTTCCTTCTTGTATGTTGCAAGCTATGCAACATTTATAGGTACAACTATACCAGTAGTAGCATAATCTTTGATAGCATTCTCTTCCAAAAATAAAGAAAGCTAGGCCTTCTAGAGACCAAAATTTGAGGCACCACCCAATCTATCCTAATCTCTCAAGCTAGCTAAAGCCATCTCAAGGTATCAAATAAATAATAAATCTAAAGAGATCAATCTAGGTTTTATAAACCCTTAATTTATTTCCTAGGGAAAAAACACGTCTAACCTCAACAAAGCTCTGATAACATGTGAAAATTCCTATTGCAGTCACTAATTCTTAATCTCCTATCTTAAATGATTATTAAGCTAACACATAAATTCCTAGCTAATATTGAAAAATAACACAACTGCAACTTTACTTATATAATATGGAAAGAAATTCACAGCGCAAAGAATGCAATATTTTTGGACAAATTGTCCTTGGAAAAACCTCTAAGGGAAAACCAATTCTATAGTTGAGGAAATTATATTAACTTCAAAAAATTAAGAGATACAAAATTTCTTGCCTCTCATTGGAAGAACTTAGATAACCTCTAAATTTCTCTTGCTGATATTTCTTTGTTGGTATCCCTAATGCTATCATTGCACCCTTGCTAATACTGCAAGACTGTTTGCTACCACTGCAAACTCATTTGTTAACACTACAAATGCTTCTACAAACTTGTTATCCAAATGCCCCGCCAAACCCCCTTTTATACCACTCCTATTGGAAAACTAATAATCGAGATTGATTCTCAATTGATGGTCAAGATTAAAAATAACTTAGCAACCCTAACCAAGTTGATTTCTAGTTATTTCAAAAAGTGGTCAATTAATTAACAAATATTTGTCTCTAATATGAAAAATTAGTTAGAAAAACAATTACTTCCTAAATAATAGCATTTGGTTGAACAACTATCCAAGCTACCAAAACTCACAAACTTTTAATAAAAAATAATGTATTTTTAAAAAAATAAATATTCTTTTAGCAAAATTTGAAGCATGATATTTATTTTTGCAAAACAAATAACTCACAATGAACACTTCTTTGTGTCATCACCATTTAACCACATTCACCCACACAATAGTATCATTGCATAACTTGATACCATATTCAAAAAGAGAATATAATGTGATTGTTATTTTATTTTGATTTCAATCCAATTAGTTGGTCTTTTAATTAAATTCATGAAACCTATAAAGCTTTTTACTATTATTATAAACTATCTACTAGAATGCAACTTTATGAAAACTAGAAGTCAACATTTATTTATTTATTAATCTAAAGATATATTGTAACACTCTCCACATACTTAAGTAGTGTGACATCCTCAAGAGAAAAAACCTCATGGAGAAAGCTCAGAAAACCCCAAACTATAAACAAAGACTAGAACTACAAATAAGCTAAGTAACAAGGACATCATTACCATTGTCATCTGCTCCAACTACTTCACTAAGAACCTCCCCTGAAGCACCCATGTTATAAATGCAATCAATACCTTTCAAAGCTCCACATTCCCTTAGTTAAGGATATTTCCTAGGAATGACAACTGAAATAAACTAATGGTAATTTTATAAATTAGGAAATGGCTCATATTTTTGTTGTATATTTTATATTTTAAAGATTTGATTGTAAATATGCTTTATAGTAGGTTAAACCTATTTAATAAACTAGTGATGAAAAAGAGTTATCTATAAAGTCTTCTTATCACTTTAATTAAAGCGTGAAGACAAACTATTGTATTGAAATTTATAGTATAGGAATGAAAAACTCATTTCAGGAGAAGAAATTGTAGGAAATAAGAAACATGGAAACAAAATATATGATTCATTATCTAGGAAGCTATTGGGATATGTGCATGTCTAAACACAATATCTCTCACAAATGATAATCTTTATCAAATTTTTTTTTCCTAAGAATGTTACATTCTCATTAGATTATAAAGTCACTTGAATAACAAAAGAAGAAATCAAAAATATGATAGAAAATGCATAAAATAACATAATATTTTTGTCAACTAAAATATAAATGAAAAAATAAAGAAATAGATGGTATGAGGCAAAGAATTGTCTAAGTTTATTGTTTAGAAATGTACAAATTTTAAGAAGAGAGAATATGAAGGCTATTGATTTTTTTTAGCAAATTTTCAATTATTTTTTAGATCATTTTATAGTCATGAGTACATAAATGAATAAAATGATTAAAATTTATGTTTACTTTTATCATAAGTCATTTTAGGGAGTCACCCCTTGAATGGGGGTAGGAATTAGGTTATTTTATTTATAAGTCTCTAAGAGGACTACTATGGACTACTTCATTCCCTAGGTGGGTCAACCTTGACTTTTATGGGGGTTTCATAAGGAAGCTATATGATGAGTGGAGCATGATGTCTTGATAAAAATAATAATAGAACCATTTTGAAATAGAATTCAATAAATTTTGGGATCGTGACAAATAATGAGGAAGAATATGGTGTTTCTTTGGTTAGTCTTGAATGTAGGAGAGAATTTTAATGCTCACAAATTCACTTGGAAGGGACTCCTTAATACAATTCAATTCTATTAAAAAATATTCAATTCCAAATTAGATATTGGAGAAGCTCTTCAAACTCATCTCAAATTTGGTTGATCAACCAAAAAAGAATTTTTTAGATAGAAAGAGTGTTGATCTCATATTGGTTTTGACAAGTGAGTGTCAACACATTTAAGCTATTTACTTAGCTCATGTTGAAAAAGTAGTACATGTCAAGTAAAACATGTAAATAATAGACCATGTTGAGTTCACAATGAGTGTCGAGCCACTCGTGCTGAGTAGATAGTGTATGCTGAGTGATTCAGGAGCCAAGTGAATAGTGGATGCCAAGTGATACAAATGCTGAGTAACAGTATAAAGATTAGTGTATGTCGAGCATTAGAGACTTTAGATGCTAAGTAAGATAGTTTGACATATATTTGTTTATAATGACACCAAAAACTATGTAAACCAATTTTGAGTTGACTTAAGGATGAATGATGATATTCTTGAGATAAGGATGAATCTTAAGTTGGATTCCCTATGCAATTACATGCAGACAATTAGAGAATGGGAAGGATTAAGTAGCGAAATGGATGAATCTTAGCCATAGATTCATATATAACACTAAGTCACCAAAGTCTTCTTAAAGAGGACAAACCCTAAACTCTCTATGAATTTTGAATGAGCGAAGAGAGAATTTTGCATGCACAAATAGAGCTTTCATG
The DNA here is from genome assembly GCA_028749045.1 of Cupressus sempervirens. NCBI lineage: Eukaryota > Viridiplantae > Streptophyta > Pinopsida > Cupressales > Cupressaceae > Cupressus > Cupressus sempervirens. The sequence continues at coordinate 207,718,559 of CM053783.1, forward strand.
GTGGCTAAGGAGTTATGAAGTGAGACAAAATTGCAAAATTAATTAGAGCAAAACAAAGGAAAGGAAAAGGATACAACAAAGAGACATTTGATCAAGAAGGATCAAGAAGACAATTGTTTAGAGGTGATCTATTATTAGGTAATAAAAATTTGATTATAGGATCAATGTTGAAACATTTTAACAAGTGATTTCAATCAAAATCTCTTAACAGAGTAGTCCTAATAGGCTACATTGAAATCCATTAACAGGGTTCTTACTTAGTTGTAAGTTATAGTCCTTTAGCAAGGCAGACTTCTAACAAGGTGTTGAAATCTTCTAACAAGGTGGGACCTAACAGTCTTTGTAAGCCTTTAATAGGATAGAACTTTTATTTGATAGATCATGTCTCATGATCAAAAAATTGTAAGCTTCATTTGATACACTTAATTACTATAGTAATGAAGATTTGTAGGTCTCAACCCCACCCTAGTTTCACCTTCTCACTTGGAGGGTTTCTATGTAATCATATCTGGTGTCATATGTGTATGAATGTTTACTTTCTTACATGTTTTATATGTACATTCTTTACATGTCATTTTAGTTTATACATTGAATGTATGAGATGGATGTGTGATGAAAGTTTTATGGGTCCAAGTTTGAACTGTTGATTCACCCTCCCCCCTCTCAAAAGTTTACCTTTCTTATTATAATTTTAATAAAGAGGAGGAAATGGAGTGGCTAGTAAATTAGACAAATAAGACACTAAAAAAATAGAATTTATTCAATTAAGTGTGCTAAGTTTATATTTATTTTGTATGGGTCATGGGATGAGGTAGATTGATATGAATTTCTGATGGGCTCCACTTGTAGCATATTTATTCTCTCAAGCCCTTGAAAAAGAGAAAAAAAATATTTAATAATCTACGAAGGCTTGTATTAGATGCATAAGTTTTAGATGGGACACATGTTAGCTAGATGTTAGGGATTTTTTGAGGTTTGCATGGATATGATGTTTTCTAGTGAGCTATTTTAATAGAGACTAAGATATTATGTTAAGATGGTGGTATTCATGACTTTTGTTAGAACAAGACTAAATTAACTATTAAACATTTTGTTAGAGCACTTATCATTAATAGTAATCAACTACATCTACAACAAATTAAATTTATAGCAGTTTAGATAAAACTTGTTTTAACCATAATTATCTTGAGCATTTAATGTGTTGTACTAGATTGTGAGATAAAGAATAGATTAAAGTTGTTGGCCTTTTATAGGAAATGAATAAAACATGCACAAGAACTCGAAGGACAACCTCCAACCTTATACTACAAACCAAATCCAACCCCAATCCTACATATACCTATCATTAGATTTCAAATTTCATTTGTATTAGATTGTACCTTGTATACTTTGTTTTTATTTTATTTCGATCAATAATATGTTATGCTAGTTTTATTATTTTGTATTCAATAGTTTAACATATTCTTACTTCCTTCACAAGAAATTTGAAATAATAAATTTTAAACAAATAGATCATAATTTTTATTTTTCTCTTATTATAGTTATTTACTTGAACTAATATTATTCAAGTTAAATTTAGCTTTAGAAAAAAAAAATACATAAATTAATTTCCTTTTACAAAAAATAAAAATGTTTTCTTTGTGTCAAAGTAATTATTCATGAAATGAACAATGATGTTTGCAAATAGAGTTAAAATAGAGGTCATGGGATGTGAATGTTTTTATAGCTTACTTTTGTTGGTAATAATTTTTTTTGATCAATACTCATTTTATATTAATAAATAATATACTGAGATTACATTTCACAAAAAATGATTGGGGGATACAAGATCACCCTGTCAAAGTTCACATAGTCCAAGCTGGAATCAACAACTATTCATCAAAAAATACTTATAAAAGCAACCCTCAAGAAACTAAAGTAGTGCCAGTTGAGGGGGATGGTTCATTGCAATCATGAAAACCCTAGACATCCTTAGGATTACTAAGTAGGCTAGGAATAATTTAACTATTAGTAGCATCATCAAGAGCTTGGTCAACATCCTTTGTATTAGGTCATGTTGGTGAGATGGCCAACTCTACGCAAAAGAGACACTTTCTAGAAACCACCCACTAAGAAAAAGGAGGAGTCATCGAGGACCAGCTAGTGCCACCACAGGGTAAGAAAAATGAGTGGTGCAACCATCCATCAACACCACATCTTGGAGAGCAGTGGCGAGAAGCCTATGAATGCAGTGTGTGTGAGTGGTGGCCTGAAGAACTATGCCCCCAATGGTAGCCTCCAGGTGGCATGGTACCAACTGAGGCATCTAGAGGAATTATAGCAAAAATACAAGGGGCATTGCCCCAATGATTGAGGAGCTCTTAATAGTGGGCCACCTCGAGGGGCACCTTTTTTTCTTTTACTTGAATCTGCATCATTACATTATTACAAATGCACACCTTAGTGTACATAGCAATATTTATTTCAAGAAAATTGTGAGTGAAAAGAACAAAATTTCTATCTTTCCACATAGTGAATAAAATCTCCATCCTAAAGGTATGCCAAATCTGGGTAAATTTCCTAGGGATCCTGGGGAATTACCAAACTATCTATATTGTGAGGCCTTGCCCCAACCCATCGAAGCATAGCGGATACATTACTATTTTGATTCTCATGACTCGATACGTTGGGACACTATTTGATGCACCAAACATTATTATGCTATTTTATGATGTGTGATTCTTTACCTTTTGATATTTGATTTCATTATTTAATGCTCTATGAACATGCATGATGATGAAGTAAATCAATGTAGAACTAACACTTTGATTTTGCAATTTTATGGTAAAAAATATGAGTAGAATGAGATGAATAATTGATTATTAAAAAATACATGTTTTTAATTTACATTATTTTCCTAATACGTAATTTACATATATGCATGTCATTTCTTGAGCTACTAATGTGTCCAATGAGTGTGCAGGATAATTAGCTAGGAAATCTAATGGAAAGATGGAACTGAACCCCTTGGTAAATTGTGGTATTTTGCATTGTCTTCCTTGAAGGTTGTTATTGGGTCCTACTATTCTCCTAGCTATTTTTTGGTTTCTATTAAGTTTTTGAGGCCTAAAAACATTAAATTTAAGTACCCTAGGGGTAAGGGTATGGGTTGGGAGTACTTTTCACCCACTTAACCTCTTTGGTTAACTTCTAGGGTCACTCAAAAACCCTACTTTTGGTTCATTGCGAAAATTGATTTGTCTCCTTCATGAGTTGGTGATCAAACTCCACCTTGGGGTTACCTAACATCTAGTTGAGTTAGGATCATAGTTAGATGCATTCTGCAAAACTTTTGGGGTTGTTACCCAATCTCTAATTTTAGATAGAAGTTTGAAGATTGAAAGAAAGGAAGGATAAGCTCTTCTCAACTTGTCATTTTACCATAACTTTTTTTGTGAAGCTAGGGTTCTTCACTCTTTTGATCATGTTCTTCATATTGTTCATAGTTTGATTTATGTATAAGGCATTTTGCAGTTCTTGTATTGCGTGTATGTGTGTTGAGGTTGTTTGGGGAGGGATCTTAACTTGTTCTTGGATGTAATTCTTATGCTTTACTTTGAAATTTTGAGGGGATTTCATGGGGATTGTTTTGGCATTACTTACCCTTGGATAAAGAAGAAGTGGCCATGTAAGGGGGAAGGGCCTTAGTTGGACCTCAATAGTGTAGAGTCTCCTCTCATGGTGAGATGAGGGAAAGAGGTAGGGTGTATGGGCCCTTACTTGTCATCACATACCATGTTTGAAAATCTGAATTCTTAAAGAAGGGAAGGAATGAAAATCCTTGTTGTATTGGCCTCAAAAGGGCATTTGTAAAAGAATGGAAGTTCTTGACTTTTAGCCCCGAAAGGGCGATGTTATGGTATGCTGATTGATGTCTCCTATTGAGGAAATCCACCTCCCCCCTAATCTGGTTCAATGTTGATCCTATTGTGTAAAAATGGGTTGGGGATGCATGCTTGAATTTTTCATAATATTATGTTGTTTTACCTCTGAGTCAGTTATTGTATTTCCCATGATTCCCTTGATGCATTGAAGATATTGGAAAAGATCTCTTGTGAATAACCTAGAATAGAATTCAATTGAATTGTAATATTATGTAAAAAAATGTATTTAAATTTTGGTGTATTTTGCAAGGATGTTGGGTTTTCTTACTAGTTCTTTCTTGATGCAGCATTGAACAAGGTTAATTAGTAGAGAAAAAAGATTGAGAGAACCTCATCGCATTGTATTTGATGATGTTCAATTGATGCATATGTGTGTGAAAAAAAAAGATCAAATGGTGATGATCAATTATGAAATCTTCAAGGTCAATTATGCTAAGGAAGAAAGTATGTCACGTTGGAAAATTTGATTTACATTGTGATTATTGGAAACAAATAATTTTACATTGTTGATAAATACAAATGATTCAATCTCATTGTGCCAATTAAGAGTTTAGTAAAATCCAATTTGGGAGAAAACATATGCCTTCTTATAAGATTAATTGGAAAACATAAATTGACAAAAATATACACTTGTATTAAAATGTATGACACAAAAAAGAAAAGAAAATTATATTCCTCTTGGGAGAATTATTCTAGTTGGACAATTATCACACCAAGGAAAAAGAAAAAAAAGATGTCCCAGGGAAAAATAAGCCTCTGGATTTTGTATGGGCAAGTGAATTATGGTTTCATATGGTAACAAAGACTATTCTATGTAAAATCCTTATTTTGTGTCTTAAATTTGAAAAGGAAAGAAATAATAATAATAAAAAATATAAATCTCTACACACATATCTAATTTCTCAAATATCTTAAGCCAAATTTCTTACCAAATAAACTTTATGAAATAATTTCACCCCCCATTTTCCTAGGCATCATATTTGGACAGAGAGGCAAGGTGGAGTTTAAAATAAGTCAAAAAGAAACATTTATGAGACATAACCCATGGGCACCTCCATAGAAATTCACAACCTCAATTGGCCTCATCACTTGGCATGGAAAGTGCAAGTTTCTTAAGTAGGCTTTTAAGCCAACTCCAATAAAATGGTTTTTAAAACTTTCTCCCTCACCTTTTCTAACGCCTTGATTTGGGCCCCTTTATCCTTGTACGTGGGAAAGGACAGACCTGTAAAGGAAATTAAGGAGGTTAAATGTTTCAAACTATTATTTTCTCACCCTTCACATTCCCCTAGTAGCATACTTCTTGGGAGTTCCCCACCTTGGATAGTGTGAATGGAGGGAGGGGTGGCAGACTTGAATGGAGCTGGTTGGTGTAAAATTTATCCACACCCAATTTCATTACGTTACTTTTAAGCCTAGCCCCTTTATTGACCACATATACCTTGTATGGCAACAGCACTCAAGAAAGAAATATTAAAACATATAGCTCATTTCAAAACCATCAAATCTTCTTCCTTGCGTACACCCATCCCATTAATGGAGATATTTGGCATTGAACTTTATGGGTGGCTGATGTATTTAGTTGGGTTTTGATTTATTCTCCCCACATCCAGTTGTATCTCACCTGTGAGTTTTGCCTTGGGCAAAGATACCACATAGGGGTGGAGTGTAAGCATTTGGGAAGTGCTAAGGATAGTGGGTGAGGGTAGGTTTGTTTAAATTTTCATACCATCAAGTAAACTTTATGCCATTACTTGTGCATTAAAACTACTCCTCATTTGCTAATAGGCACAGTCCTTTGGCCCAAGCAACCAATCAAAAACGCTGAAGAATCTCCTCCTATTTTTTCTTGGCACTCACGTACCCCATGTGAATTTTTGCTCAACCATAATTGTGTGGGCCTTGGGATTGTGTGCAGTCCCCACTTGGGAAGCGCGTAGGCTTTTGGGAAAGTGGGATTACCACTTGGTAGTTAGAATATGTGTAGACATTTTAAAAGTGCACAGGCATCAGGGTAGGGGCCATTGATTGCAGGCTGCCTAGCACTCATGCCTCCCTAGTTTGATGTGGGCCTGTGTGGGATAGTGTGCCATGTAGGAGAAAAAGGATTGGGGGGGAGGGGGGTGTGTGTGGGTCGGTTAGGTAGAGTTAGGGGGTGGGTTAGTTTAGTAAGTTTATTTTTAGTTTTAGATTTTAGTTATTTTATCTTAATAGTAATTAGTATGTTTTAATAGTAGTTTATTTTATATATTGTTAATTTAGTTTAGTTTGTAGTTAAGTGTATTTTAGTTATTATTTTGGATTAGTAAGTAATTTTAGTATTTTGTTAGTTCATTCTATTTTATATTAATATTTTAGTTGTTAGTAATTATTCTTAATTAAAAGGTGTTAGAGTTAAAATAAATTAGTTAAGGAATATGTATTTTAATGTTAGTTTTATAGTATTAGTTAGTAGTTCATTTTGGGATTAGTATATATTTTAATTAAGTTTTAGGATTTGGGTAAGTAGTTAACCTAAATGTTCTTAAATTTTAGTTTTAGTATGTTTTATTTTATCTAAGTTTTTCTTAAAAAGTTTAAGATAGTTTAAATAGTACTTGTTAAGTAGATTAGAGTAATTTAGTTTTAGTTAAATATGTTTAGTATTACTGTTTTCTTTAAAGTTAAGTGACCATATTGTTTTTAAAATACAAGGTTGATTATTATGGTCTTAACTATAGATTATTTTTGTATGTTTTAGTTTAGATTTTAGTTTATTTCACTTTAGTTATATAAATATTAATTTCTTTAGAATAGATCATAAATTTAAACAAAATTGTTATTGGAATTAAGATTTAATAAAGTTTATTTAAATTGTATGATAGACTAATAGATAATGTAAATTGGTTTGTTTAGTTAAATTTAACTTCAATTTATATTGTTATGCAAATAATTTCAATATATTTTTGTAATATTATTGTAACAACGAGTCCAATGTCGTTAGCAATTTTATAACAAGAGTTTAACTTTAATGATTTATTCTTTGTCATGACTATGAACTTAAGTTGAAATGTAGTAAACCTAATTATTATTACTTAAAAAAAAGCACATCGAGGCAAAGGTCATAGGGTGAGAGGTGGTAGAGCAGGACAGGAGGATGGACCACCACCTCCACCACCTCCACCCCCGAACCTGAATCAAGATATTTTGGATGCCCTCTAGACATTGATTGGCATAGTCCAGCAGAGGATAACACCTACAGTATAGCCAAGGCAACAGATTCCCAAAAGGGAAGCATAGGATCCTGGAGGAGGTAGGGTAAGAGGTAGAGAGAGGAGTAGGAGTCCCCTACTGAGGCTGGTAGAGGGATAGTACAAGCATGAGGGCGAGTCGATTCATTAGAGAGGACCACCACTTGATAGACCTCCTAGACATATAGGAGATGATATCAAAGAGTTTATATGACTCAGACTGCCACTCTTTATTGGTTCCATAGAGGGGACAGTAGCAAAGGCCTAGTTATAGAGTCTTTAGTGGTGCTTTGGATTACGTCCTTATGGGAGTAATATGAAGGCACATCTTGCAGTTCATCAGCTAAGAAGAGATGTGTCCAATTTTTGGCATCAGGAGGAGACTATAGGAGGAGTGAGGATAGATACCCTCACATGAGAGTCATTCTTAGCAAGATTCAGAGAGAGGTACATGTCTAAGCACTTCAGACAAAAGCAGATTGAGGAGTTTCATTCTCTATATCAGAGGGGTCTCATAGTAGCTCAGTATTAGAGAAGATTTCTCAAGCTCCTTCCATATGTTGAGTACATAAAGGACAAGAAACTTCAAGTGCATCAATTCTTCATGAGCCTAAATTTCTCACTCCATGGTCCAGTTCATTTGGCTTTCCTATTACTTTTAGATAGGTAGTTGAGGTAGCACTAGTCACAGAGGATACTCGGGGTAGATAGGAGTCACGAGATTGATCTCAGAACCGAAACTCTACCTAGCAGAAACCCCCTTGGAAGGGGAATCAGAAGTACATAGCAGGGTCCTCTAAGGGCCAATAGTTTTAGTAGCAAAAACCTCAATAGTAGCAGTAGTAGAAATCGTCACAGGGTTATCAGGGCTCCAAGCCCAAGCAGTGGCATTCACAAGGTCCCATGTAGGATCAGAAAGTACAGGCCCCATTCTTCTAGGGGTGGTTTCAGTGGATCTAATAGGTCAGGAGGCCTGCAGTAGTCTAAATCTTAGGGTACATGATCTTATACTCGAGGACCATGTTACACTTGTGGTGGCATGGGTCATATTGCTAGAGAGTGTCCTCACGAACAATCCTCCAGTGGTCAGAGAGGGACATTTTCAAAGTTGAGAGTTGGCGATGTAGGTAGATCCCACAAAGTTTTTGTAGTGGTTGATAACCACTAGGTTGAGCATTAGGCTATAGTTATCGAGGCTACAGGTATTATACAAGGTAGCATAGTTACTATTTTATTAGATTCTGAAGCTATTGATTCATTTATATCTCCTTATGTTGTGGAGCGTTGCAGGCTGGTGGTAGTTAGGCAGGATGTTAGTTGGGAGGTAGAGTTAGCCTTAGGAGCTAGAGTGTCAATTAGTTCCTTGGTGCATAATTGCCTGATTCAAATTGGAGACATGTCCATGATGTCTGATCTATGCATTACCCCTCTAGGTTCTTATGATGTTGTTCTTGGCATGGATTGGCTTTATGCCCACAACTCCAAGATGGATTATCGATAGAAAAGGGTGGAATGTGTTGATGACGATGGTTTCTCTAGAGTGATCCTTGGGGTTAAGAGACCCATATCCCTTTGTATGATTTCTACTATGTAGCTTAGACAGTGCATGCAAAAGGGATGTCAGTTGTTCACTATCACCATTAGTGATAGGGAGGAAGATTTAGAGGGGGAGCCATCCCTCGAAAATTTTCCAATATTATAGGAGTTTACAGATTTTTTTCCTTCAAAGCCCCTTGGTAGACCTCCACCTAGAGCAATGGATTTTCATATTGATCTTGTGCCAGGAGCAGAGCCAGTATCAAGAGCACCATATAGGATGACTACTCATGAGCTTAGTGAACTAAAGACTCAGTTGGAGGACATTTTAGAGAAGGGGTTAATTCAACCTAGTGTGTCACCTTGGGGTGCACCAATGATCTTCATTAAGAAGAAGGACAGATCACTTAGGTTGTGTATTGATTATCGACAATTAAACAAAGTAATTATCAAGAATTGATACCCTCTTCCTAGGATTGATGACCTCTTCGATCAGTTGGAGGGTGCCCGAGTATTTTCCAAGATTGATCTCAAGTCAGGTTATCATCAGTTGAGGATTGTGGATAGTGACATCCCTAAGACTACATTCTATACTAGGTATGGTCATTATGAGTTCACTGTGGTACCATTCGACCTCACGAATGCTCCAGCTGTGTTCATGAGCCTCATAAATGGAGTATTTCGTACCTTTTTGGATAAGTTTGTTGTTTTTTTCCTTGATGAAATCCTAATATATTCTTGTGATGAGAAGGAGCATGAAGAGCACCTAAGACAGGTATTGCAAAATTTGAGGGAGAATCAGTTGTTTGGTAGCTTGTCGAAGTGTGCATTCTTTAGACCTGAGATACATTATTTGGGTCATGTCATATCAGGCGATGGGGTCTTAGTAGACCCATCAAAGATTAGGGCCATCATGGATTGGCTAGCACCCACCTGTGTCACTGAGGTGAGGAGCTTTATGGGACTAGCAGGCTATGATCAATGCTTCATTGCAAGATTCTCTAGATTGGCACACCCCATCACATCTCTTTAGAAGAAGGGAGAGAAGTATGAGTGGATAGAGAAGTGTGATAGAGCTTTCCAAGAGCTCAAGAGAGCCCTCATGAGTGCACCAATTCTTGTAGTACCAGATCCATCTGCAAATTTTGTGGTGTGTATTGATGCATCTTTGGATGGTATAGGAGTAGTTCTTATGTAGGATGGATGACCTATTTCCTTTGATTCTAGGAAGTTGAAGACTCATGAGCTCAATTAATCTACTCATAACTTAGAGCTTGCAATAGTGGTTCATGCCTTAGTGAGGTGGCGACACTTCCTTCTAGGTCATAGATTTAAGCTTCATTCTAACCACCAGAGCTTGCAATATATATTTACATAGCCAAACCTTAATGCTAGATAGAGAAGGTGGATGGAGCTCCTTTGTGAGTATGATTTTGATGTTCATTACATTAAGGGAAAGGATAATGTAGTTGCAGATGCCTTAAGTAGGAGGCACCATGAGCTTTTATCTATGACTTCTAGCACCAGTTTGAGGGAGCAGATTCTTCAGCACTTGCCAGCAGATGAGCTTTATGCAGAAGTGAGTCAGATAGTGCATTCTCAGAGACCCTTGGAAGGGAAGTATTTAGACTATTCTTTAGAGTTTGATGGACTTTTGCACCATAGAGTATGTATGTATGTACGTTCCATTGGGGGTTTGCACAAGCTCATTATACTTGAGGCTCACAGAGCACCTTATGCAGCGCATGCTAGTGTTAAGAAGTTACATACAGATTTGAGACCTTTGTATCATTGGCCAGCTATGAGAGTGCAAATTACTAACATAGTTGAGAGATGTCTTGAGTGTTCAAGGTTGAAGGAAAAGCATTGGCATCCCGGTGGGCTCCTTTAGCCTCATGAGATTGCAGAGTGGAAGTGGGATGTTATATCTATGGACTTTATTGTTGTTCTTCCCTTGTCATCTTGTCACCATGATGCCATTTTGGTGACAGTTGACACGTTGACCAAGGTTACCCATTTCTCCCTGATGTGTACTACATACACAACATAGAACATAGCTCAAGTGTTTTTGAGGGACATTTTTAAACTTCATGGAATTCCCTGTAAGATCGTCTCTAATAGGGACTCCTTGTTCACTTCATCTTTTTGGAGAGAGTTGTAGGCACCATTGGGCACCAAGCTCAATTTTAGTACAACATACCATCCCTAGACTGGTTGTTAGACCGAGTGAGTGAATCAAGTTTTGGAGGATATGTTATGTATGTACGTGATGGACCATTAGGTCAAGTGAGAGGAATACCTACATCTTGTCGAGTTTTTCTATAATAATGGGCACCATTCCTCCATAGGCATGTCGCCTTATGAGGCCTTCTTTGGAAGACCTTGCAAGACACCCTTGAGTTGGGATAGGATCAAGGATCAAGTATCTATTGGTCCTTAGTTAGTTAAGGAGATGGAGTAGAAGGTGACCCTAATTAGACAACACCTAAGAGAGGCACATGATAGGCAGAAGAAGTATGATAATGTGAAGAGGATAGATCAAGAGTATCAAGTTGGTGATAGAGTTTTTTTGAGGGTGCGGCCGCACAAGAGTTTGATTCAATTCAAAAAGGGCTCTAAGTTAGCACCCTGATTCATTGGACCATTCAAGATCTTAGAGAGGATAGGACTAGTTGCCTACTGTTTAGCCTTGCCACCTAGCTTGTCACGCATCCATGATGTGTTTCACATTTTAGTACTTAAAGGATACATTTATGATGAGTCTCATATTATAGATTGGGATGCTTTGCAGGTGGAGTTGGACAGCTAGTTAGCGCTGGAGCCTATCTATATTATTTCCCGATGGACCCTAGCATTTCGAGGTCAAGAGCTGGACCAGGTTAGGGTCCAATGAGATTGCTATGATGAGGTTATGAATTCATGGGAGGATGCACCATAGATGCAATCTTAGTACCCATATCTTTTCTATGAACTCTCGGAGGAAGTTCATACCTAGTGGGGGAGGATGTGAGGCCTCGCCCCAAACCATCGTAGCATAGTGGATACATTACTATTTTGATTCTCATGACTCGATATGTCAGGACACTATTTGATGCACCAAACATTATTATGCTATTTTATAATGTGTGATGCTTTACCTTTAGATATTTGATTTCATCATTTAATGCTCTATGAACATGCATGATGATGAAGTAAATGAATGCAAAACTAACACTTTGATTTTGCAATTTTATGGTCAAAAATATGAGTAGAATGAGATGAACAATTGATTATTAGAAAAATGGATGTTTTTAATTTACATGATTTTACTAATAAATAATTTACATATATGCATGCCATTTCTTGAGCTACTAATGTGTGGAATGATTGTGCAGGATAGTTAGTTAGGAAATCTAATGGAAAGATGGAACTGAACCCCTTGCTAAATTGTGCTATTTTGCATTGTCTTCCTTGAAGGTTGTTATTGGGTCCTACTATTCTCTTAGCTATTTTCTGGTTTCTATCAAGTCTTTAAGGCCTGAAAAAAATAAATTTAAGTACCCTAGGGGTAAGGGTATGGGTTGGGAGTACTTTTCACCCCCTTAACTTCTTTGGTTGACTTTTAGGGTCACTCAAAACCCTGCTTTTGGTTGATTGCAAAAATTTATTTGTATCCCTCATGAGTTGGTGACTCAAACTCTACCTTAGGGTTACCTAAAGTCTAGTTGAGTTAGGATCATATTTAGATGCATTTTGGAGAAGTTTTGGGGTTGTTGCCTAATCTCTATTTTTAGAGAGAAGTTTGAAGATTGAAGGAAAGGAAGGATAAGCTCTTCTCAACTTGTCACTTGTCATTTTACCATAACTTTTTTTGTGAAGGTAGGATTCTTCACTCTTTTGATCATGTTCTTCATATTGTCCATACTTTGATTTATGTATAAGGCATTGTGTGGTTCTTGTATTTCTTGTATGTGTGTTGAGGTTGTTTGGGGAGGGATCTTAACTTGTTCTTGGATGTTATTCTTATGCTTTGCTTTAAAATTTTGAGGGGATTTCATGAGGATTGCTTTGGCATTACTCACCCTTGGATATTGAAGAAGTGGTCATGTATAGGGGAAGGGCCTTAGTTGGACCTCAATAGTATAGAGTCTCCTCTCATGGTGAGAAGAGGGAAAGAGGGTAGGGTGTATGGACCCCTACTTGTCATCACATACCATGTTTGAAAATCTGAATTCTTGAAGAAGGGAAGGAATGAAAATCCTTGTTGTATTGGCCTCAAAAGGGCATTTGTAGAAGAATGGAAGTTCTTGAGTTTTAGCCCAGAAAGGGCTATGTTATGGTATGGTGATTGACGTCTCCTATTGAGAAAATCCACCTCCCCCCTAGTCTTGTTCAATGTTGAACCTATTGTACAAAAATGGGTTGGGGATGCATGCTTGAATTGTTCATCATATTATGTATTTTTACCTCTGGGTTAGTTCTTGTCTTTCTCATGATTCCCTTTATGCATTGAAGATATTGAAAAATATCTCTTGTGAATGACCTAGAATAGAATTCAATTGAATTGAAACATTATGTAAAAAAATGTATTTAAATTTTGATGTATTTGGCAAGGATGTTAGGTTTTCTTACTGGTTCTTTCCCATGGAGCCTTGAACTAAGTTAATTAATAGAGAAAAACGTTTGAGAAAACCTCTTGGTATTGTATCTTATGTTGTTCAATTGATGCATATGTGTGTAAAAAAAAATATATTAAATGGTGATGATCAATTATGAAATCTTCAAGTTCAATTATGCTAAGGAAGAAATAATGTCATGTTGGCAAAATTTGATTTATATTGTGATTATTGGAAACAAATAATTTTACATTGTTGATAAATACAAATGATTCAATCTCCTTGTGCCAATTAAGAGTTTAATAAAATCCAATTAGGGAGAAAACATATGCCTTGTTATAAGATTAATTGGAAAACATAAATTGACAAAAATATACACTTGTATTAAAATGTATGACACAAAATATACATACATACATATATATTCCTCTTGGGAGAATTACTCTAGTTGGAAAATTATCACACTCAGGAAAAAGAAAAAAAAGATGTCCTAGGGAAAAAAAGCCTCTGGATTTTGTATGGGCAAGTGAATTATGGTTTCATATGGTAACAAAGAATATTCTCTGTAAAATCCTTATTTTAAGACTTAAATTTGAAAAGGAAATAAATAAGAATAATAACAAATATAAATCTCTATACACATATCTAATTTGTCAAATATCTTGAGCTGAAATTCTTACAAAATAAACTTTATGAAATAACTTCACCCCCCTCCCCCCCATTTTCCTAGGCATCAGATTTGGATAGAGCAACAAGGTGGATTTTAAAATTAGTCAAAAAGAAACATTTTTGAGACATAACCAATGTGCACCTCCATAGAAATTCGCAACCTCAAGTGGTCTCATCACTTTGCAAGGAAAGTGCAAGTTTCTTAGGTAAGCTTTTAAGTCAACTCCAATAAAATTGATTTTAAAACTTTCTCCCTCACCTTTTCTAATGCCTTGATTTGGGCCCCTTTATCTTGTACATGGGAAAGGATAGACCTATAAAGGAAATCAAGGAGGTTAAATTTTTCAAACTTTTATTTTCTCACCCTTCTCATTCCCTTTCCAGTGTATTTCTTGGAAGTTCCTCACCTTGGATAGTGTGAATGGAGAGAGGGGTGGTAGAGTTGAATGGAGCTAGTTGGTGTAAAATTTATCCACAGCCCATTTCATTATGTTACCTTTTAAGCCTAGCCCCTGTACTACCCACATGTACCCTGTATGGCAGCAACACTCAAGAAAGAAATATTAATACATATAGTTCATTTCAAAACCATCAAATTTTCCTCCTTGCATACACCCATCCTATTAATGGAGATATTTGGCATTGAACTTTATGGGTGGCTAATGCATTTAGTTGGGAATCTAATTTATTCTTCCCACACCCAGTCGCATCTCACTTGCAATTTTTACCTTGGGTAGAGCGACCACATAGGGATGGAGTGTAAGCATTTGGGAAGTGCTAAGGAGAGTGGGTGAGGGCAGGTTTGTTTAAAATTTCATACCATCAACTAAACTTTATGCCATTACTCATGCGCTAAAACTACTCCTCATGTGCTGATAGGCACAGTCGTTTGACCCAAGCAACCAATAAAAAATGTTGAAGACTCTCCTCCTATTTTCTCTTGGCACTCACATACCCCATGAAAATTTTTGATCAACAATAAATGCGTGGGCCTTGGGATCATGTGCAGTCCCCACTTGGGAAGTGCATAGGTTTTTGGGAAAGTGGGATTCCCATTTGGTAGTTAGAATGTGTGCAGGCACTTTTAAAGCACATAGGCATCGAAGTAAGGGCTATGGACTATGGGCTGCCCAGCACTCATGTCTCCCTAGTTTGACATGAGCCTATGTGAGATAGTGTGCTAGGTAGGAGAAAAAGGTGGGGGGTGCATGGGTCGGTTGAGTAATGTTAGGTGGTGGGTTATTTTAGTAAGTTTATTTGTAGCTTTATATTTTAGTTGTTTTATGTTAATAGTAATTAGTATGTTTTAATATTATTATATTTTAAATATGGTTAATTTAGTTTAGTTTGTAGTAAAGTGTATTTTAGTTGTTATTGTAGATTAGTAAGTAATTTTAGTGTTTTGTTAGTTAGTTCTATTTTACATTAATATTTTAGTCATTAGTAATTATTCTTAATTAAAAGGTGTTAGAGTTAAAATAAATTAGTTTAGGAACATTTATTTTAATGTTAGTTTGATAATATTAGTTAGTAGTTCATTTTGGGATTAGTATATATTTTTAAGATTTGGCTAAGTAGTTAATCTAAATGTTCTTAAATTTTAGTTTTAGTATGTTTTATTTTATCTAAGCTTTTTTTTAAATTTAAGATAATTTAAATAGTACTTTTTAAGTAGATTAGAGTAATTTAGTTTTAGTTAAATATGTTTAGTATTAGTGGTTTCTTTAAAATAAGTGACCATATTGTTTTTAAAATAGAAGGTTAATTATTATGGTTTTAACTATAGATTATTTTGGTATGTTTTAGTTTAGATTTTAGTTTATTTTACTTTAGTTGTATAAATATTAATTTCTTTAGAATAGATCATAAATCTAAACAAAATTGTTATTGGAATTAAAATTTAATAAATTTTGTTTAAATTGTATAATAGACTAACATATAATGTAAATTGGTTTGTTTAGTTAAATTTAAGTTCAATTTATATTTATATTTAAATTATTTCACTATATTGTTGTAATATTAATGTAACAATGAGTCCAATGTCGTTACCAATTTTATAACAAGAGTTTAACTTTAATAATTTATTCTTTGTCATGACTATGAACTTAAGTTGAAATGTAGTAAACCTAATTATTATTACTTTAAAAAATAAAAAATAAAAAATAAGTTTTGTCTTTAGCCCTCATATTTTTGGGCATGACATATATGCCTAAAAAGTGGACAATCTCCCCGTGCATGACCCATTTCCATTCAAATTGGTTAAGCCAAGGTGGAGCTAGCAAAATAGAATGGTGATAATAGAGAATTTTATGCCATTGAATAGTAAAGCTAGAGGCTTGACAAATAGTGTTAGGAAAATTCAAGGCATTCTTGATGTTTTCTTCATCCTCCAAAAGAGTGAGAAAGGAATAATTAGAAAAATGACCATTTACTAGTTGAGTGGAGGATTCTGGTAAAGAGATGACATGAATCAAACCTAAAGACATGGAGTGGGCTAGCAAGTAGCCAAACCCTTCAACAATAAGAACAAAAAATGTTGTAGGTAGAGGGAAACCCTACTGAATGGAATTAAAAAGCCCAAATGCATCAAATTAGGAGTTATTGATGGTAATGCAAGCATTATCATCACCGAACATCATCTCCATAGACTATAGAAAATAGGTACCAAAACCAAGAGCCTATGGCATAGCCAAAATGAATGGCCATTCAATCCATTCATAGGCTTTAGAAAAATCTATCTTCAAAAATTAGCTAGCTGATTGGATTTGCAAGCCCACTCTATACCTTCCTAGACAACAATGATGTTGTCTAGAATATATCTAGATTTGATAAAGCCAGTTTTCTCAAGCTATACAATTAAAGGAAGGAGATGATGAATTTTAAGAGGATTTTCCTTAGCAATAATCTTATATGACACATTGAGAGGGTAATGGGCTGCCAATTACAAATATACTTAGGATATCTAGGTTTAGGTATGAATTTAATGTTTTGCTTGTTGATAATAGCTCCTAGGCTTTTGGAATGATAGGCTTCAAGATAAACTTTGTGTAGATCAAGACCAATATACTCCTAGAGGTGTTTCTAAAATTTACAAGAAAACCCATCACACCCGAGGCATTTATCATCCGCCATGGAAAAAGTTGCTTCTTTGAGGTGTCAAATGCTAAGAATTTTCTCACAAAAAGCACGTTGCTCAACTATTAGGTGGTTTGGAGTAATAGAAATAGAATTTTTGAGAGCTTCCTCCTGAGCAACTGAATTTTCCTATGAGGCAAACACATTCTCATACTGATAAAAAAAATGCTTGCAGGATGTTAGGGAGACTAGAGAGTAAAAAAGTGCCCTGTTTGATTTTTTTTAATCCCAAAATTGGTATGATGGGCTTGAAGAGCTTGAAAGAACTCCATTGAATCTTTATCACCAACCTCCAACCAATGAAGTTGAGTGTTGATTTGGGCCACTTGAGTAGCATAATTATTTGCAACCTATTTGCAATGACATAGTTTGGTAAGTTGAATTTACAAATCAACATCAAAAGGGTTAAGGGTGCAGAAAGTGAGTACTTTTGGTAATGGCATCATTCCACCATAGAATCCACCTTATTTAGGAGTGTGAACATGGTTCTAAATTCTGGACACATAAGATATGAGAAATGGTAGAGGCATGCATCAACATTGAGATGTTGAGGAAAAATTTAGACCTGCCAACTCTCTAGACAACTGTCTACAATGAAATAGCAAAATAAATGGGATAGTGGTTTGATAACATCACATCTTGCAAGTGAATGACAGGTAAATCTTAATCCTCATAAAAGGAGAAAAAATATTGTGCAGTAATCATGGCATGATCAAGACATTGTAAAATGGGGTTAGAGCCAACTTGAAAGTAGGACCAAGTGTGCCAAAGCCCACTATGTTGGAAACAATTAGTATCGAGATTAAAAAGGCCCAATTTATTATCCATGTAGTACTAGGCTTCCCTTTCCCCAGCTAAACAGTGAAAAGGAAAAATTCCATCTTTTTCAAAGGCTAGCTCAACCATATTGAAGTCACCACACATAACCCAAGAAGTTGGAGGAAACTTGTTAGCCAGTCAACCCCACAATTGAGATCTTTCAGCAACATCATTGGGAGCATAAAAACATTAATAACTCCAAAGGAATGATTATTAATGAAAAGAAAAACCCAAATGATTCTATGCATGGGGTCAAAACCATGCACAATAATAGTAGAATGAAGATGAGGTGATAAGAGAGTAACTACACCACCTCTACTAGAATCATGTTGAGAGGAAAATATAGTGCCATCTGGCCAAATGATAAGACATGTAGAAGAAAGCATGAAACTGGAGATCTTAATTTCTTGCATGTAGAGAAAATTTAAATTGCCAAGACTATGATGGGTATCCCTGACATAGTACTTTTTGGAGAGGTTTGTAAGACCTCACACATTCCATGATAAAAAATTCATAAATTTTTTTCCATATCTTCTTCGTCCTTGAGGGGTAGCATTTCTACAAGAAAGTTGAAATCAAGTTAAAGCCAGAAGGAAAATCCTCTGGACTGATGGCTTGACATTTCTCTTCTAGTTTTTTTTTAGCACATTCGAGAGGATTGCATGAATGAAACACATTATAAGTCACTATGGAAGAAATAATAAGAGGAGTGTGAATCACAACCGAGGTGTTAGCCCTAGCAAACACCTTGATCCCCTATGAAACACTAGGGTATGGTTCCAAATAAACCACTTGCATCCCTTTACTAGCTGGGGTTTGTGCTCCTATTGAGATATGAGGAAGCAAAATGAGAGTTTTATATGACTATTTAGGAGTCAAGGGAGCCTTACCCTTGTGCCCAATACTAGTCAATTCTTATCTTTTTTCCTTTTTCTAGTTTGGTAGGAACCTCTTTAGGTAAGGGTTTGACCCTAGGCCCAAAGGAAAATCCCTAATCTTATGTTTTGCTGACTAGCACCTATAGCAAGCATTAGGAAGGTTCAAATAAAGAACCTTCCAAGAGAAGGTTTGGGAACCAACTTGTATTTCCATAGAATCCTTAAAATCCTTGGAAAGATCAACCTCAACACAAATGCATTTCTAAGGATGACCATTGAAACAAATTTCTTGTTCCTTTATAATAATTTGGCCAAGATTTTTGGAAATGGACTCAATAAAAGGCCAACATGGCAAGGGAAAACCCGGGAATCATACCTACAGAGGAACCCTAAGATTTTTATCATCAAAGATGAGGAAATCTCTTGATTGTCTTTGAAAAATTAGTAGGGAAGAACACATAGACCAAGACCCATTGCTAAAAATTGCATCTTCCTGTGATGGGTTGGAAAAGCAAAAAGAAAACAAAAACCTTTTGTAATATTTTTCATAGTGTCAAGGTGGGCTCCATGAGGAGTCTAGCTCTTGTTAACCAATTCTCAAAGCATAGCTTTAGGAGGAGTCCTACCCACAAAATACTCTATCAAGGTATATTGTTCTAACCAATCACAAGCAACATCAAATTCTTGCAAATGAAGGATAATATCAAGATTACCTCATGAAAAACATTTGAGACGAACTTGTGAGGACATTTCTTTAATGGAGGCACCATTTCTTTCTGAAGTAGTGCCATAAACACCAGTATCCACATCTAGATCACCACTGGTTGGGGCTATTATAAACTAGCCTAGAAACTCTAGTAGTAAAATATAGTTTTATAGGTCGAAAAAATAGAAGGAGAGCTCAAACAGAGAGTCATATGCAAGGAAACTCAACAATCACATGAAACCCTAGTAGAGTGAAAAACTCTTGATCATGTAAGTTCCTTTTTCTCCTTGGCAATATTAAGCCCACATGACTAGTGAGTTTGAGGAGATAAAACAAGAGGAAAGACAAATGCCAAAATCATCTAATCCTTGGTATTCAATTATTAGACTAACAAAACATGGTGATAGGTTGAAGATAAAAAGATAGGCCTAATACCCTAAGCAACCAATGGTAAGAATTGAATTGCAATAAGACAAATTGGAAACATTCACATATCTCGAGTCAGTGGAACCCAAAACTAGTGTTATCATGACTCATCAAAGTAATAACTAAATATTTTTTTAACCTTTATAGTTGTATTTTCTTTAAGAAATGGAGAATGCATTTAAGCTTTTGGTTAACACTAGTTTTAATGAAGATGTAAGCATGTAATGCAGTATTAATAACATATATTATTACTAACATTAGTTAAGGGAAAAAAGAATAGAATTTTATTTAGGTTTATTGCGAGGATATATTTATGCTTATGACATTAAGGTAGGATTTCTTAATTCTAATTATAGTTATTAAATTCATAGTTTAGTAATGAAAATCATATTAGTAATTAAATGAATCATAAATTACAACATACAAGTTAGGTTTATGTACAATTTTTAGTAGGTGACTTGCAATAGAATACTTTTCATCAGGTTGAGGAAGCTACTATACATGACAAGGCAATAGATTAGGTTTTTATTGTCTATTAAATTATTTGTTTTCATAGAAATTATATTTATAATTGGTAGCGTAGTTGACTTTATATTGATTTTTTTTAGGGGAATAATATCATATGTAGTCACTATCCTTTGAGAATGTATATGTGTAGGATAGATGTTATAGCAAAAAGACTTATGAGACTTATGGTTGATAGATGTGTTAGAGTAGTATTGGTATGGGTGATCTCCCAGGAAGTCCTGGTGCTTTACCCCTATCAACATCATCTAGATCTACTGAGTGATAAGTCTTCCATTTATTCTTATGATAAATGGATTTGTGTTGAATCATTACTTGTGAAATATGGGTCAATGTGTTTGACTAAAAAACTACATAGTTAAATCCTAATAGCAATATCACAATTTGACTTTCTGTGAAAATATTCTCCTACTTATCAATTGATGCTCTTAATGGTATTTCTAATGAATGGTTTATAAGACACAAAAGTTGGTGAAGGTTTTTCAAATGGGGTTGTAAGAAAAGTGGGTTTAGCAATGGAGAAACTTCATAGTTAAGCACACTCGAGCTAGAGTAGTATTGGGATGGGTGACCTCTTGGGAAGTCCATTTACTTTAAGTCTATAAGAATCACATAGATCTAATGAATTCTATATTCTCCATTTATTTTAATGAGAGATGGATTCACGTTGTATCACTACTTATGAAATGTGGCTCAACGATTTTCACTCAAAAACTACAAAATAACATCTTGGTAGAAAAATCACAATTTGACTTTCTATGGAAATTATTGAATCTACTTATCAATGGATGAGCTTAAGGGGATTTTTAATGTATCGTTCACAAGGAAAAATACTTCATGAAGGTTCTATAAACATGGTTTCAAGAAGAATGGGTTTAACCTTTGGGAAACTACATAGTTAATAAGGACACTCAAATTGGAGTAGTACTAGGTGTAATACCCCAAAATTGGCTCATTTCCATGATCACCAATTCTGGTTTACTTCTAATCAATCCTAAGAGCTATTCTAATAGGCAATTCTTATTCTACTACTCACTACTTGACTTAATTGTCAGATGTAGAAAACCCTAATTTGTATTCATCATACTCATAATCTAATCCCTATAGTACACACTCATATTAGTCACATTGAAATCTATTGATTAGTATTTAATTTAATTATTTAATATTTATACTTTAATTGAATTAAATTATATCTTAAGGCCAATTTACTAAGGAATTAAATTTATTTAATTTGATAAATATGCTTATTTTGATTAATTAAAAAAATTATTTAATTAAATAGGAAGTCATTGCTAATTAATTAAATGAAATTATTTAATTAAATGAAAAAGGCATTTATGAGTTCATATCTCACTTATTAAATTAAATATCTTCTTCGATATTCTCTCTTCAATTCTAAATGGAAACTCTGAGCGAACTCTCTCTCCAATTGGAAACAATCTAGTTAACTTTCTCTCACACTTATGAAAAATTATGTTAACTGCTCATCACACTCAGATTAGAAACAATTCACTTCACCTGCACAAGGAAGTTTCCATCCTAACTAAATCTTTGCTTCAATCCTGACTGTTGATTTGAGTTAATCTCACCCATTAATAGATTCAAGGAATTCTATTTGAGGAACTCCTAATTCCTCATTACAAAGGTTGAATCTTTATGCTATCAAATCTTTGCTGAATTACTCACTCACTTTGTTCAAGCTTTCATCGCATTCTAGCTTTCTTTAATATCATCTAGATTAATACTATGCATACATGTAGATTAAACATTATTTTCTAATTTATAGAATAAATTGCATCTCTCATATAGAATACTTTGCACATTCATTTAGATTAATTTCATTTAAATCCTTCATTCTTAGAAGGTCTGGTTTCCTATACCTCAAATCTGAGGACATTAATTAGGAAAAATCCTTCAAGATAGAAGGTGACAAGTTGCTCTGTCAGACCTCTTGGATAAACAACTCAATGTTTACTCTAGGATGATTCTACAAGTAATGACCATCTTGAAGTGTCTATGAGGTTCAGAGGCCCACAATTCATAGGTACATTTCTAGTGCCCACCGTGGGGCTGAAAAAATCAATTTCTTAGGCCTCCTCTGCATTTGTCAAATCATTTTTGTGTTCTATGTCCATACAATTCCATACAGGTTTTGAATCTTCATGTGAGTTTGTTCATTTTCATGCACGAAGATTCTCTATGTGTCATGCGAGAAAGTGCTTGAGCATGCGAAACTTCGTGCGGCACCTATTTTCTTCACACAGGCCGTAAAAGAATTTTGCACTAGCCAGAAAATAATTTCGCACAGCTCTGTCAGAGATCTCGCGCGAGATCTTGTAACAAAAACTTTAATTTTTGAACAGTTTTCAATCTTAAGATTATCTAATTTAACTAACATGATTGTCTTAATCTATTCTCTAGTCTTTTGCTACAACCTAACTATTGTTTGCAGGACATTTTCTGAAGATTCTTTCTAAAACCCACTTAAACATGGATTAATAGTTTGCTTGTAGGATGATTATCGAAGATACACATGTCAAAGATCAAGTTTAAAACCCACAAAATAGTGTGTTTGCTTTTTTTTTTTCAAACTAGTCTAATTAGGGGCTTGTGAACTGCCTAGGGTGCAAGACAGAAGAATAGGGGATTATGGTCTTCACCACTTGGAGGTCATGACCAAGGGTGAATCAAAAACCTAGATGCTTCAGATGACATTCCAAAGAAGGCAAGCAACTTGGTGGTTCTCTAGTATGAGTCATTTTCTATGAAGGGATGATGATTTCCTTTTAAGGAATCAGAATCTTGAGGAAGGATAAGTCTAGATTGATTAAGCTAAGTGGGTAATCAATCTATTTTATGTGTTTGGGTGAGGAAATAAGGTAGAGGATTATGCTCTTTCCCCTTGAGGGAAATTAGAAACTCTGACCCTTAAATCTAGACCACCAGTCTATGTCAATCCTTTAGAGGGCCTATCGAAGTGATCCAACCACTGGGAATGACCCAAGTGAGCACACTCCTTTTGTCAGAGATTCCAACTCAGTATAATCAAGATGCTTTGTAGATCAAAAGACTCCAAATACAAATTAATTTCTTCCCCTTGATTCTTGATATCGCATATCAAGGGGAAGCTTTGGCTGTGCACTAGTTAGCACCGGCCCCTGGCTTGCTAAGAAAGTAGTGTGCACTTTTAGATGCTAGTGTGGGTTGCTAGTCTCAACTCTGCTTGTAGAGCCACTGGGAATTAATATGAATGGAAGCCAAGTAAAAACCTTGTAGTTAGAAGCCACTCGGTTCACCTCTGAAAGGAGGCATAATCTTTGTGCAAGGAGGGGGAATAAACTCTCCTATAGAACTCACCATAGACATGCTACTAGACATTTGAAGGTGGTATACATGCTCATCCCCTACCACAAGGGCACTCGTTCAGCATATACTATTGAGTCCTTTGAATATACCAAAAACACAAGTGCCCTCTAGGGGGTGACATGGTTGTGTGAGGTACATGCATGCGCATAAGATGTGGGACAAAGGTTTTTCCTTCTCTACCAATTTTTCTTTCTAGGGATAAAGCATGTTTGTTATCAAGTCATCAACAAAGTCCAAACCATTTTACAATAAAAAAAAGTCAAAACTCCCCTATCCTATAGAGTTACTTTGTTCTCAGCAAGATTGTTTTCGAATACTGCTTGCTTCCCACTGTCTTCTTTGAACACATTGCCTGAATTGCAAACTCAAAACATTGTCTAAACGTCTTGCTAAGTCAACCTCACTATTTGTCCAATTGAATTTTTTTGGTAAATCTATCTATTCTATCTGAATAGTCTAAAAATCTTGTCAATGTTGTAAAACTAGTTTGCCTTCTCGTGTGAGATCTTTTTAAGTCTCACGCGAAATCATAGGGTTCTATCACTATTTCGCGTGATTGTATCCAAGTTCTTGTGTGGTTTGTCAAACTTTCTCGTGCAAAATTAAACTATTGTCACTAACTTTCGTGCAGCCTAGAGGATAATCTCAAGTGGTTCAGAATACTTCCTTGCGCAACCTGAAAAGGTTTCTCGCACGAGACTTTGTGTCAGTATTACCATTTTTGGTCTATTTTAGCTATCTGCGACCTGCACGCTACATTTTTTTGCATCTATTTATCACTCTCTATCTGCAAACAGTCTTGAAACAATGACACTTTGCTTAGCTGAAGACTTGTGTCTCATACTTTGACTAGTCTCATCTCTTAAGTTACCTTTTGTCTTTATCTCTTAATGCTTGTCATACCTTGTGTCATGTTGGTCATAATCTCTGCCTATTCTAGCCTTTAAATCAGGCCATTTGTGCCTTGGTGGACAACATTCTTGCTATTATCTTGTCCTTTTTAAGACTCATTCTTAGTGTAGTCCTTGTCTAGGTTCTTGTCCTTGTCTATGACTGTTGCGACTAGAAGCGACAATGTGTTTTATCCTCTTAGACTTAGACATGGTCGTGCTAGGGGTGATAATCATGGCAGAGGTTGCTTACTTTTTGTTACACAATCTATATCTAGTTTGACTAGTGAGGCATCTTCACATTTTCCCTCACCTACCACGTCACCTCAAATTCAGCAAACATTTTCCATTAATTTGCAACAAATTAAGAATCCTTTGTACCAAGAAGATACTAAGATAGGTATAGGTCCTACATTACTAAACATGATGTCTGATTCCTTTTTCAAAAGACCTTTTGAAAAACAACACACTAAGACTGAGCACATTCCTATAATGACTAATCATAAACTTGAACATGGTAGTCATAGTCAACATCGAGAACCACCCAAGAATGAGAAAGAGAAAGAGAAAGACCATGATGCCGATGAGGAATAGGAAGAGGTGGAAATACTCCCTGAACACATAGAAAAATGTCGAAGAGACAAAAACTTCCAAAAGGTTATGGGAATCCTACTCAACAAAGAGAAAGGAAAGTACTTTCTCAAACTTTCCCAAGAGGGAGCTAAACTGCCCTCCCATTTCAATGTGGAAACCATTATCATGCCTAAAGAGGAAATTGAGATTTCTAAACTCCAAAAAAAACTAAAAATTATGCAAGACCAATTGGCTCAGATGATGCATGAGAAAGAGAAACCCACAAAGACATACACATTGGACGCTCTTTGTCCATTTCCATTTGACAAAAGCATAAACATGCCACCTTTCCCATGAGGCATAGAGCTACCAAAATATGACAAGTACTTTGGTACTACTGATCCCCAAGATCACTTGCAAGAATTTGGTGCTTTTTCTATGGATTTTATAAATGATCAAACATACCTCATGAGTTTATTCCCTAGAAGCCTAGGTGGTCAGGCTTTGGAGTGGTTCTTACATTTACCTCCTGGTATCAAGACGTTTGACAAAATTGCCAATCTATTTGTTCAACAATATTTTCATAACATACAACACCCTATCAATATTCGAGATCTATGCAACCTTAAATAGAAAGTTGGAGAATATTTTCTCACATTCCTCGATCGATGGAGACAACTATACACTAAGTATTCAAATAAAATTCTAGAAATGGAAAAGTTTGACATTTTCACTGATAATCTCCTACCTGATTTTGAATATAGAGTCCAACTTCAAGGTCCACGTACCTTTGAAGACATGATCACATAGGCTATCTACATCAAGGAATTTATTGTCAAGAAAGGTGAACTCACTCTTCAAAGGGACATAAAACAAGGTTCCACTTCCAACAAGGACAAAACCAAACATGTCAACAAAAACCAAGAAATCGTACATGATGGAGTCATTGACAATGTCACACCCAAACCTGCTAAAGTAGCATTTAATCTCACAGATGGCCTCAAACTGGCCAAAAATGCTAAGAAACCTCCCCCTAATAACAAAACATCCCAGAACAAACCAAGAAACTCATGGACAACACAACCCAAGTGAGAGTATACACCCTTGGGAGAACCTTTGGATGTGGTTTACAAAACATTGCTACAACATAAGCTTATTTCACCAATGGATAACCCTTATCCCTATGATCCACAACCACGCCACCATGGTGGAATGAGACCTCATTCTATGAGTATCACCAAAACAAGGGACACAAAACTAGCAACTTTATAAACTTGTGCCATAAAGTCCAAAACATGATTGATGCTGGTGATCTTGTGGTAGATGAACATAACAAAAACTTGGATCACAAGGCATTCAAAGAACCTTTCCTAGCTTATGAAAAAGGATAGACTTCAAAACCAAAACCCTACAACAAGGTCAACTATACATATTCCAATGATGACAATGTCATTCACATGGTTGAACCTGTGGATTTTGAACATTGTGATGTTATTACTATTAAGGGAAAACAAGATAATGAAAAACCTAAGACACCTTTTGTCTTGAGGGGCCCTACTTCCAATGCAATGGATAATATGCCTTCACAACAGTGTGCTAATGCTGTCACTCATTCTTGTGTCAAGTTGGTGCTCAAAGGCCCTACGCCTCCTACTTCAGATCTTGAACAACAAAGAAAAAGCCCTTGTTGGACCATCTGGAAAAGGTGCAAAATCCACAAAAAACTTGACAACAACTAGTTATAGCATTCTTGATCAATTGAAACAAACTAATGCTTAGATTTCCATCTTTGAGCTACTTAAAATCTTGCCTACTCATAGGCAAATTTTGGATAAAGCCCTCGCTGAGGCCAATGTTCCTCAAGATCTTGATCTTGAGCAATTTTAATCCATGGTAGGTCACCTGCCTTATCTTATGGCCTTCTCTGAGGAGGATGATAACTTGCTGATTCACTCACACAATCAACCTCTACACATCGAGGCTATGATCCATTAGACATGTGTTCATCAGGTACTCATTGATAATGGTGTTGGCCTAAATATTGTCTTTTCTGCTCTTCTCAGACAATTGAATTATTTTGAGGACTCTATTGATCCTTGACATAAGATCACTATCAAAGCATATGACAAAGTGGAACGAAAGTCTCTAGGTCTTGTGGTTTTACCCATTCGTGTCAGTTTTGTGGAAAGGGATGTCACTTATCAGGTGCTTGACATTCCCTTGGCTTACAACATTCTGTTAGGATGGCCATGGATACATGAGATGCATGTTATACCATCCACATACCACCAATGCATCAAGTTCACATTTCATTGCTCCGAAGTTACTATTCCTGCCACTACTAGCTATACCTGCAATATGCTCAAGGCTGTTGAAACATTCATCCCTACTAACCATGAGTCCACTGATTATCATGATAATAAGATGAAACAAATTGAGCAGTGATTCAAATTGAAAGAAACTAGCATGGGAGAGTATCACATTGAACCAGTGCTCTCATTAACATCTCTCCCAGAGTCTCCTCAACATTATGGGAGACCTTTAGAGGTAAAGAAGCCATTCATGCTGAAATGTCAGACCAAGTATAATGGCACTTTTGTCAAGGCTACAGTTTCCTTAGAAGATGAAAGTGAAAATAGAGCCATTGCTGCATGGCTTTATAGAGAAAAGGTTCCAGTAGAACTAACAGAGCAAGCTCAAGAAATCACTCCTAAGAAATATGAGCCTGGTCTTAGGCCTAAGAAGCATTTTGGTTACAAGGGAACTAGCCTTATTGGGTGCAATAACAATGGCCTAGTTGATCATATCAAAGCAAGAGTTTGAAGCAACAGTGATACAACTGGCCTAGGATTTAAGAAGGTTCCTTTTCATTTGGGATCAAATATATTCATACCAACACCTGAGAGTTCATCTAGAAATGAGTCACAAGTTGAGTCAGATACTCAAGAGGAAGAATCTAATGATGAGGATTCCTATCCTCATCCTATCCCTTATGATCTCACTAAATTCTTTGCTAAGCTAGAAAACTTTGTGCCATGTGTTAGGACTGTGGATGATACTAGTGACTCTTCTAAGGACAATACTGAGCAACTCAAATATCATTCAAAAAAGGGAGAATCTAGTCAGTCATGTTGTGTTGAGAATTTGTGTAAGATCCTAGAGGATGAAGGTGACTATGTCCCTATCATTGTTGGGGAGTTCTATAATCTCTCACCATGTAGCACTAATTCAAAGGAATATGAGTTTGACTCTCTTTCAGAAGCAACTAGTAATAAAGACATTGACAAAGTGCATTTCTATTAAAACCAAATAGAAGTGGGTGAAACATCTAGGGTTAGGTCACATGGGTTAGATCCAACTAGTGTCCTAGAGTCATCAATTACTAATGTTCATACTCTGAGGCATTTGAACACACCTGTGGACAAGGTTGCCATAGGTCTTGAATTTCTGGTCCAAGCACTTAATGACTATACTATAAATGCAATTGAACCAGCCACTACTGTCTCACTCATACATCATGAGCTTATAGACTGGAACCCCAATGCATCTAGTGAAGTCCCCATGTTCCAGAATGACTATGCTCTCACCTGTTACCTAAATGTTATTGAACCTATAACGTCTTCCACCAATGAGCAGAGTGTCAACATGACTATGGTTGACATCAAATATCTCAATCATAAAATTAAGAAGAAAAAATGCAAAAAGTTTGATGGTGAAAACCACATTGTGGCAGTATTGGAACCCAAAAAAGAAAAAACAAAAGATGTATCCAAGGGTGAAAACCTCTCTGAGGCACCTGTGGATGAGATATTTGATGTACTTCCTAGCTAGTTTCAAGAAAGATCATCAGTGTTGATAGAGCCAATGTAGCCAATTACCCTAGGCATAGAAGAACATCCTGATATGATACATCTGGCACAATCACTGTCACCTGAAGAGAGGGAAGAATTCATTTCCTTTTCCAAAGGAAAGAAAATAAATTTCACTTGGACATACTCTGACATGCTAGAACTGGATCCTAATTTTATCATGTATCACTTTTCCATTGTGCTAGGCATCAAACCAGTTAAACAAAAGCTTTGAAAAATGCATCCTCACATTGCATTGCTAATCAAAGCAGAATTGGAGAAACTCCTAGAAACTAGTTTCATCCATGCAATTGATTATGCTGAATGGATATCCAATATTGTTCCAATTTCTAAGTATGATAAATCTATTAGGGTTTGTACCGACTTCCATGATCTTAACTTGGCATGTCCTAAAGAAAATTTTTTTCTCTCTAATATTGATATGATCATGAACATGATAGCTAGCTATGAGATGTACTCACTTATGGATGGTTTTTCTAGATACAATCAAATTAAAATTGCACCAAAAGACCAGGGGAAAGCAACTTTCACATGTGAATGGGGAACCTTTTGTTTGAATGTGATGCCATTTGCTGGCTGTTACTACAATTTTCCATGACATGATGCATAAGACCATGGAAGACTACATTGATGATACATTGGTAAAAAGTGCTAAACAGAATACTCATCTACAAGATTTGGGACCCATCATAGATCATATGGAATAATTCAGTCTTTGGCTCAATCCTAAGAAATGTGCATTTGGTGTCACATCAAGAAAGTTGCTAGGATATATTGTTTCTGCAAAAGGAATTGAAGTGGATCTAGAGAAAGTACAAGCAATAATGGACATGCCACCACCTTGGAACATCAGTCAAATGAGAGGACTATTGGAAAGGCTCCAATCTATCCGTAGGTTTATCTCAGAATTGCCAAATAGATCACAACCTTTCACAAAGACCTTACATAAGAGTGTAAAATTTAATTGGAGCTAGGATTGTAAGAAAAGCTTAACATAGATCAAAAAATATCTTATCAATCCACCAATCTTGATGCCTCCTATTCATGGGAAGCCTTTGCTTTTATACATTTCAGCCACTAAAGCATCTTTGTGAATCCTGTTGGCTCAGGAAGACAATGAAAACAAAGAAAGGGCTATTTACTACTTGAGACAAACATTGATCTCTTATGAGAAAAACTATAGAATTATTGAGAAAGCTTACTTGGTACTTGTTTTTGCTTCCCAGAAGTTGAGACACTACATGCTTGCCCACACTACAAGGCTCATGGCTAAAATAGACCAACTAAAGTACTTTCTCAATAAGGCAACTCTCATAGGAAGATTGACTAAATGGGTTATGATACCCAGTGAGTTTGACATCCAATACATTGAACGCAAGGCTATCAAGGGATAGGCAATTGCAGATCAACTAGCCGATGCACCCATACAGAGTCTTCTGCCGATGAACATTGATTTCCTAGATGAGTAAATTCTAACACTTGCGCACCACACATGGGTTATGTTCTTTGATGGGTCCTTCACAAAACAATGATCAGGTGCTGGATTACTGTTCATTACACCACATAGATACTCATTGCCCAAAGCATACAAGATTATGTTTCCTTGTACAATCAACATTGCTGAATACAAGGCTTTGATCAATGGCATGAAAATTGTAGTTGAATGGAGAGTGGATCAGTTAGATATCTTTGGTGACTCTCAGCTTGTCATCAACCAAGTTAATGATGTGTACCAAACAAAGGATGATAAACTAATTCCTTCCAGGTACATGATTGATGACTTAAAGAAGTATTTTGCACACATCACCTTCTAGCAAGTTCCATGAGTAGATAATAAAATGGCTAATGCCATGGCTACTCTGGCCTTCTTGCTACAAATGCCTAAAAATGATCTCTGACATGAGTTCTTGGTGGAGGCGTTACACTACCCAGCCTATGATACCCCTGATTCTAAGATGATCTATTCTATTATAGGACAAGAATCATATAGCTACCATCACATTTATTCTTACCTTTGCAATCAAACCATTCCAAAAGGTCTGACCCAAAATGAAAAACATTACCTAATCTGTAATGCTTCACATTATGTCATTATTGCTGATGATCTGTATAAGAGAGCTCTCGACAGAACACTCCTTAGGTGTTTAGAACCTGAAGAGTCCAATCACGCATTAATTGACATTCATGAGGGCATTTGTAGAGCTCATTCCAATGGCCTGACATTAGCTCGCAAACTCCTTTGTGCTAGTTACTATTAATCCAAAATTGATCAAGAAGCTATCAAGTATGCTAGGTCCTACAAGTAGTGTCAGCTACATGGGAATGTTATTCATGCTTCAACCAAAGAGTTGATTCCTTCTACTGCAAGATGGACATTTCAAAAATGGGCCTTTGACTTGGTGGGAGAGATCCACCCAACCTCCTCTAATGGACATAAGTTCATTATCATGGCTATAAATTATTTCACAAAGTAGGTGGAGGCAGTACCTCTCACAGTTGTTGATGTAAAAATTGTAGCACTTTTCATCACAAACTACATCATCTGTAGATATGGTGTATAATCCTCAATCATTACTAACAATGGAGGACAATTCAAGAATGAAGACCTCAAGAAATTGTGCAAGAAATTCAAAATCACACAACATTGGTCTTCCATTTATTACCCCCAAAGTAATGGCCAGGCTGAGGCATCCAATAAGGCAATCCTCAAAAGTCTTCATCACATAGTCAGAAAATCAGGGAGAGACTGGCATCTCTAGATCAATCCAGCCCTATGGGTGCATAGGACAAGCATTAGAACTCCAACGGGCATGACTCCCTTCGATTTGGTGTATGGAGTGGATGTTGTGCTTCCAATAGAGGTTGAGATTCCTACCTTGAGAATCTCTATGAAGGGCCTTATCACTGATGATGACTATAGGATAGCTTGGCTTCAAGAGCTTGTGTTACTAGATCTACGAGGATATCAACAAGGAATGGCTAGAAGCTACAATCATAGAGTCAAGCCACGTGACTTCTAGTTGGGTGACCTCATCCTAAGAGAGAACCCTAAGAATCAACAATAGCAAGTACAAAAGAGAAAGTTTGAACCAAACTGGCTCGATCCTTACATCATCACTGCAATATATGGATCTGGCACTTATCATCTTTCCACAATCGAGGGAGAAGTACTAATAGAACTTGTCAACACTATCCACCTGAAGCGGTTCTACAGTTGATCTAATATCAAGTAAACTCTTTGTACATATCTATATCCTAAAAAAACCCTAAAAATCAAAAAAAGTTCTAAAAAAATTGTTACCCTAGTGAAAACCTAGCAATAGGTGCCTTGGTAACACCAAAAAAAGTGAAAATTCAAAATATAAAAAATAAAAAAATCCAAAAAAAGAAAAATACAAAAAAATTGAAAAAAAAAAAAGTGTCATTGATGAAAACCTAGAGATAGGCATCATGGTAGCAACAAAAGAAAAATTATGCCAAGAAGGTGAAAACCTAGTAAATAGGTGCTTCTTGTTCCTAATGCTCCATCTTGTAGCACATCTTCTGGCTATTCTATACAGCCACTTTCATGATTTTGCTTTCTTGCTTTTCCTACTTTTTGCTCATGTATCAATGGATTGAGTCTTGTTATAGCTCAAGGGCATTCCTCTTCAGTGTCACTATTTTTGAGATTCTCCTCATAGAATCTCCTTTGTGACAATCACCAGTGATCCTCACTGTGTCTACCTACTATCACTACTATCACTATTTTTGAGATTTTCCTCATAGAATCTCCTTCACGACAGTCACTAGTCATCCTCACTACATCTGCCTACTGTCATCACTATACCTTGTTTTCAAGATTCTCCTCATATAATCTCTTTCACAATAGTCACTAGCTATTTCAATTGTTTCTACCTACTATTGCTTGGGTCACATCTCCAGATTCCTTCATGGAAGATCTCTCCTGCATCAGTCACCAACCATCCTGGCTATGTCTATCTATTGTCGCTTAGTCCTTCTTAGGTTCTTCATTGTGAAGATTTCCCTTTGACCTTAGTCACCAGTTGTTTTGACTGTGTCTGTTGACTGTTGTCACCCTATTGAAGAAATTTCTTTCAAACATGTTCTAGACACTAACACTTGACATTAATCCCAAAAACATTAAACTCAAAAATTATATCCTTGTTTGGATATGCTGAACATTTTCTTTTTTTTCTTTGTCTTGTTTTATCATATCCCCTTGAGCAACTTAATGATGTCATCTTCGACTAGAGGACCAATGATTGGGGGCACGATCTTTTCTTTGCTTTCTATCTGTGGTTTAGTTCTAATAAGTTGCTATATTTCAATGAAAGGGGTGCCCACTATAAGAGCCTCCATCTCGTATTGGATGGTTGTGTATACGTCAACTCCTTTTATATGAGTACACTAATAACGTTGGCTCTTCTCCTTATTTGTTGGAGTGAACTCCTCATGCTATAGTAAATACTAAAACTTGTCCTTCTAAGTGAACATATGGGTCACTGTGAGTATACCTAGCACACTTATGTCTCTTGTTACGAATGCAAGGGTTGTTGCAGACATAATACTTACTTAATACTGAGCATAAGATGGATCTCCCATTTGTTTGGTGTGTTTGTCATGCAAGCAACATTCTGGTCATCCTAGCATTTATGCCTTGATGCTTATGTTAACTTGCTATAAGAAAAGGGACAAATGTTCTAGTCATTCTAGCTTTTTGTGCCTTGAATGCTTACATTTAATCCTGACAAAACTATAACATATCTTCTATTCATATTCCCATGATTGCAATGTTATTGGGAATTATATAACATACAAGCTTTGTTCTATGTCCAGTAATGATAAATCATCGAGGCTTGGTAACCAAACCTAGGGTTGCATTTCACATCTGTCTTGCATTACATACTTCACTTGCATATGCACACAATTCTGTTGTGATTCTATTTCTCCCCTATGTGATGAAGGATTGGGGGCATCTTCAAACATATCAGGTTTGTCCACAACTGCACAAGTATTTGATTCATTTATTCGCACTCCTCAATGGAACACCTATCACTTTCAAGCAAAAACATGCAACACTACATGAGATGTAAGTCCATTTCCATGTGCATTACATCCATATACTCATAATATCTATGCTACATGCTCATAATCACATCACATCACATCACATCAGAATACTTATGCATTCATATCAAAGTACAACATACATCTCATTATCATCATACTAACATCTCATCTACATCAAAGTAAAGCAAAATGGACAATGACGTGAACATAGGAATACTTGACTCAAAATCATGTACGTATATCTCAAAAGAATGGGTCAGTAGAAAAATATGTGCCACTCAATTACTATCAACCAAAATGATACAAAATGGTGCTAGCACACCAATAGTACATAGCCAGAGATAAAAAATCAAGAACCGGATGCACAACATATAACTCTACCCTATGCTCTTATCTCCATGACGAGAAGGAGCAGGAGCCATAGGAAGAGGGGGAGGTGGTGGCATGTCAAGTCTAGCAGGAGGTCATGCACCTCCTGACTCTTGAGCATACTATGAAAATTGCTGCACTTGTAGAGCCTCATCAAGCACCATTGTCGAATATGTAGCAAAGTAGTAAGCCACCTAAGCTGACTAAAGGTGGATCTCCTCCTGTGCAATCTCTAATCTCTACTCAACAGTCTCAGAATGCTCTCTCCATCGATTAATCTCTCACTATCGCTCCACTAGCTGTGAGTCTCAAATAGCTACTTGTATTTGTAGATCCCCCAACTGTTAGGAGGCTTGACGAATCCACTCTCAATAGTGTTGTATTGTGTATTTCACCCTAGCCGTAGGCTGATCTGGCACATCCTCATCAAGCATCTCAGGTGCCTGCCACTGTGGTGGTGCCTGCTACTATGGTGATGCCTACTGCTATAGTGGCACCTACTACTGTGGAGCCTCCTACTATAGAGCCTACTCCTCCATTCTTTGTTTCTCTCGCTAACCATGTCCTATCCCACTCCACCCGACACTTGGGTCTAATCCCATCTTCTATGGAGGAATCTACAACTATTGTACCTAGTGCCAAACTTGTGGCCGCATCTATGGCTACTCCTATGGCTGCACCTGTGGCTGTGGTTGTGCCTATTGCTGTGGAGGCACCTATCTCTATGCCTGACCTGCCATCCCAATGGATCAGTAAAACATGAGAATGGATGGCTTATCAAATAAGCTTGATATGTAGGTGGCATCCTTGCATCTGCTACCTCTGGCAAGTAGTCCCACTAAACTGCAACTAGGTTGTGTGTATCTATCATGGATAGGCCTGGATCCACACGTAGAGGCCACCCTTGCCCTACACCCCTAGCCAGTGTAGCGTAGGCACAAGTACTCTTGAGAAATATCCTATGGACGGTCGTACTACCACCACACTCATGAAATTGCAAACTGCTCTATTATCTACGTAGTCCTCCCCAACAATGGTCGCAAGC
The DNA here is from genome assembly GCA_028749045.1 of Cupressus sempervirens. Taxonomy (NCBI): domain Eukaryota; kingdom Viridiplantae; phylum Streptophyta; class Pinopsida; order Cupressales; family Cupressaceae; genus Cupressus; species Cupressus sempervirens. Next base: position 207,754,189 of record CM053783.1, read on the forward strand.
TGAACATCTATGGTAGCTCTCTAGGGGCATCATCCCAATACTTAGTCTCTCACCAGGGCCACCATATGATAGAGACCAGGTCATCGAGATGCATCCTCCAATGCTCTATCTTACCTAGGAAGACCTAGGTAATATGCGCTCGATATCGATAGATGTAAGGCTCCATCAGCTCTCTGGCATCCTCATGAATGGGACTACATATGGGAAGATGATCCCATGCCCAAATCTATAACACATAAACTCTGGTGGCCATATTCTTCTTCTCATGGTAGACTATCTTGTGCATCTCATGGTACAAGTGGGCCAAAATGCACTAACCCCATCCAAAAATCTTAAGCCCCTCTACCATCTAGTGCAACATCACCCCCACCCACACTCCAAACCATGTTGTCCTCTATTAGGACACAAGAAACAACTCAAGAATATAGCCATCACAAATGCCAGCCTATGTGTCGACCCGTATGTATGCATTAGCTCACCCCAGCTAATGGCTCTACCTCGCTACAGCTCTCTACCAAATAAAATAGACAGTGCCTCTGTACATACTTGGGGCACTGTATCACACATCACTCAGGCTCCATGGAAATGAATCTACAAGATCCTCCAGATGTCCTCTGGGGTGATCATCATCTCCCCCACTAGCAAATGAAAGGTGTTTGTCTTCGAATGGAAATGCTCCACCAAAGCTGTGAGTAAGTTGTGATTCACCATCATGATTGGGATTCAGCATAGTGAAGACAAACCCAATCGAGCAATGTGTGCCCGATCAGCATCATTGAGACTCCATAAAAACTCTCCATAAGGTGGATAATGCGATCTGAATGAAACGTCATCAAAGACCTTCTACACACACAAACAAAAAATGACAAGCAAATGATCAGTACTAGAATGATATGGCAGAAAAAAGCTAGTAAAAGTACAAATTTCACATACAAAAATACAAATTTTAATCTCTGTTGTCATGGGTTCTTGCACAAAGATCTCAAAATCTTGTACAAAGTTCTCTAGATCTCACACGAAGATTCCCTCTTTCACACGAAGAATCTCCTTTTCATGTGAGAAATGAATTCCTCATGCGAGAAATGAAGTTCCTGCACATGAAGAAACTTGTTATTTGCGTGAGAGGTGGGTGTCTCTCACACGAGAAACCTCACCAACGTGTGTGAAGAAACAGCGCACCCTATTTCTTCACACGAGAAGACATTATCTTCATACAAGAAAAGATAGTCTCATGCAAAGACCATTTGGACAACCCTAAAACATGCTTAAAATGCAATAAATGACCTCGTAAAGCATGAAAGTAAAGGTACAAAGGTCAAAAATTGATGACTCACTAGTGGTCTGTAGTCTACTGGCTGGCTATGTTGTCTGGAGTGCTCAAAATGATGATATCTCATGTTCACTTCCATGTCTCTCTTAGAGCTCAATTCACTACTAGACAAAAGCACAAATGAATTAAAAATGACCCCTTAGGCCCTTATATAGCTATTGACCTAATTTTTCAAAGTGCTTTGATTTATGGGAAAAACACCCCTTAACTAATTTGACTGTTTTGAATCCATTTTCAGGATCAAATTCAAATTCTGAGACACCTAAGTGCCTCAAAAATGCATTTTAAAATTTTGGGGACCGACGCAATCGATCGCTTGTGTAGCTCAAATCTTTCTGATACTTTGCGATTCTTGGAATTCTTTCAACTCTACATTCTTCATGTTTTCAAAACTCATTTTGGAAATAGTCAACTAAAGTCAACTATGCTTAATTCTGGTCAACTCCTTGGTCAAACTTGGTCTTTTAGACCTTGAAATCACTTTGGATTGACTTCCAATTTTCTTAAGATCATTTTGATCTCTTCATATTTTCTCCTTATCATTCTGATCTCTTCTATATTATGCTAAACCTTGGATTTCTTCTGTATCTTTCATCATTCTCCTTATATCATACTTTTGGTGTGTCATCTTTCAATTTCGCTCCTAAGGGGGCAGCATGATTACATCATTGAACTTGCATTTCAAATCAATCTAAATCTTCATCACTTGGGACATCTTGTTCCTATCTTATGACCTTGTCACTTGGGGCATCTCATCACTAAGGGCATCTTATTTCCCTCTTTCTGGCATCTTTTTCATCTTGTCATCATTTAATTACAGGTATCAGGACAATCTAAACCTCGACTCCTGAGGATTAGGCCTTGTTCTAGGGATGATTCTATGACTCATAATTTGATATTTCTATCTTTTATCAATTTTAGGTATCTAGGTGTTCTATTTGGATCCTTAAAGATTAAGCTTCGTTCTAGAGATAATCTTTTAAATGCTTTCAATCTCAAGTATCTAGGTGTTCTATCTGGATCCTTAAAGTTTGAGCTCCATTCTGGAGATAATCTTTTAAATGCTTTCAATCTCAAGTATCTAGGTGTTCTATCTAGATCCTTTAAGATTAAGCTCCATTATGGAGATGATCTTTTAAATGCTTTCAATATGAGGTATCTAGGTGTTCTATCTGGATCCTTAAAGATTAAGCTCCATTCTGGAGATGATCTTTTAAATGCCTTCAATCTCAAGTATCTAGGTGTTCTATCTAGATTGTTAAAGATTAAGCTCCATTCTGGAGATGATCTTTAAAATTCTTTCAATCTCGAGTATCTAGACATTCTGTCTGAATCCTTAAAGGTTAAGCTCCATTCTGGAGATGATCTTTTAAATGCTATCAATCTCGGGTATCTAGATGTTTTGTCTAGATCCTTAAAGGTTCAAATTTGTTATGAAGGAAACCTTTAAAATGCTTATCAATTTTAGGTATCTAGGTATTATACTTGGATTCCTTGGGATTAAGCTATGTTCTAGAGATAGTCCTTAAAAGCTTATCAATTGGTCTCTCTATCATCAACTTTGAAACCAATCTCATCTTCACATCATGCTTTCTAATTTTCTTTGAATCGAACGTGCTACTTGCACATTTATTCAAAGAGGGGAAAAATGTAATACTCCAAAATTGGCTCATTGCCATGATCACCAATTCTGGTCTATTTCTGATCAATCCTAAGACCTATTCTAATAGGCAATTCTTATTCTGCTACTCACTACTTGACTTAATTATCAGATGTAGAAAACACTAATTTGCATTAATCATACTCATAATCTAATCCCTATAGTACACACTCATATTAGTCACATTGATAACCTATTGATTAATATTTAACTTAATTATTAAGTATTTATACTTTAATTAAATTAAATTATATCTTAAGGCTAATGTACTAAGGAATTATATTTATTTAATTTGATAAATATTCTTATTTTGATTAATTAAACAAAATTATTTAATTAAATAGGAAGTCATCCATAATTACTTAAATGAAATTATTTAATTAAATGAAAGAGGCATTTATGAGCTCATATCTCACTTATTAAATTAAATATCTTCTCCAATATTCTCTCTTCAATTCTAAATGGAAACTCTGAGTGAACTCTCTCTCCAATTGGAAACAATCTAGTTAACTTGCTCTCACACTTATGACAAATTTAGTTAACTACTCATCACACTCAGACTAGAAATAGTTTACTTCACCTGCACAAGGAAGTTTGCATCCTAACTAAACCTTTGCTTCAATCCTAACTATTGATTCGAGTTGATCTCACCCGTTAATGGATTCCTAGAGTTCTACTTAAGGAACTCCTAATTCCTCATTACAAAGGTTGAATCTTTACGCTATCAAATCTATGCTGAATTACTCACTCATTTTGTTCAATCTTTCATTGCATTCTAGCTTTCTTTAATATCATCTAGATTAATACTATGCATACATGTATATTAAACATTATTTTCTAATTAATAGAATAAATTTCATCTCTTTTATAGAATACTTTGCACATTCATTTAGATTAATTGCATTTAAATCCTTCATTCCTAGAAGGTCTGGTTGCTTATACCTCAAATCTGAGGACATTAATTAGGCAAAATCCTTCTAGATAGAAGGTGATAGGTCACTCTGTCAGACCTCTTGGATAAACAACTCAATTTTTATTCGAGGATGATTTCATAGGTAATGACCATGTCGAAGTGTCTATGAGGTTCAGAGGCCCACAATTCATAGGTACACTAGGATGTGTAACCTCTTCGAAAGTCTTGATTCTTCAACTCTGTAAGAATCACCTATATCTAACACTTTCTAAGTATTCCATTTATTTTCATTCTATATGGATTCATGTTATGTCACTACTTGTGAAATGTGGGTTAATGAGTTTGACTAAAAAAATTACACAATTAAATCCTGATAGCAATATCACAATTTGACTTGCTATGGAAATTATCTCCTACTTATCAATTGATGAGCTTAAGAGGATTTGTAATCAATGTTTCATAAGGAACATTAATTGGTAAAGGTTTTATTAATAGGGTTTCAAGAAGAGTGGATTTAACCATGGGGAAAATCCATAGTTACGCACTCAAGTTGGAGTAATACTAGGATGGGTGACCTCCCAAAAGTCTCAGTACTTCACCTCTATGACCATCATAGGTAGATCCAATGAGTGATAAGTGTTCCATTTATTCTGATGAGGTATGGATTCATGTTGAATCACCACTCATAATATGTGGGTTAATGAGTTTGACTCAAAAACTATACAATTAAATCCTAATCCCAATATTACAACTTGACTTACTATGGAAATTATCTAATAATTATCAATTCATGAGCTTAAGGTGATTTCTAATGAGTGGTCAATAAGACACAAAACTTGGTGAATATTTTACAAATGGGTTTGCAAAATGAGTGGATTTAACCATGGGGAAACTCTTTAGTTAAGTGCACTCAGTTGGAGTAGTATTGGGATGGGAGACCTCTTAGGAAGTCATAGTTCTTCACCTCTATGAGTATCACCTAGATTCAATGAGTGCTAAATTTTCCATTTATTTTGATGAGGAATGGATTTGTGTTGAATCAATACTTGTGAAATGTGGGTCAATGTGTTTGACTCAAAAATAAATAGTTAAATCTTGATAGCAATATCACTCTATTTTTATTTATTTTTTGAAAAAATAAATTGGTTGAAGTCATTAGATTAATAATATGAAATTAATAAGAATAATTAATATAAATTAATAGACTAAAAAATTGTACATACATATAATGATAAAATCAATTAATCATCTTATAGAACATAATAAGAAGGATTAGTAAAAGGGTATGAATCTCAAGTACTCAAGCAATATCATATTATATAACTAACATTATAAATGTTTAACTATTATATGTATAGAAGAGAAAGCTCTCTTTACCCTAAAAGACTATCAATAGAATAGATAATATGATGGAGGAATCTTTGTAAGTCACCACTACCCTAAACATTAGGACTCTCTTTAGAAGATTCAATAATGTCATAGTCCAAACACCAAGTGTTAGAGTTATCTACCCAAGGGTGTGAAGGATTTGAGTAGTTGATAAAGGATTTTTTTTTAAAAAAAATTTTGTGGTATTTGCATGATAAAAATATTATAAAACTCTTAAAATTTCTCCATAGATTTGAACATGGCTGACAAATCCTTGAGCTCCATTAACTCTCAAATCCTACTGCAATATTTTCATGATGATCATATACAATGCATATCTGATTGCACATATATAATTAAGAAGATAGCCATTATGGATAATATGATTTTAAGATTGAAACATCATCCAAAAGGACATAATTTAGGATATATAAAAAAATTAAAAAGAGAATGCATTTTATAGAAAAAAGGAGGGGACATGTTTATTCCACACAAGTATTCCTTTCTTGAATTTATAATCATTCTTAATTCCCATAATTTAAAATAGTTGTACATGTCCATTTTTGGTAAATTTATCGAGAATAAAAAAAATCATCTCATTTAAGACAAAGCATTTGGAAAGAAATGGGTGGGATTTTTTTCATTTAATTAAGATTGACATTTTCCTAACAAATATAGGATAATTATTTTTGTATTACATAAGATATAAAGCTTTGTACAATAATATCAAATTTTTGAAAATAAATACGATAGAAATTAGTTTTGATTAAAATGTAGTGAATAAATAAAGAAACAAAAATTTAAAAATATATTTAATATCAATGTTTAATAAAATGAATATAATTTTTACCATTTAAGTAAATTATAGTAAAAATAAAGCATGGGGAAACAAAAAAATTTCATATTATATCAGTGAAAAAATCTATAGTATACATCTTAAGGAGATAGTAATGTCATCCAATTCAATTTACCTAGAGGCCTTAGAGGTCATCATGAAATTAGAATAAAACATTACCATGATTTGGTTTGATATATCATTCTACCTTGATATTTGATTTTAAATCTTATACAAAATAGTTTGAGAACTATATTTGCAAAAATAAATAGATGTATGGAAATCAGGAAAGTGTTTAACCATTATATATAGTGTATTGGGAGTATAAACAATAAAAATAGTGTGAACACATATGTTAGATGATGGATGAGAATGAAACAACATATTTGAAAATCCTTTCTATGTTTATTAGGGGAGAAATGAATTATATAAAATTGTGTTCCAAAGACAAATTAATGTCCAAAACATATAAGGGAAATTCAACAAATCTGAGTTTTTATTCTCTCACCAAAAATCATTATCCAAGTGCTAGCAATTGACATTTAATGAGAATGACATGATATTATATACATATTAATCAAAATAAAATACAATCTTAGTTTGGTTTAGCATATTATTCTACCTCCAAGATATTTTATTTATCATAGAAATCATATTTAAGATAGTTTATAAACCATGTCATGAAAGATAATATTAGCAAACAAAAAGTAATGACCACTTTGACCATTATATATGGTTTATTAAGAATGTAAACAAAATTGACCATATGAACACACTAGAAAGATGATGGGTGGAAATGGAAATGAATATTTGTAGTTCATTTTTATATTTATTAGAAGAAAATATATATTAAAAAAATGACACAAATAAATAAATGGTGTAAAAATCATACAAGAGGAATCCAACAAATGTAATAGTTTATTCTCTCAGGATAAGTATAGATTAATCTAAAAATTGAATCATCCAAGAGATAGTAATTAGAATGGAAAAGAATGAGGTGATACTATTTATATTTTAATTCAATAATATAACATAAGTTAGATTCTATATCAATACATGTAAGAAAAATGGAGGACACCTTTAACCATTGCCTATGGTTTGTTATGAGTGTAAATAAAAGTAACCATGCAAAGCCATATGAGATCTGATGGATGAGATGAAAATTTATATTCGGAATATATTTTTATGATTACTAGGTGAAGAAAACAAATTGAGAAAAAAGATGTCCAAATAATTAAATACAAGAGGAATCCAACAAATATGATGGCTTATTCTACTAGGATTAGTATTAATTAATTTAATAACTACAAGTCTACATCCATCTAGTAGTGATTGACAAGAAGGAATAACTTTGTATGTAATGAAATATCATTATTGATTAGTGCTCGCTGGTGTACTTTAAATTTAGTCTTTTGTCCTATTTTCAGTAACTTTTTTGGTAGCTTGAGGGCTTTGTGTATTAGTTTTTAGTGGACTACTCTAATGGTGGCTATGAATATTTTGGCCAACTTTATCTATCATGTTGAAATTTTGATGGTTTTTTCTAGTAGTAGTATTAAAAAGCTTTATCATGGGGGTTTTTTATGGTTAAGAAGGGGGTTGGGAAATTTCATGGTAATGACTTACGAGTGATTATCAATTTTTGTTTTGCGTTGTATGGGTCAACCCCCATTTTGGTTGCTTCTTGATATTAATAAAAAAAAATAGAGAAAGTTGCATAAGGATATAAATGTATTTTAGATATTGTGTTTTTAATAAGTGAGGAGAATTTATTTAATAAAACATTCTTGTCTGTTAAGATCCATTTATACTACAACTCATAATTTCAAAAACCTCTAATATTGATAACATTGTGATTTTGATTTTAAAAAAAAAATTCCTTATAGACTAAAGAAAGATTATAGATAAGGCTAGAGGAAACAAAGGCATGAGGAATTTTATCATCTCAATATGGCTTCTCACTTAGCATTAATTGTTTAATGAGAAGAAATTATTTGTATCCCTATAACCATGTGACTTGACAGATTGATTCCTTAAATAGAAGAGGGATCACGAAAACAATATTTTCTTTCAAAGGAGCAAGGGGGTAGAGGGTGGGGTAAGGATTTAACCATAATTTTTTGAGAACCTAAGGAGGCATTAGACACACTCAAAAGATATGTGATCTTTAAAGGTAATGGCATCTCATGTGAAGACATATCAGTGGTGATTGTGTCTATAACAATTAAGACAATTTTTGGAAGTTAAATAAAATGTATTCAAGATGTAAATGTAGAGGCAGTAGAAAGCCATCATAAGACCATAAGGTTTTTTGAAGCCCAAAAAATCTCTCTCCATGGCACATTTGAATTGTTACTTTCTTTCCATAATCGCATGATGCCAGCTGTAAATGTAGTGGGGTATGAGCGAGGTGGTGTTATTGTCTTTTATAGTCAAATTTTTAAATCTAAGAAAATCCATTACCTTCATCCTTTTGTAGAAGTAAATAAAATTTATGGCAAGGAGATTAGAAAATCATATCCATATATAATCTTTCCAAACACAAAATTTGTGAGCCTTTTTGCTTTCCCACCCACATAGAAGCTTGAAAATGTGCCACTTGGTGTGAAGATTCTTATAGAGATGTTAGAAGTACTTCCACATTCCATCATCAATCAAGTTGATGATGGAACTACGCTGATGTCTTCCCATTCAGTTAGCCTCATTACATTATGACCAAATTTAGCCAACTCATCTGCCACGTCATTACCTTCATAATAAATACAATCCACTTGGTTTACCTGGTATTCCTCCACCATCTTACAAATCTCCTCAACTGCCACCTTGATCACCCAACAACACTAACTATCCCCTTTAACAACTTTAATAATTAACAATAAATCCCCATTTACCATTAGCCTATTATTTCCATGTTTCCTCATGAATTTCAATCCCCACAGAAGAGTCAATTCTTTCACTTCATTATTTGAGCCACCCACATAGTTTCTAGAATAAGCTACAACCATTTTCCATGTAGCATTTTTTAAAACACCCCTAGTAGTAGAAATTGCCATAGTGCTCAAGCCATCCAAATTAATCTTAAACCATGTCTTAGGGGGAAGATTCCACACCATATTCTTCCTAAACAAGGCATTGGAGTTATCAAACTATGCTAACTTATGGCCCACCTCTCTAGGCAAAAGCCCACTACCTATTTAGTCTACTTCGGGGTTCATGGGGGGACTAGGAGAGGGGGTTTGATCACCAAATAACACTACATTCCTTTAGGAGTTCGATAGCTTATTGAACCACCCCCAAATTGCTAGTAGCTTTATCCTTAATATTTTATTATTCTACTCCTTTTAGATTTCTTATGAAATATAAGGAGAAATTATTAACCATACATTATTTAGGTATGGGTGGGAGTATGGGCCATTCTAGTGAACAAACTATTATAAACCTTCATTAGTACACCATTGGATTCCCCATAAGGAAAGATACTCCCTCTAGACCTTCAAGGTAAAAGGGCAGTGAACAAAAAGGTGTGACATAGATTCTATGTCCTGAAGACAAAGGACACAACAGTTTGAAAGATGACATCATCTCCTTTGGAGATTGTCCATTGTAAGGATAGATCCATGTAAATGAATCTACTAGAAAAATAAATTTTTTTTGGAAGGATCTACAGGTGCCAGACATTTCTCCAGTCTCAGTATGCCTCCTCTCCCCAAGGAAACATAGATAAGTATGATAGGGATCCTATAATTATTTAGTAGGTTTTGAAATTTGAGTGAAAGAACCACCCCCACAAGAGTCTGGTTTTGGATCCCAATCCATTGGCGATCTAGGGAGATAGAGCTTTGGCTCATGGATTCATAAGCTCTAGTGTATGTCTAACACAATGGGAGGAATTTAGTGTGCTTGAGTGGGTAATATTAGAGCCATTTATCTTCCATAAAATCAATGGTGTCACCATTCCCAATGATTCAATGGCACCCCATCTTTAGAATTTTCTAAGTGTACACCAAATTAGTCCAAATTTTAGAGCCCCAAGGGAGATTTTGGGTATATAGACCATGATGAAATGACTCTCCTCCAAGTTATTTAGCCCTCACAATGCTGCACCAATTACCCACCAAATTCATCAACCTCCAGCCAACTTCAGATAGGAGGGATTTATTCATAGAACCAATCCTTCTTAGATTTAAACCTCTGAGTTTCTTAAGATGAAAATTTTTTTCCTACCTTACCAAATTCATACTAGTTCTTTCTTTAATAATAGACCACAAGAAGTTCCATTGTATTTTTCCTAGAATATCTTTGAATCTGCCAGGGATTTTGAAAATGGATAGGAAGTAAATTGAGATGTCTTATAGGGAGCCAAAGAGAATATGGAGTTTCTTAATGCTACTTAAAATCTTATATTTCCACCTTTCCAGTTCTATTTGGAAGTATTCAATAAGACCATTCTGAAACTAATTTGAAACTTCTTTAATCGTGATCAAAAACCCAAGATAAGTATCCAAGAGAAACACCTCCTAGCATTGCAAAATTTGAGTAAACTTACCTCTCAGACTAGCCATAGTGTTGAAGAAACACACTTTCCTTTACTACTAATTTATGCATTGACCAGAGACCTCCGCATACTAGTTTAGGATACCTTTCCACTCCCTGGCTTCATGGAAAAATGAGATACCTAATAAAGTGTCATTGACAAATTACTAAATAGTTTCAGGAGGACATAAGGATGCGGATCTAATACCTCTTGACCTATCAGCATTATTTATGGAAATCAAATTTCAACCAAAGACCTTAGCCACAATAATGAAGAGATAGGGGGATAGGGGGTCACCTTGGCATAGCCTTTGGGATGAAGAAAAATAGCTCTAGGAGTCCCATTCACAAGCATTGAAAAAGTGACAATATTAAGCATATTTTTGATAAAATTTTCATTAAAACCAAGTTTGGAGAGAATATAAATCAGAAATTCCCTCCTAAAGTTATCATAGGCTTTGAAGATATCTAGTTTGAGAGGCATACCTGGGTTCTTACTTCTATCCATAGAGTGAATAACCTCATGAGTAGTTATGACCACATCCAAAATCTGGCTCCCAAGGATGAAACCATATTGGTAGGGACCAATGAACTTATCAAGTAGAAGATTAATTTTGTTTACCATAATGTTGGTAAGGATTTTATAAACTGTGATTCATAGACTAATAAGTTGAAAGTCCTTTAGATGACTAGGGTATCAGTCTTAGGGACAAGAACAATGAACATCTAGTTGAGTTCCTTGAGTAAATTGTCCATTCTAACAAAGTCTCGAGTGGCATGGATCAAATCATACTTGACAATATCCCAGAATTCTTTGTATTGATTCATTCTTACCACAATTTTTTTGATTTCCTCCTCCTTGAGGTTAGTAGTCAAGTCCTCATTCATGTGGTTATTCACAACTAGGTGAAAAGGTCTCAAAATAACATTTTGCATGTTACCATTGACCTATCCAATAGGGGGTTATAGAGATAGACTTTACCATCTATCTCCTCCATATCATTAATCTCCTAACCATTATTGTCCACCAACATGTTTATGATGCTACATTTTCTCCTTTTTGATGTCAATGTATGGAAAAAGGCTATATTTTAGTCACCCTCTTTCAATGACTATACTCTTGATCTTTCTTTCTAGAAAAATTCCTCTCAATTTAGGAGTGTCTTCCATAAGTTTTGACACTCTCTCTCCTCCTACTGATGTTCAGTATTAGTATTATCCTAAACAAGTTGGTTTTGGAGGGATTCCAACTTCTTATCAGGATATTTCTTTTCTTTCCAGATGTTACCAATTGAAGATTTTCTCCATCTTCACACATCTTTTTGGATTCTTTCAAGTTTTCAAGCGATACAAAACATGGTCACTCTCTCAACTGAGTCCTTTGCCCACCACACAATTCAATCTCTAAACTTTATTTGTGAGTGTGATATGATCTCATACCTAAAAAGCCTCCATCTAGTAGGTTGGTTCTCCAACCAAGAGAAAAACAACATAGAGTGATCTAAAATGGCCCTTGTCTCCACCTTTAAGGAAGAATGTTGAAGAATGTCCCAAATAGAAGAAATAAGAGCCCTATCAAGTCTAACTTGAAAAAAATATTTCCCCAATCTGATATTTTACCAAGTTAATGCAAGGCCATAAAGATCAATATCAATCAAGTTATTCCTTCCAAGAAAGACCTCCAAATCTTGCATACTACTAGGAAAGTCTTCCAAACCCCCCAATTTCTATGATAGATATAAAGGGGTATTAAAATCTTCCATGCACACAATTCTTTATTTTCTCATAGTCTCAGCAACTTTAGTCACCTCATCCTAGACAACTAGTCTACAATTCCTTCTGTTGGGGGCATAGAAATTGAACAAATTCCAACTAACAACATGGGAGGTGAAACTCATGACCAAAAAATGAGGATTAATATAGGTGGCCATTCCCACCACCTTTTATGGGTTCCACATTGTGGTAATGCCACTCGAGGCACCATTATACTGACTATAAGAAAATTTAGTCCCTAGCCAAATATAAGTAGCAACTCTAGAGAAAACCTACTCAGTCATTTTAACTCCTCACAAAAGAATGAAGTCAAACTTAAGCTCTATGATCTTTTGTTTTATTTCATACTTTTTCTTGCGGCTCTTCAGCCCTCTCACATTCCTATATATGAGCTTCATCTTTTATGATATTGTGTTTCCTTTAGGGTATTTTGTTTCCCCTATGTTATATCCTTCTTTCTTTCCTTTTGTCTGAGGTCTCTCGATCCTCATGAGTGACGCTACATCTCCCTTATATCCTCCTCTAGGCTTCTACTTTGAGACTGTCAAGTCACCATCATTGTTGAGAAGGTAAAGATTAGGTAGCTCAATTTTGGGGGAAAGCAATTCAACAATACTTGGGAATGAACCACGAGTGTCCCATCAATGAGAAGTGATCCATTCCCTAAGAGGAGGGGTAAACTACATGGAGTAGCACCACTGTCAACTTCCATCACTTTAAGCCTTTTTCCTTCCCAAGGTTGGAATAGTTATAGAGTGAGTGTGTTGAATATTTCTCCCTCTTCATGGTTAGCAATATCATCCGTAATAGTTTGGGCTACTCCATCCTATCCAACAAAATCCACCTTCATAGGGATTTTTACTTTCATAACATTTTTGCTAAGGATTTCAACCAGGTCCTAAGATGCCTCCAGACAAGTTTCCTTTAGGCTAGTTGGTTCTTTATTCACTAGGAATTCAACCTTTCTGGCTAGCTCAACAATTTTTGAGCTTTCAATAAGCACCACTCTTAGTGACGACACTTTGTCTTTGAGTTTCTCACCCTTCAGGGAATCCACAACCAAATGACCAAACATGGCACACATTTGGAAAAAGTGGGCTCATTCCTCATAGATTATCAGTTGTGACTAGTTGCCCCATTTAGATTTTAGGTCAACCATTTTCGATAATGTTTTATTCATTCCAACATTGATACAAAATCTAGAAATACCTAGTTTAGTTCTAGAGCTAGTCATATTGTCCATTTTGATGAATTTACCAAAGGAGTTGCCAATCCATCTAAAAACCTACTCATCCTAGAATTCTAAAGGGAGATTGGGAAACCTTATCCAAACCAAAGCATACCTGTAGAGTTGTCTCTCCTAGTGGAATCTCAATTTCCACTTTTCCATTAGCAAGGGGCATTTTCCAAAATTCTAGGAGCTCGCCATGGCTAAGTCACAATCTTTTTTTGTAGTGAAGTTGAATAGGAAAAGGGGGCAAGTCATAGCAAATATGGACACTGACCCTAAGAGTTTCCACTTCATAGAACACCATTTCCTTACCATGTCAACCATGGGCAGGAAGCAGATGAACTTTCCAACAAGGAAAAGGGTAAAGCCAAAGGAAATCGACTAGACCACTAAATTTGGAATAGAAATCATGGGACCAATGGCCCTTGAGGAGATCATAGGTTTTGCACTAGAGTCCCCAAGAACCTAGCATCCAACAATAGCTCCCAAGTAGTTTGACTTAGAGGATGTTGCCAATACAGATGTCAACATGGACCACTAAGGGTTCTGTGGCCCAAACAAGCACAATCATTAGGGGTAGTGCAAGGTTTCCTAAGAAAAATATATTCCTAGAGTAGGTCACAGACATTTTGAGCCTTAGCAAATAAAACTAGTTCTAGATCTAGACATGCAGGCCATGTCGGCTCTAGCAAGGGGGTAAAGGTGGGTGAGGGGACCATCCCCTCAAGATCAAAGAGGGAAAAATATTGGGATGAAGCCAAGAGTAGGAAAGGAGTTTAAGAGCAGATTCAAGATATCTAACAATATTCTTATAAATTTTGTTTCCAGAAAAATTTCTTTGAATATTCAAATTCACAAGTTTCTTTAGAAAAAGATTACTCCATAACATAGTTCCTTAGTCATACAAATTTATCTAATTTAAAACCAAATCTTATCCAATATCCCCTATTTCTTTAGTCAAAATATACTATGAAATCCAAATCATCACAAACCTCATCTTAAGAAATCAAATTTCGGACTTCAAATAAAAAGGCAATACAAAATAATATCAATGTAGGGCTTTCTTTCTAACCATCATATCACGATGCTCTCACATATAGCTTGATTGAAAAACCACATTAGTTGAAGCATGATTGAGAATTGATTAATTATTTCAATTAATTCAAAATATAATAATAATAATAAATTGTTGGTTGATACTTATCTCTCACAATCTACCTTACTTAAGTGAGAGAACAAATAATCTTCAAGTGACAAAGATAGATGAAATTGATTATACTAACACTAAGGGACATTTTTCATTAATTTAATAATCAAAGTAAATTGAGTATAATTATACTTTTATTTTAAATTTAATTATAAAATTGAATAAAAAAAAAATAGATTTTGATTATGTTTTGAGGGATGACAAGTGTAAAGAAAATGTTCAGATGATTTGTTAAAATTGTTAGTTTTGTCTTATGTAATAGCAATGATAAGAACATGATTTTGGATTGAAGAGCTACATTAATACTACTATCAAAAGTGATCTATAATGTGGAAAGTCATTCTTCAATAAAGGATTGTGTATGCTAAATAACTAAAATTTTTCGAATCATGATCTTAGCATACATGTAAAACAAGGAAGATTGTGAAAAGATGCTAGTGTAGATCAATTGGACAAAATTTAGGAAACTTTAAATGAAAACACAATACATTGTCATATCAAAGTGGGGCTTACCCTTTACCCACCATATCTTCTATTTGACCTTATTGCAAAACCACATAAGTGAAAAGCATGACTAAGAATTGATTTAATATATTTTATTGATTACATAAAACTTAATAATAAAAAATTATTGTTGGATTCTTTTTTCAAATAAATTACCTTATTAAATAAGATTTTTTTAAAAAAAAATCAAATAATGAAGAAAAATGAAATTGATTATAGAAATGTTGAAGAGACATGTTCAAGAAACTTGTTTATAAACTTAATAATTATAATAAAATTTAAACACAATTATTATTCTATTTTTTACTATAATTATAAATTTTATAAAAAACTAAAATAGATTTGGATTGTTTTACAAGGATAATCATTCGAGAGGAAATGTCCAAATGGTTTCTTATAATTGTTACTATAGTCTTCAAGTAATGATAATGAAGAGAACGTGACTTGGTTAGAAGAGCTCATATACTCTAAAAAATCTTCCTTGAATAAAATCAACTTCTAAAGAAATGGAGTGCTTGGAAAGGTGGTCTCAACAAATGTCTGAACAAACGAGATGTGAACGACATAGATCAATTGGACAAAATCTAAAAAATTGATCCAAATATAGAGAGCATTTTAACTGGTCCATTTTTGATGAATAGTCCTTTTCTATTACTAAAATATACTCATATTACAATTCACAAAAAAAGGGCCAAGGGATACAAGATCACCCCATGAATGAGTTCACATGACCGAAGCTAGACTAAAAACATGGCCATAGCTAGAAACAAAAACTATTCATCAAATAAAAACATATAAGACAACCTCAAGCTACCAAAGCAGTGCCAGCTGAGGGTGGTCAATCATCTTTGTCTTGAAAAACCCAATCATGTTTGGAATTGGTGGGTGGGCTGGGAATAGTCTAGCCATTATTAGCAACAACAGTAATAGTGGTAGCCTCTACATCTTTAACCTCTGGTTGTGGAGGAGAGATCACTAGGTTCGGACAAGGCCACTTCACAAAATGTGCATGATGAGTACCAAGAGAAGGAGCTGGGGACCAACCAGAACCACCATAGGATGGGGAAGCTAAGCGACACCTATATCTGCCATCACCACCATTGGGAGAGTGGTGGCGGGAAGTCTAGAAGTGTGAGGTGTGCGAGTGGTGACTAGAGGAGTGGCATTAATGATTGTAGCCATGAGGCATTGAGGTCTTTGCTAAGGCATCAGGAGGAACTCTGACAACAATGTAAGGAGCATTGGCACAGTGATTCAACAACTCCTATAGGTGAGCTACCTCAAGGGAAACTTTGTTAGCTTGCACCTGAATCTGAATAATTACATTATTACAAATGCATGCCTTAGTGTACATAGCAATGTTAACATCCGAAATATTGTGTGCGAAAAGAATAAAATTCCTATATTTCCATAGAGAAAAAAAAATTTCTAGCCTAAAGGTATGTCAAATCTGTGCGAACTTCTGAGGAAATCTGGAAGAGTCACCTAGTAGAATCATGTGCCAAGAAAAGGACTTGGGTCTAAATGGCTTAAAAAAATCATGAATCTAGTGCCAATAATTCTAAGCATGCTTACAAAACCAAAAAATATGCAAGAAAAACTTTGGTTGTCCATAAAAGGGGCATCTAGGATCAAGAACCACAATGTGTTTGAGTTGAGGCCCTAGGGGAAGACCTTGGAAGGCCAGGCACCAAGCAAAATGCACAATCTTAGGTTCAGTTATAGCATTCCAAATGATATCAAAGAAAATTCTCCATTGAGAAAGAGAAGATTGCAAATGCCATCTATGGTTTAGCATATCCCCCATACAAAGGTGAGGTGAAATCCATATGTAGCCCAAACTTGGGTTGTAATTAGAAAAAGGAGTGGCAGGATACCACTTCCAATTAAGCCACCAAGGGCGAATAGACTGAATCCCCACTTTATGAACTAAGTGAATAGGGATGGAAGAAAGTAGAAGGTCAAAAGTCTATCGATCTGAATGGATAAGGTGGTATGTACTTCCATATCTTCCCAAGACTTGAAACTCATGGTGACCCTTGAAAAGAGGTCCTTAGGAGTTCTGATGCCACGTTTAAAAAAATGTAGAACATTGGCCCCTTGAGTCTTGGCAAGGGGAGTAACCTAAATGGAAAATAGGGGAGACCACCAAATGTTCTACTGATTCAAGGAGACATCATTGCTGAATTCATCTCTAGCCCATTGAAGCTAGGGCTTAATAACCTCCCAAGATTTCTAGATGCTCTTGATGACAAATAGGCCATAAATGGCCACTAGGTCATGCATGATAAGAATTGTTTGGAAACCAATCTCCTTTGATGTAGTCCTGTTGACAGGAAATCTAAAACAAATGCAGTCTTGAACCAAAATATTCCAAGCTTCATCTCCTAAAATAGCCTTAATAATCCGTTTTACACAAAGAGGAAGGCCTTGTTTTTTAGTGGAAAGTAGGCCAAAACCACTAGACTCTTTTGAGAGACAACAAAAATCCCAGGCCACTTTATGAAAGCCATGGTGATCAAAACCAAAGGCCCAGAGAAAATCCCTGACCAATCTTTCCAACTTCATGTAAGAAGCTTTGGCTAGAGCCCAACAGGAGGGGTAATACACATGAGTGGCCGCCAAAATATTTGAGCAAATCTAGAATTTTACAATGATGGAGAGTGGGACAGTGATCCAGTAGTCAAGCTTTTTGCTAATCTTGGCCAGAACAACATTCCAAAGTTCCACAAGAAATTATTGGAATGAGAAAGGAAATGCCAAGAAAGTGGAAGATTTCCCCATGAGTAACCCATTTCCACTTAAACTAGTTGAGCCAAGGTGGAGCTAGCAAAAATGACTGACAGAAACAAAGCATTTTATGTCATTAAATGGCAGAACTAGAGGCTCAGTAAAAGGTGTCCAAGCAACTTAAAGAATTATTGATGTTTTCTTCATCCTCTAAAAGAGTAAGAAAGGAATCATCAGTAAAGTGTCCATTGACTAATTAGGAGGATGATTCAGGGAAAGAAATGCCATGAACAAGTCCTGAGGACATAAAATGCACAAGTAAATAGACAAAGCCTTCCACAACAAGGACATAAAGTGCAAGAGCTAGCAAGAAACCTTGCTTGATGGAGCAAAAAAGTACAAAAGCCTCAGATTGCAAATTGTTGATGGTAATACAAGAATTTGCATCACCAAAGAGCATCTCCATGAATTGAAGGAAATTTGGGCTAAAACCCAGAGCCTAGAGCATAACCAAGATGAAGGGCCATTTAATGCAATCATAGGCTTTAGAAAAATCTATCTTTAAAAAGATAGCCTTCTGATTGGACTTCCGAGTCCATTCCATTCCCTTCTAGATAGTAATGATGTTATCAAGAATATATCTAGACTTGATGAAGCCTGTTTGGTCTAGCTAGACAATTAAGGGCAACATGTTTATCTTGAAGCCTATCATTCTAACTAATCCATTTTGATTGCTATATTGCAATATTTCTTCAACACAAGAAAAATTTGGCCAATTCATATGGTCATGTTCATGGTACAATATTTTTCTCTTCTAATAAATTGAATGTTAAGTCAAACAATTAGCAATTTCCAATACGAGTGCAGAAGGAATGACATTCTATACGAAGACATGATTTTTTGACAAATTAAGACTCTTCTCAAGGTCACCCCAGATTACACGTCTGTCTTCCTCCAATCATGTGTCATAAAAAGTATGTCAAATCTTAGATTGTGGAAATAATACTTGAAATGTTGGTTGGTGAAGCCCAACAAAGTTTGAAACTTGATGTCATCATCACCATAGTGAACTTCATCTTTATTATCTAAGTAATACAAACAAAATGATAATGTCAAATTTACCTTTTCTTTAAGGCGAGTTCATAACATGTATTTTATTAGTTCTTTGTTTGCAGGAATATATATATATATGGAAGTTAAAAATATTATTTTTCTAATAAATAAATAAATAATAATATAAAAAATTACTTTATTTAGTGTCAATCAAGTGTTTCTGGTCAATAAATTTGTCTTACAAATTAAATGTAAACTCATCTCTTCTAATAGGAATGCATGTTGAGAATAGGAATGACTATTTCAATAATAACTATTTTTTGGAATGGAAAAGCTCATTTTAGGGGTAAAATGGGAATAAGTATTCCTATTCCTTGTTCCAATTGGCACACCAAAAGGAAAATAGAAAAAATGTTCCTAATTTCCTATTCCTTTTCCAACAACCAAACAGGTCGTTAAATGTCACAACTCAACACTTGAATATATCGATGTGTTTAAGTTGTCATCATTCTTAAACATTAGACTTACAATGGAAATGAATTTTATTTTGCATATGTTTGCAAATGTAATCTTCATCTTCACACTTTCATTTTTTTAACTAAAAGTGCCCAATTAATCTAAGTTTTCCTTGGCAAATTTGTAATTATGTTCTATTTAAACATTTCATTCTTCATTTCAAAGTTTTAATTGATGTGCAAAAACATTATGTATAATCTATATGAGAGAGAAATAAGTAAATTATGATTAGATTGTTAAATATCTAAATTACTTATATTTTATATTTTTATAATAAATATTAGTTATTATTTTCTATTAATACTAGTTCAGATAATTTTTTGGTTTTGATTTTTGCTTAGTAAATGATCTTGGCATTTATTTTATTAAATTAAAAATAATGATTGGCACCTTGTTTAAGTAAGGGAATTGGGAGAAAAAAGAAGAGTAATACAACCCCCATTCTAGCTCAGGGCTTGTTCAACCCTATGCTTAGATATACCTAAGCTTCACCCTCAACTATCAATTAAAAAATTACATGTCCAATTTGTACATTTCTTATTTGAACATATTTTATCATTTTCGATATGTATACATCTCTTTTCCATTCAAAGATAATTCTTGTAGTGAGTTGATCAACCTACGTGAAAAACAAGTACCAATGCTACCTATGCTCAACTCGTTAGTATTAATAACCATTGGTTTATTTTTAAATAGATTTAATCTACATACATTTAAAAATAGAAAATAATAGAAAAAGATAACTAAATAATTCTCCCAAACTATTCCTCCTTACATCCTTATAACCATTAATCTTTGCACAATTATCTTATGTTTGATTATCTAAGGTAAGTGATTATGAAGGCTATTACTAATCCAAACTAAAGAGAAGAATGCATATTTTTACCTTTTAATTTTCTTATACCTAAAAAAATTGAGGTAGAAGAGATAAATGTTAACCAAAACTTTAAAATGATATCTCATAATAAAGAAAAATTGAAGAAAAAATAATCCTTCCATGTGAATTATTGTATCATTATAATCATTTTTTGAGTGTATGGAGAAATATTAGATAAGATGCAATGGTACAAAGAGAAGAATCAAAGCCAAAGGTCATGAATAATTAAAGGAGATGAGGTCAACTATAGGAGGAGAAGAGAGAAATAAAAGAAAAGGACCTTTGACTAAATACAACATCAAAGGAGAAAAGGGAAAGAAAGGGAAGAAAAACATACAAAATAATGAAAACACCATAGATAAGGAACATTAAAAAGATTAAATGGAAGGATAAAAGAGAAAATGAGGGAGAAGAAAAGATAATACAAAATAGAGAGGTAAGAGCTCCAAGAAAAATAGAAAAAATAGAAAATAGTATCCAAGAGAAGAAAAAAAAAAAAAGGAAAAGTGGAAGGAGAAAAAGGAAACTAAAATATGGGGGGAAATAAGTTGAAGAAAAGAAAATGGAGGGTTATAAGAGATTAAGGAGGAAGGTAAGAAAATCAAAAAGGAAAATCAAAGACAATGAAGAAAGAGGGAAAGACAATTAAAGAGGAACTAGATTTATCCTAGGAAAATATTGTAGCTTTCAAATTTGATCTATGGGATGGATAAGATCATCATGGGTACAATATCCCCTTAGCATAGCTAAAAGGAGAGAAAATAGGAAAGAAGTAGCAAGACTAAGCCAAAATGCATGGAGAAAATTTATATAATGTTTTTATTTATTTATTTACAATGAACAAATGGGTATCTCATGAATTTAACTAGATTAACAACAATTTGAGGGAGGTCCATTACCAATATGAGAATAAATAGTAGAGACATGTTCCTTGGGAGAAAAAAAAGAAACAATTCTACTTCTTACAAGCCCATGATGGTCACCACTTTGCATGAAAGAATGCTCTTCCACTAGTGTTTTTTCTATCATCAATCCTTCCATCCCAATCTACATCAGTAAAGACTTTCAACTCAAGGTTTCCTTATTTCTTGTTCCATAGACAATAGTCTTGAGTTCCTTTTAGATATCTCATAATTATCTTGACTACCATAATATGATTTTCTCTATGATTTTCAAAAAATCTTGCAACTATACCAATTGCTAATGCAATATCGAGCCTTGTGTGTATTAGATACTAAAGTTTCCCAATCATAGATCTATAGGTAGCCTAATTTACCTCTTTTGAATCATCATTCTTGGGTAGCTTATGTCCAGTACACATAGGTGTTCCAACTAGTTTAGAATCCTCTATTCCAAAGGTTTTAGTATCTCGTGTAATTGAGACTCAGTTTGAACCATCTCCAGCTCAGGTTGCATTGGCTGCAACTCGATTTGCACTATTTGTAACTTAGGTTGAACTGACTATAGCTCAAGTTCCTCTATCTAAGCTAGAAAACATGTAGCTTGATTGAGTTCTAGGTAAAACAATTTATTTTTAATATGATTTCCAAATTCAACAATATTTCCTTTAGCATCAAACAACTTCTCTTCCTCATTCATGAATTATAATTTGTATCCAATATTGTTTAGTTGTGCGACACTTAGAAGATTATGTCTCACTCCTTCAACCTAGTAACCATTGTCATATTTTAGTTCATTAGTCAACATCATGCATCATTTTCCCTTCACGTAACATGGTTGATTATTGAAAAACATGACACTTCCACCATCATAGTGCTACAAGTGTTCAAATTTAGTTTTATCAGCATTCATATGATGAGAACAACCACTATCTATTATCCATGTGTCATTTTTGCTAATATGGCAAATAAGTGCCATCTTTTCATTATCCTCGTCATTTTATTCATCTTTAATAGCAATGTAGACCATTTCATCTTCATCATCACTTTCAAAATCTTTAACAAATAACCATATTTCTTACCTTTATCTCAATAGTCTTTGTAGCTCTTGAAACCTTTGTCTCCTTTGAACTTGTTGAATTTTTTCTCATCTATATTTTCTTTGTTAGGACATCTTGTAGTAATGTGGCCAACTTCTTCACAAGAGAAACAAATTAATGGAATTTTTCCTCCATATTTAACTTTGCCTTTTGGTACTCTTCTTGCAAGCTCGTTGTAGTTCTGGGAATGTTAAATTTTTCTTCTCAATTCATAAGGGTGATTATACTAACAATCTCATGGAAGCTTAGGCTATTTTATATGCTGTGGAACAATGTTGCTTGTGGGGATGGAGTAAGATTATTTGTGAGTCTGATTCCCAGGTGGTGGTGAACATGCTTTCTTCGCAAGAGCTTGAGGATGTTAGTTGGCAGCTGGCCACTGTTGTTAAGCAGATTCTTTTCTTCTCTTCCTCTTTTTAGTTCATTAGGTTCAAGTATATTCCGTAAGAATGGAATAGACCTACTGATTTTTTAGCCAAATGGGCTTCTAGTCATGATCCGGGTTGGAATATTAGGGATAGGAGGCAACTGTCCTTTGAGATGGTGCAAGAATTTGATGATCTTGTTGCTCAGGATTGAGCTCCTTGTTGAGCTCTCCTTGTTGTATTCCTTTCTATCTTAATAAATTTTTACCCCTCTTTTTATCTAACTAAAACTTCAAAATGTGACCTTGTAATAAAGAAAATAGAAGAAAAAGAATCCTTCCATGTGAATCATTGTATCCTTATAATCATGTTTTCAATGTATGGAGAAATATTATATAGGATACAATAGTACAAAGAAATGAATATTTATGCCAAAGGTCATGAATCATGAAAGGAGAAGAGGTCGACTATTGGAAGAAAAGAGAAAGAAACAGACCTATAGCTAAACAAAACATTGAGGGAAAAGAGAAAAAAAGGGAAAGAAAGGGAAGAGAAACATACTAAACAATGAAAACACCATAGATAAGGAAGACTAAAAACATTAAAGGGAAGGATAAAAGAGAAATTTAGGGAGAATAAAGCATAATACAAAATAAAGAGGTAAGAGATCCATGTAAAATATAAAAAATAGAAAAGGGCACCCTAGAGAAAAAAAACTTATAAACAAGGAAAAGTGAGAGGAGAAAAAGGAAACTAAAAGAAGGGGAAAAAATAAGTTAAGGAAAATAAAATGGAGGGATATGGAGACTTAGGAGGAAAGTAAGAAAACCAAAAAGGAAAATCTAAGAGAAGGAAGAAAGAGCAAAAGATGGTTAAAGAGGAACTAGATTTATTGTAAGATAATATTGTAACTTTAAAATTTGATCCATGTGATAGATAAGATTATCATGGATACAATATCCACTTAGGATAATCAAAAGGAGAGAAAACTAGAAAGAACCAATAAGACTAAGCCAAAATTCATGGAAACAAATTATGTAATGTTTCTATTTATTTATTTGTAATGAGCAAAGGGGTATTTCATAAATTTAACTAGATTAACACCAAGTTGAGGGAGGTCCATTGCCAATTAGAGAATAAATAGTAGAGACATGTTCCTTAGGAGGAGAAAAAAGAAAAATAATTGGTTGTGTCTCCAACTAAAGAATTCAAGGGTGAAAAAACAATGAAAACATATTATGATGGTAGAATTGTGGCCCCACGTGAAGAAACTTATATAACTATCAGTGATAGATTGTTTACTCATCTTTAATTAGAGAGTTATTATGGATACTTTAGAAGACATTTAGATATTTGTTTAATAACAAATGATAATATTCACCAAAATTAATTATTCATCTTAACATTAGATATAAGAAAACTCAAAGGAATATCGACAATAATAAGGTACCAAGTATGAGAACAAGTGGAAACCTTAAATATTTCTGGTACACTTTTCTCAAGACCTCAAGAGGATTTCTTTGGAAAAAATATTATTTGAGGGTAGAATCCAATGAGACCATGAAAATGATAGTTTAAAAGCTCTTCTTGTTTTACATAAATTAATTTAGCTAATACAAGCTTAAGCATATTTTATCTTTGTTTTGGTTTATTCTTATTTTTCTCTTTTGAAGAAACCAACAAGATCTAAGCGACAAAATAAAACAAAAAACTATAATATAAAAACTTGACCATAGATTCAATGGAGAAGTGAAGTACACATAGGTAGAATATTGAACCAAGTCCAACAATGAAAGGAAGGATGAATTGGAGTGGTGGGAAGTTTTCCCAAAAACTAGGAATCTAATGTGTTGAAGTAAAATTTACACATCACTAGTAGACTATTCAAGGATGATGACTTCTATAGAAAAGGATCAAACATGTATGGATAACTAATTAAGATTAAAATCCAAATTATAAATTAAATAACTACTATAACACCTCCCTCAAGAATAACATAGAAGGACATGATAAAAAATTGGTCTCAGCTACTGGCTTAGTGAGGTACCCATGTACATCATAAAAGGAGAAAGATATAGAAACCAATGGCAACAAAACTATACGAAAAAAGAAAAGAGATAATAAGAAAAGAAGCCTATAAGGCCTCCTCAAATGATCTTGATGAAATTGATGAATTTGCACAAAAATGATTTTTACCTACTAAACCATCTAAACTATCTAAATTATGAGGACAATTATCAGGATATGAATGACACATATGATGTTTAGCACCAAATATTGTAATCACTTGAGAAAGTAAGAGCTTTCCTTTCAATTTATTCTTTTCCTAGGTAATTCTTGACTTCAAGAACATACTTTGACAAAATCGGCTACATCAATATTACTATTTCTTTTGTAGAAAATTGAGGTGCACAATTTTTTTTTTTCATGCATAAAAGTTCTATATGGCTAGCTTTGTTACAAAGGAAACATTTAACTCACTCAATAATTGATTTACTTTATTGAGACGAGTTCTATATTTCGAAGTTATAATTATTTTATTTGTTCTTCTCTTCATTTTCCATTTTAGCACTCTTTTTCTCTCTTTTAGCATTTTGATGCTTTTCATTTTTGACAATTAGAGCTTGATTCTTGATCTTTGATACCATGAAAAAACTAAGGATCAATTAGAGGTAAAATAAGGAATGACAGTAGAGCCACAAATGAAGTCACTTTAGTGTATTGAGATGTTGTAGAATTCTTTGGTTTGGAGACTTACCCCCTCTTGAGACTTCATGGTGAAAGTTGCTCATGTTTTTTTTCTTGTGGGGGATGGGGCCCAAGGTGATTGGTGGAAGGTCTAGCACCCATGGATCCTACCAAAGATTTTTAAAAAATTGGCTAAAGACCTTACCCTAGATAGTTCTCACCACTAATAATCTCCAAAAGAGAGGGATCCTATTAGCTAATTATTGTGTGTTGTGTTACAAAGGAGCAAAATCTATCACAGACCTTCTCTCATCCATTGGCCTTTTGCATCGAATGTCTGGAGGGGGGTCCTTGTATTATGGGACATCCAATGGTGTGTTAATGAGAATTTAGATTAATTTTTTTAGTGGGGTGAGCTTTGTAATCACCAGTATCTAAAAACCTAATGGGCTAAATGCACAAATCTGTGTCACCGTTTATGATACCAAAACCTATTTTGGTCAAATCTCATTTCTCTATCAACACTCAATTTTTTTCAAAAACTAAAAATACCCTTTTATAGATCTCAGATTCAATATCATCATTATGTAAATTTTTGAGTGTTTTGATTACTTATAATATGTTATAATCTCAAAGTATTTTTTTTATTGTAATATTTGAATCTTTCCATTTAGAGGTTATGATTTTGAAATTCCCATGCTTAATAGAGTGCCATATTTGGGACCCAAAGAAGATGAATGAAGCTTAATAGAAAGTAGTATTATAATTGATTGACACATGGCTATTAGTTTGCACATTCTTTGTGCATGAGGATTCATCTTTTTATTGAAAATGGAAAGTACAGAGTTGGCCTTCATGGTTAATCTCCCAAAAGTTGATTTGGATGGTATTTTTTGGTTCACAAATGCTCCAATTTGACAGGATGTTCAATGCTCTCCTGATTTTAGTTAAATCTTTCAGAAGGAGAGGTTCATTGGCATAATTGGACCCTGATCATTGTTGAGTATTGATATATATCATATTTTGGGAACTCTTTCTTAGTGCAGAGAAATTTTATATTGTTATAGGCATGCGTGGTATGACATATCAGCTTTTAACACTTTCGTATTTCAGCAAAAATTTAGAGTTTTCTTGCTAGTTCTTTCTTTGATGAGCCCTTGAACTAGTTTATTAATAAATATATTATATAAGTGCTAAGTCACTTATATATATATATATATATATATATATATATATATATATATATATATATATATACATACATACATACATACATACATACATACATACATACATACATACATACATACATACATACATACATACATACATACATATGTATGTATGTATATAATCTCAAAATATTATAAGTCAATATTTCAAAATTTTAGAAGATGATCCCTCAAAAGGGAAAAATAAATAAATAGTAAATGATATCAAAAAATTAAAAAATCATATTTATCTCTACAGAAGAGAATCCTCTTGATGAATATGTAATTTTTTTTCAAGAAGGTATACATTTGATAGGGAATTTTTGATGGGAGGAAAAAACTATTAGATTCTAATAAGGTCAAACTTGATTACTTATAACAAATAAAATATACATCAAAAATAATTATTTATTTTTTTGTTCCCTAGCTATACATGTCATCTATAAGATATTTTCAAATCAAAACAAAAATATATGATTTGCATATACTTGTTTGATGGGAGCTACACCCTATATTTTTTATAGTTAGAAATGCAATTTCAAAATAAAATATAATGAATTAATTCCTACTCCAAAATATTCTAAAAATTATAGGCATAAAATTCATCCAATTCTACACATTTCATTAGTTTACATCATCTTCATATTCTAAACACAAATACCATTTGTTTCATCATTAATGTTGAATTGTCACATTTTGATATCACATTTCTTTATAAAAGGTGACATAGGTTTGTGCTTTTACCCTATGAATAATAATTCACCAGTATGTCTTGTCAAAATTTGGAAGGAGTAAAATAAAAGAACCTTTAGTGAAAATGATAGTCCTAGTTTGGTAGTGGTTCGGTATGTTACAAGACTCTTAAAGGAATGTAGTGGGATCTGGTGATAGAAACTCTTCCCTCCCCAAAAAGACAAGATATGAAGTGGGCATCTACTTGGGACTTAGGCTTGAGGGTGGCAATATTTGATAGCTCCAAAGCTATGGCCAGGTGTAGAATGGCGTGACACTGCCCTCATGAAGCATGGATAAAAATTAATTTTCATGGGTTTGTCATGGTTATTTGTTTGGAATAGTATCAGGAATTTGGTGGTCTCCTATACTAGGAACTATGGAGGGGGGTCGAACAAAAAAGATGAATCCCTATCTCTTCTATAGGGTATGAGAATTGTGAGAGCTAGAGAATTTAACAAATTGGTAATTAAGGTAGATTCAATGTTGATTATTAAAGTGGTGAAAGGAGAGGGCCAATGTAACTAGAAGATCAAAATGATAATAGAAGAGATTCACAAGTTGATGGAGGGGTCTCAAGAAGTCCACATGCAAGACATATACCATTAAGGAAATGGTGTGGTAGATTAATTGGAAAATTTTGGCCATAACATCACACAAAAAATAGAATGGGAGGATGTCAGCCAAATTGCATCATCAACTCAAGTGATGATGGAAAGTTAGTGTACTTCTCACAATGCCATATGAATCGTTACAAAAGGTGGCACATCATTATGAATTTGCATGGGCAGGAAGGCCATCAAATTTATTTTCATAAAGTTAAACTTTGGCAAGATTGTGTGAAGATTTTCTTTCACGATACTCTCATCGTGAGCATTGATTACTTCGAGAAAAGAATGAGTGGCACATATTTGTTTAGATGTAAAAAACTAACAAATTTGGGTGATAAGGAAACTTTTACCAAACCTCACTCCAACAACAGTTGGTGACAGTTAGTTTCAAAAGGTAAGGTATTGATCACATGTGCCACTGGGAGAGGGATTTAAGAAATAGTGAAAGCTTGCGATCTTATTAATAACAACTTCAAGGGTTAGTGCAAGAAGTTGGGTCTCACTTTTGGCTAGTGCTTTTCTTGTTTTTGAATTATATTATCAATTAATGCAAAAATTTTAGCCATTTATAGATTAAATATTTAAAATTCAGAAATAAAAATTGTAGTGGCTGGAATCCTCTTTTTGAATATGTAATTTATTTGTATACCCATACAAATAGATTTTTTTTTGGTATGGGTCTTTAAAAACCACCTTTTTAAAATGCTTGTTTTAGGACCATACCATGCTTGTGTATAGACACCCTAGTTTAACACAACTAAAAGAATTATTATGAATCCTTTTAAATAAATTTACATGACACACAAAAGATTAATGAGCATAATTTTCTTGAATTTTTTAATGAATACTTTTTTCCATTAATTTTAAATTAATGATTAAGCTAATTTCTAAAACCTCTCGTGTACAGATACCATAATTTAATCAAAATTTATTTTTTTGGATTTTTTTTAAATTCAAAATAATTGTGTGAGGATTGATGACCTAAAAATTAATTTACAAAATATGAAAATTTAAAAATTTATTAGAGTTTTAGTGAGTGTCACTATTTAAAGTTCAAATGATACTTTTGATTAATAAATAATGGAAAAATAGCAAATAAACACATAACACTATAAAATCTACATTTTTGAAATTAGAATAGTAAGACCTATAATGGGTTTTCATTTTATCAAAAAATTCAATGGGAACAACTATACAAGAATTATGACAATCCCTAAATTTATCGATTTTTAAACAATCGGTTACCTAATTCATATGTACCCAATTAAGAAATGTGTTAAACCAATTTTATATTTTGAGTTCACTTTTATTTATGTCATTCAAATTTTCTTACATATATTGTGAAACATGTTGTAAACATTTAAAAATAGGAGTTTACTTATATTTGAAAGTTAAAGGTGTGCACTTGATATTATAAATCAATGTTTAAATTAATGTTCTTATATAAATTCTTAAAATTATTAAAATTATTGTTCATGTACCATATAATTGCAAAATGTGTCATACCATGAATAAAATATTTTGCATTAAAGGAAATGGTTCATATGTACAACATGATAACATAATAATCTATATTGCATACACTAGCATGATAAGAAGTTGTAAGAATATAATACATGGTCTAACATAATATAACATGATCTATGAAGTCAAAAAATATATATAATACATTGAAGAGTCCTAATACAAAGTGTATCATAAAAACCACAATCTAAAGGTACCCAAAAGACCTAATTTATTTGATCTGCAATTCTCTTTACTCCATGAAAATAGGACTAGGATGGATCATCATGTGTAACATGAGGTGTCTCATCATGTGGGACACCCTATGAGGCAAATGGATCATCCTATGTAACATGAGGTGTCTCATCATGTGGGACACCCTATGAGGCAGATGGGTCATAATGTGTAACATGAGGTGGCTCCTCATGTACGTGCTTGATTGAAATGGATTTCCAAATCTAGCTTACAAATAAATTAAATATTTACTACATAATAAAAATTATACCACATGAGATGGGTGTTCCTCTATAACAAGAGGAGGTGCACTGTGAAAGCTACCAAATGTGGCATTAGCAAGGTCCTCTAATTTACAATACATAACTTTTTAAAGTTTGATAAAGATCATAATGAACTATGTATGTACACATAAATCGCAATACTGACCTCAAATGATGATGTATTTACTTCCATCTAGCTTAGTCCCATAGTCTCACCAATAATTATGGTGACATAGTCCTAAAATTATGAATACATCAACCTTGAGTCATAATTATATATACATGAATTACAAAGTATGTAAATTATAAAGTACATAATTTACCCTACATTTTTTATAAACTGTAAAAACATATATATCATACCTGAGTAGTAGCCAATGCCATAGATGTGTCTAAAGATATGCTACCATGATGATCATTGACATGTCTCAAATGGTCAAAAGATGGAGTCAAAAAAATCTATTCTAAGGCCTACATGGATAAGTAGGATCCATCTCCTATTCATAAAACCAAAACACATAAAATTATACATGAATCAAAGTTGAAGATTATAGGTTTTTAACATTGTATACATAAAAATAGTATAAATTTTTTTCTTGAGTCAAAACTTCATACTATAGGTATTTGAGGCTGTGCCTCAGTGGTCAATGGATCAACACCTATACAAACATCAAACTATGTAGTAGATGACAATCCCTACAAAATCACATAAAAAGAAGATATGAGCATATGTTATTAAATTCAATTTGAATGTACATTATTTATAATGTAATTCAAAGTGCATTCTATATGAGGGATTCCAACATCTGTAGGTCTTGAAAAAGACTATACTGCCTCCTAGGAGGATCAATATCATCTATCCTCTATTATTTCAAAATCAACATACATGAATATGGTTAATGTAATTATACATGTATGTAGAAATTAAATATTTATGTACTTAATTTAAATTTAAATTAATATTTTACCTACTACTCTTGACTTTCTCAAGACTCTCCATGCAAAACGTCAACAAATTATGACATAGAAATATCATCACTACATCACCATGAGCAACATATGTGTCATCACAAAAATCAGCACCCTCAGCGCAATGGTCATCATGTACTACATCAATGTAGCTCTGGGGGCTTCTACATATATCTCCACAACTAGTAAAAATGTTTCCAAGTGGATGAATGGCTATTGCCTACATCCACTGCTCTACTAAATTGCTCGAAAGGGCACTCAATGAAGTAAGAGTAGATGACACTAATTGATGATGGTGTGGAGATGGGACAACTAGTGCAAGAAGAGGTACAAGAGGTTGAGACCATATGTGATTCCTCGTATTATCATTTAGTTTTTCCCCAGGACTATCTTGAGGCATCCCTCCACTAATCCCCTGAAAAGATCTAACACCATAATAATTGGATTTCAAACTCAATTCAAATTCAGCCCACAACTTCCTAAGAAAGCGCATGGGCACCTAGTTATTTTCATGTGGTGGGTCAAATAACATCCACCATTGCTCCCAAAAGTGTGTTGATATATGCAGATGTGTGCACCATCTAAAAAAAAGTGAGGCTTCTTCTCGCTAATCTCAAGACATGTCTTAGGGTTTATAAAATATCTTGTAAAATGCCCTTGATTTATTTTGAGTTGATGGACCTCTGTATATGATAGGCCATTAGAATAGAAGCCATGCATGTTTTTCCTACATAATCTAAAACTATCAATGTCACAATCCAAATGCTCGATAGAGCGTACAATACCTTGCATACTATCTGCAAGGTGAAGTAGGTGGGGGTGGGCCTCACGCTTAATGGTCTAAATATTGTGCATGAGGTCACGAAGGTTGTGCCTCATGCTCTCCCTTAGATCCTCAATGATAGGCATTGGAGGAGGACTAGGTGGTCATCGAGGTTGGGGTGGGGGTGGGTCCATCAAATATAATCAGCATATATGTTTAAACAACATAAAAAACAACAAAATTACTATTTAATAAAATAAATCTAAAATATCAATTATATTATTATATAAATGCACATCGTTAAATCCATATCAATTATATAAATAAAATTAAACACTTAAGTAAACTTTAATGTTAAGTTTGATTGAACATTATACCAAATTTAAGCTTAATCATAAAAATAATACTCCAAAAAACTATTAATAAATCATTTTAAATGTGAATTCTAAAAATATCTTATATTTATGTTTATGATTATGCCTTAGAAAATTTACGATTAAGGTTCAATATTAAAACAATTCAGATTGAACATATAAATAAGATTGTGATTTGGGTTGGGATTTAGGGTTATCCATTTAGAATCAGGGTACAGTAATTAGCATTATGATTGAGGCACAAAATATAAGATTTAGGATTACCATTATGACTGTGGCATAGAATATAGGAGTAATTAGCATTTATGATTGGGATGAAAATTAGAATAAGTGTTTAAAAATTAGGATTAAAATTAGGGTTTATAAATTTTAGGATCACATGCTATCTTTAAGGATAACAATTTTTAATTATGGTTAAGATTGGGGTAATTTAGTGTTTAGTAATTTAGATTTTAGCATTTTGGGAAATTATTGAGCAATTAGGGTCTACCATGTATAATCATGGTTTGGCATTTAGAGTAAAGATTATGGTATGGCTTTACATCATTAAATTAGAAATATGATTAGGATTATGATTTACAATTTTTAGGAAATTTAATATGAGTATTTAAAATTTATATTTAAATGTTTAGGATTATTCTTTAAAGTATTTAGGATTAAGGTCTAATATTAAAATAATTAGGATTTAATATAAATAAGATTGTGGTTTTGGTTAGGATTTAGGGTTATCCATTTAGAATTAGGGTAGAGTAATTAATGTTGTGATTGGGGCACAAAATATACCATAAATTAATTTAATCACCATAAAGCTTAAAATACCATAAGGTTTAATATTAAAACAATTACGATTTAATGTAAATAAGATTGTTGTTTGGGTTAGGATTTAGGAACCATCCATTTAGAATTAGGGTAGAGTAATTAACATTATGATTGGGGCACAAAACATACCATCAATTAATTTAATTTCCATAAAGCTTTTGACTAGGATAAATAAATTAATTCTAAATATATACCATAAGTTAATTTAATTACAATAAAGCTTAATATACCATAGGGTTTAATGTTAAAGCAATTAGGATTTAAAAGAAATAAGATTGTTGTTGGAATTAGGATATAGGGTTATCCATTTAGAATTAGAGTAGAATATTTAACGTTATGATTGGAACACAAAATATACTATAAATTAATGTAATTAACATTGTGATTTAAGGATTACGACTTTTACTTGTGGTTAAGATTAGGATAAGTTAGTGTTTAGTTTAATTTAGATTTTAGCATTTAGGGAAATTATTGAGAAATTAGGGTCCACCATTTATAATCATGGGTTGGCATTTAGAATTAGGTCTAGGGTAAATTATGGTATGGGTTCACACCATTAAATTAGAAATATGATAGGGATTATGGTATGTATTTTCTATGAAATTTAATATGAGTGTTTAACATTTATATTTAAATATTTAGGATTATGCTTTAGCATTTATGACTAAGGTTCAATATTAGAACAACTAGGATTTAACATAAATAAGATTGTGGTTTGGGTTAGGATTTAGGGTTATCCATTTAGAATTAGGGTAGAGTTAATTTTAACATTAAATGATTGCGGCACAAAATATAAGATTTGGGAATATGGCTACTATTTCAAGACTTATCATGTCTAAGATCAGGCATTAGAATTTAGAATTATGGTTTAGGTTTTGATTTAGGATTGATTGATGATAATTTAAGATTATATAGTTTAGCACTTATAATTCTAGTGTTCAAAAATTAGGTGTACATTTTAGGATCACGTGTCAACTTTAAGGATTATAAATTTTATTTATGGTTAGGATTAAGATTACTCTCCATTATGGATATTTTTATGGTTACCTAGCTAGAAATCAAGTGTTAGGTTGAAGATTTGAAGTTACAATTAGAATTAGGGTTTAACATTTAGGATTAAGTCTATTAATGATTAGGGTTAGGTTTCTCAATTTTAATTATATAATGTTTAAAATTTTAAAATGTGTTAGGGTTAGGCTTAGAATTATGGTTACAGTGAGATTTTACATCAAGGTTAATACTATGTTTACATTTAGTGTGTATTTTTATTAAAAAAGATATGGTCATTAAATTATTGAAAATTTTGTTGTAGAATTTATCTAACTAAATATTAAGAGAAGCAGACCATAGGGGTGTTTTTCTAGTCGGCTCCTTAGGCTTTTTCCCTAGTCGGCTAATAAAGAGGTTTTAAAAAAAAAAAAAATTGTATATAAATATGAGTTTCATTTTTTACAATTTGCATTTATGTGAAATCAAGCTATTGGCTTTTGAATTGGGTAGAAAGAAATATTTGACAAACTTCAACCTATTTTTGAATTTGGGAGGAAGAATTTACGACATGGGCAATAAAGATAAAAGAGCAAGTAAATATGCACGAAGAAGAACTAAGGAACAAGAAGATGAAAATCGTCAAAAAAATGCTAGCAAGATACTATCTTAGATCAGGTACACATGCACAAACTTTTTTCCAATGTATTTAATTAGTTTATTTAGTTAGGATTAGGGTTTAAATCCAATTAGGAATATCATATTTATCTTAAATTAGCATTACTAGATTAACTTAATATTAAGAGTTTATTTGAAATTATGTTCATATTTAGGCCATTAGGGTTTATCCAATTATGTCCATATTAGTCCTTAGGGTGAATATTACATTATGAATAAATTTAAATTATGAATTTATTTAGCATGGGAATTACCTTGTTTATTCAATTATGTTAATAATTTATAGTCCATTAAGGTTTATTAGATTATGATTAAAATTAAATAAATGAATTTATTTAGGACGTAGTCAACCAGGACAACCTATCGACATTGGAGAAGGTTCATCCCAAGTTCAAATAGGTACATGTGCATCTCTTGCAAGTATATAATATAGATCTTTCTAGAATTCTAGGTCTCTATCAAACTTTATATCTTTAATTTTTAAATTTAGTGAGCGATATTTCCCCTTATAAACTTACTTGATTTTATTTGTTATATCGTGCACGTGCAATTCATTAGATGATGAAAATGTTGGACATGAGGAAATTGAAGATGAAGAAATGGATATTGAAGAAGGACCATCTGAAGGTTAGATAATTTAATCAAGTACATAATATTTCACTCTTGAGTAAAACATGTATATATGTATACATATATGTCCACTAAAGAGATTGTATCTTAAGACTTTGTTTCATTTTTTCTTGTGCAGCCCGAGATCAAACAACAAATGAGAATGTTAATTTAGCTCAAATATTGAAGAGAAAAATTAATCATAGAAACATAGATCATTTAATTGAAATGGATGTGGAAACATTGAGAGAATATGCTAATCAACCTACACATACTACAAAGAGGAAATTGAAGAAAAAGTCTAAAGACATAATTGCACAATTTGAGAATCTATCAACAGTGGAGAAAACTCAACTATTATCAATTTCACTTCTCAAAGATGAATTAAAAGAGCCACTGAGACTATTGGGTATAGATACAAGTATAAAAAAGATGAGGACTTCTAAACTAGAAAAAGATACTATTGAAAGTGTTAAGGAAGGGTTACATTCCATTGGGAAAAAAACTAGATCTACAGATAAATCCATTGCACGAAGAGTGATACTAACATCTATTTTAAATAAGAAAACATCCCAAAATAGACAAATCTCTTCATTATCATCTCATTTTAGGTATAGTCGGAAGACAGTACTACATTATATGAAAAGGAGAAACAATTTGAATGATATTACATTAGAAGGCAATTGGGTACTAATGTGTAGAGCTCCTCAATCTGACATGATTGGGGAAACAGTTAAGAACTTAGTTATTCAATTTTGGATTGATAATACTTGTCCTTCACCAAATAGAAGAGATATCATCAAGCAGAGGATTGGGCCTAAGGAATATATTCAACACACAAAACATTGGTTGGATGTCACTCAACATGAATTGTATCTCTCATTTTGTAATTTAAATCGTAACATAAAGATTGGACAAACAATGTTTGAAAGATTGAAGCCCTATTTTGTGAAGATAAATAAATCTTTTGAAACATGTTGTTGATATCATGTTGAATTTGATCTGTACTATGAAGGGTTTCGAAAGATGATAGAAGAAAGTAGTGAAACTTCTCAAAATACTTTTCCTAAATGACCGAGTCAATTCATAACATCAATCTTATGTGACAAACCAAATGATTGTGTCCGTGAAATAGATTGCATAAGAGGAACTTGTGAAACATGTAGTAACTTGACTAAATTTCCTTTGAGAGAAGAAGATACTAATACGACAAGGATGGTAAAATGTAAGAGATATAAGTACATAAATTCAGAAACAAAAGCTGGAAAAGAATTGACAAGGTTAGAATATGTAGAGGATGAGATATCAGCTGGAGAATTTATGTCAAATTTTCATAAATTGATTCAACCATATATACGCCATGCATTTTTTGCTAAGTGGAAAGCAGAACAATTTCAAACACTAAGAGAAACTTTCCCACTTGGAACAATTCTATCTGTTGTTGACTTTGCAGAGAATTACTCTTTCGTATCTCAAAAACAACTTCAAGCAGAATACTACTATACAGAGCAGGTTACTATTATGGTTCAAGTGTCTTATCGACATGCACAAATTAATTTGGATGGTGTGGAAAGTACAAATCAAGCACGAGTCATTAAAAAAGAGTATCACTTTTATATTAGTGATGACAAAGAACATGACACACATTTTGTGAAACATTGTTTTAAGACATTTTTTGAATATTTGAAAAACAAAAACATTAAAATAGAAAAACATTTGATATGGTCAGATGGATGTGCAACACAATTTAAAACAGCTAGACCATTTTATGCATTATGTAGATATCATCGATACCTTAATATACCACACATTTGGAGTTTTTTTGAGAGTGGACATGGAAAGGGTGAGCATGATGGTGCAGGAGCTTGTATCAAATGTGCTTTAAGAAAGTATCAAATGGACTATAAAGGATATCACATTAATAATGCTCATGATGTGGTTGAGTGGTGCAAAACACATTTTTCAGTGCCAACAAATATAGATAACACATCATTAGAAGCGGATCGAGTCATACCATTTAGAGTGTTTTGGGAGGTATCAAGTATATATAAATTAATTTGTTCATATTTTTAAATTGAATCTTAAATTTATATTTAATATGTTACCTTAGATGATCTCTAACTAAATTATGGACCTTGTGTACACATTCATGTGTTGATAGAAGATCAATGCATGCATGCAAGAGGGAAGAGAAGACACGATCTTTGCATTCAGTCATGAGTACAAATAGTAATGTGTGGTCATTGTATACAAGAGAATACTCATGTTTTTTTCCTAATTGTATTGATGAAGACTATGGTGGTTGCATTAATCAAGAACATGGATATGTGGGTGAATGGACTTTGGTGCCACTAGATGTTATTAATATGAATGAGTTTGAGGATGAAAACTATGATGATATTCCATTGATTTCTAGTGATTATAACCATATTTCAAGATTGATCAGAGTTGATATGTATGAACTATATATATACCTAGATCATGTACATGTATACATTTTTCATAATTTTGGTTAATTTTTAATATATATATGTACTTATGTAAATGACATGTATCCAGAATTTTGACATATATAAGTTTGTGTAGGAAATGTTTTTGTAGTCATAGCAGAATCGGAAAATGTAGAAGGTGCTAGCTATTATTTATTACGTTGCACCATGGAAAGAGAGAAGCTAACAAAGACTGAAATAAGTGATGAAATTGTTTTTCCCACAGGTTAGTATATAGTTGAATTATGTATATATGTATGTCAAGTATCTATATTTTTAATGAATTCAAATTCTTTGACTTAAATTCAGGATTGATGTATTTTTTAAATGTGTACATGTGCAGGTTCTATTGTTGTAAAAGGAACATATTTGAAGCAAATAAAAGTACTTAAAAGTGGGATTCATTTCACCAATTATCAACCTAACAATAAGGTATATCAATATAGTAACCATGTTATTGCCACTGGTCTAACTCTTCATCCAGTCAAAGGACCCGGAATACGTAAGTGGAGGCTCCATATTGATGATCATGAGAAAATATTAAATGTTATCCAAGAACGAGTTGATCCACTTGATATGAGATAGAAACAACTCCTAATTTGAAATGTAACTCCAGAACAATTTGAAATTTGGTTCAAACTATTTGAAATTTGGTTGAACAATCATTTGATCAATTTGAAATTTCGTGGAATAACTAATTTTCTAAATTGAACTTTTACTCTTTCATTTTGAATTTTCTAAAGTAACTAATTATAGAAATTATGAACTTATATGTACATGTGTGTACACTAATTACCTGACATGTGCACCTTGAGGGAAAGAAATTCGAACACCACTTGTCTTAAG
Source organism: Cupressus sempervirens (assembly GCA_028749045.1). NCBI lineage: Eukaryota > Viridiplantae > Streptophyta > Pinopsida > Cupressales > Cupressaceae > Cupressus > Cupressus sempervirens. The sequence goes on from CM053783.1 coordinate 207,792,859, forward strand.
AGGATGAAATTAGGAGTTTGTAAAATTAATTATATTGAACTTTCTATTTCATTTAACTTGTCAATTTTTGGACACATGTACGCTTTCAATTTAACTAATTAGGACATGTGCTTTCAATTTCAGGACATGTGAGCTTTCAATTTAACTAATTACCTAACATGTGAGCTTTCAAGTTCAAATTGCGATTTGTTTAACTAAATTTTGAACATGTACATGTTTTAAGTTGGACTTGAATTAGAAAATTGCCCACTTAAGGGGATAAAATCCTAGGATACATGTGTGCACTTGAATTAAAATTTCACTATGATTAAAATTTGAAATGTAACTCAAGAACAATTTTAAATTTGGTTCAAACTATTTCAAATTGTGTTGAACAATTTGAAATTTGGTGGACCCAATAACTAATTTTCTAAATTGAACGTTTACTCTTTCATTTTTAACTCAATGCAAGAATTCATTTAACTTTCTATTATATTGAACTTTCTATTTCATTTAACTTGTCAATTTTAGAACACATGTACACTTTCAATTTAACTAATTAGGACATGTGCTTTCAATTTTAGGACATGTGAGCTTTCAATTTAGCTAATTACTTGACATGTGAGCTTTCAAGTTCAAATTGCAATTTGTTTAAACTAAATTTTGAACATGTACATGTTTTAAGTTGGACTTGAATTTTACAACATTGGGCTTAAGGGGATAAAATTCTAGGGTATGTGTACAAATAAAAGGGATGAGTTCTATAGATTTACTCGAGTTAGGAATTATGTACAACTAATTACCTGATACTTTAACATTTAATACATGTTCAATCTATTACCAAACATTTAAATTACACGAACTATTTATATATATATATATCTAAATTTAATCAATATATTAAACATGCATGTACATATCTAAATAAATTACTTACATATCTTAGATAGAAACAATTTATAATATACTAGATCTAGATCTAGTATGTACATTAGATTCCACAACATAATGCAACATGTATCAATCATCTCGAGAACAAATGACAAAAACATGTATCTATCTAGAGATCTATCAGAAGATAATATCAAATATAAATATAGCGTGCACACATGTAGACATGTAAATCCAGGTACATCTATATCAAATCAAATATAAATATATACGGCATCATGTGTGTATATAAAGTGTCTATCTAACATATATGAATGTCTCTTTGGATGAAAGTCTACAACAAATCATCTAGATAAAAAAACCTATACATCATCACATGCAGGACTATCATCGCCACGCCTCCTCACAATGCGCTCTGAAGACTGACTAGTATCAAGGTGCTCACTAGGATGTGCTGACCCCTATATATAAATTCAAGAGAAAGTGATATCAATACATACATACATTTAATCAAGAGAAAGTGATATTGAAATACATGTACATGTATTTAATCAAAACATAAATAAACATTAAACCTGTACACTACTGACATCATCCAATGAGTCTCGACGACATACATGATCTGGCATCAAAGATGGAGTAAAAATAGGCACGTCCCCCTACATTGTACACGTGCACGGGCAACACATCAAATTAACATTTCTCTACATGATTACATATGAATCTACGTGCATGATATACATGTACATGTGCACACATGCACATGTCTAAATTAAACTAGTTTGAAAAGATTGAAATTTTAACATGAACTTGAATTTTTTTTTACTTGTGTAGATGGTGCCATCTAATAATACTCGGACTACCTAGCATCGATCGTGTCCACTAATGCATCCAGATTTCGTTGTGTCGCATCAAGCTCAATCTCTGCATCTATGTGGGCCCCATGGCTGGTGACTGGCACATGTCCTAATAATGACGAGCCAAGTGGACTATGTACATGAGATGGCATAGAAGCAGAATCATCACGTGTCAACAAGTCCATCCACCTTGTGGTCAACAAGCTCAAATCAACATCATCAAGGCCCACATCTGAACTCTGAGCCTGCACTGTAACACTGGCTGAAGGGATTGTGGTATGTATATGTCTCTGTGGAGCAAAAGAGTGGTCAGTAGATGGATCATCGTGTGCACTACCACCATGACCACTACCTGATTGATGAGAGGAATATGGTTGAGGATGTGTCCTAGTACTACCATGGACATGACCTCGAACATCTGATATGGGTATGCCAAGATGCTCTGATACAAATCTATATGTATCGAATAAATCCTCAGCCAAACCAATCATAGTATCTCGTGCCAACACTCCAGTGAGACCCTCTAAGCTAGCCACTAAAGGGATGCCTGCTGCACTGTACAAGTCTCCTGAAGATGAAGCATATGATGATGATTTGGAATGCCGACGAGACATCAATTACTGACCAACCTCATCACTCGAAATAGATCTGACAGATGCTGCAATCTCTCCAACTCCCTAAAGGACCCCACGTAACTGAGTGGTACACATGGCCTCATCAGCTGATGGACCTAACACAAGGGAAATAGCAGGTGCCCTCTCTCTGAAAATCGATCTATGTGCCAGTGGGGGACAACCTAGCTGCCTATCAGCCAATCTACCACGCCCCTATCCTAAATGTCCTGGTAAATCTGTGTAGTTCACCGCCCTGCGTAAGCGAACCTCTGCATAAAGTTGTCGGGCAAAATAGAGTGGAATTTGGTCGTTATTTGGATAATGACCATGGGCAGCAAGGAAGCATGGGTATATCAATGCAGCCATCTGTGGATCTGTACACTTAAGGGGAGAATACCCCTTCACATACTTTTGTGAAAGATAATGAGGGAAACATTCCCTCTTCAGGACATCTTTGGGCACCAAGCCCTGCACCTCCTGGAGTGAAAGACCAAAGGAGACCTCTCATCTCTTACTATCAAGGATAGCTTGTATAGTATGTGCATAATATGGGGCAGTGCCATGAATCTCATCTCAAATAAATGTCAGGCTGCGTAAGATAGTCTGGCATGTACCACTATAAACACTGGAGCATGTGCCACTAGTCAGGGATTCCTGGAGTCTACGAATCTCCTGGTTAGTGTGATCATAGAGCTCCTGAGGTGGGATAGGTAGCTGATCACGGGGGACATGATGCTACTCAGGGGGGATAGGTTGTTCCTCAGGGCCTGTGATAGGCTGCTCGGGCCTGGGTATAGGCTGCTTGAGGGGGACAGGCTGCTCGGGGGGGATAGAAGGCTGTTGATCAGCCATGTCAATGTATGTAGGTGCGTGTATAATGTGTAAACCTGAAAATTAAAATTAAAATGAATGACATTTAATAAACTTGAAATTTATATTAACATATATGTATGTACAATTTGACAAAATTAAAAAACTTTTATCTAAATTGTTTTAATGAAATTAAACATGCACGTACATGTCTACATATATATATATATATATATATATATATATATATATAGTCCTAAAACTTAAATGAACATATACCTTAAAAGAAAACTAAATTTTAAAACACATATGTTGTTATATATATAATGTTTGCAACTCAGGGACCTTTTAAGAACTACATGTGTGCAAGTTATATATCTATCTAAGTTAGATTGAATGTTCAAAGGTTTTAGACATATGTGTGCACATAAACTTGTCAGATGTAATTTAGGTCCACGAAGTTTAAATATGTGCATATATATGTATATATAGATATATGTGTATATACATGTACATGATATGTATATTTGCACATGATATGTGCAAATATATATATATATATCATGACACATATGCATATATAGATCTATTTGTGTACATATATATAACATTGATGTATCATTTTGAGACCTTGATATCAATGTTTAATTAGTTTTAGGATTAGGGTTCAATTTGGTTTGTACTATTTGATTAGGTTTACATGCTTAGGTTTCAATTAGGACAAGAGTTAATAAATTGAATTAAGGTTTCAATTCAATCTTAGGGCAACGGCTCAATTTTGTTAATGGTTGGGGAAAGGATTTAAGGTTAAATTCAAAGTTTCTACTATTAACTTGGGATATATAATTACCTGTTTATGATCATGGTTTAATTCAATTTGGTTTATAAGTATAATATTAATTAGTTAAGGGCCAGGGTTACCTTTCAATCTAGTTTGATATATTCAATTTCGTTTAAGGTTGACCTAGGGGTTAGTTTATTTTAGTGTTAAATATTAAGATATAATGCTAAATTATGATATCACTCATTTTTTGATATTTTGATATGATGGACATGTCATAAATGACATTTCTATATGATTCTTTTGATATGATATGCATGGATTATATATATATAATCTTATGATTTAGCCCGTAAATTATCATTTATAATATAAGGGTTTAGAAATTAAATTTTAAGATCTTGAGGTTAGGGTTAGGGTTTGGATAATTAAATTTTAGTTTTAGGTTTAGGGTTAGAGTTAGAATTATGGTTAGGGCTATGATTTAGGATTGAGACCATGATTAAAGGGTTAGGATCATGTGGTCGGAGGTCGCAAGTACCTGATTAGAAATTATAGTCTAGATCAATTAGGGTTAGTAAAGTAGGCAAGTTAGCATTTAGGATTTAGGGTTATAGTTATGATTCTAGGGTTAGGGTACATTGGGTTTACATTTCTATTAGTACTATTTATAGGGTTAGGATATGGGTTGACATTGGTATTAGTATTATTTTTAGGGTTATGGTTTGTACATCAGGGTTTAAATTTATGGATCTAGGATTATGATTAGGGCTTATAATTTAAGATAAGGGTTGGGGCTTATCATCTAGTATAAGGGAACTTACCATTATAATTTATGATTAGGGTTAGAATAATGGTTTGGTACTTAAATTATTTTATATCTAGCTAGCTTTTAAAATTAGAGTTTAGCATTTAAATTTAACAAATTTTAGGATCTTAGTGTACATACATCTTGATTCTAGGGTTTAGTATAATTTAGGGTCATGGTTTAACATTTATGATTATAGATTATAGGTTTGTACATGATCATTGCTAGAAGTATGGTTAGAGGGTTAGGGTATGGGTTTACATCATCTTGAACTAGAAGTATGATTCTGAGGGTTAGGATTTGTATTAGCAATAAAAATTTTGATTATGGTTTTAACACATAGTTTAAATAAATTTATATAATTAAAGTTAGGATCAAGTATTAATATGATTTACTATTTAATGTTGGGGTTTATCATTTAGACCTCTACGGTTCAAATTGAGATTTAGAAAATTTTTATGGTTTCAAGTGTGCATCTAAGATTAGGGGTTATAATTTATGATTAAAGGGTTTTGCAGTTAGGATTATGACTAGGTTTAGTATAATTTAGGGCTACTGTTTAGCATTAAGGAACTTAAGACTTAAAATTTAAGTTAAATATATTTAATCTTTACATGAACATTAGATTATATGATGTACATTTTTTTATGTAACTTGTATATTATTTAGTCAAGTTATGTTCTTATAATTAAATTTTATTAATCAAAGGTTGTAACATGTATTCTTTAGGTCATACACATTCCAAGTTATATACATTCTTATGTATGTATATGTATGTTATATTCTTACCTAGATGCAAATTAATCTCTGACATTCTTATATATGTATTTAATTTAGGATCTGGACCCAAGTTAAGACATGTGATTGAATTATAATATAGTTAATTATATACTTAAATTATTTTTAAATTCAATTTACAAACTGACATTATAGTTAATTCTAAATGAGGCCTAGCCAAGGGATCCAAAGAACTAATCAAAAGTTTAACTAAGCAAACAATAACATACATACAATAATTTACAATTATAGAAAACATAAGAGATTGCAAATTCCTTAATGAGCACATTTACATTTCATTTTTAAATAATTATAAGTACTAAAAGTAAAATAATTTATATACATTTGTTCTGAATGCCACTTGGCAAATTAATTTGGAATGCACAATCATCCACTGTACATGTCATAGGGTATGAAAGGCTGAAAGAATATACATTTATAAAATAGTTTACATCATCCATTTCCGATCCATGAAACAAAGTACAATACAATTTAAGTAAAATTATTTTAAATAGTATTAGAAGTTTTTTGTTTGGATCCCTTGGCAAGTTGTTATGTGATTAACTACTTAGTTATATATGTTTAGGGTTTTATTGTACATAACTATATGGTTAGGTCATGATTATAGTTTAAATAATGAATTTAGGTCGAGGTTATATGGTTTTAGGTCAAGGTTATATGGCTCTAGGTCAAGGTTATATGGTTCTAAGTCAAAATTATATTTATTTGTAAAATTACATGTAACTTAAACAATAAATTTACATCTAATCTAATCATTCAACATTGTAATAAATACATAAATTAAATACATTTCAAAACATCTAAAATAATAAATTTTTAAATAAACTTTAAATTAAAAGACAATATTATATACTTAGATCTAATATAGATGAAAATTATCTTTAAAAAAATCTTATTTTTGCATTTAGAGATTCATAATAACATTAGAGGCTTAAGCATGAATAGTAAAATAAAATATACAAAGAAACATATATAAAAAACAATAAAATATATGAAAAAATATATAAATTTTAACTAAAACAATAGAAGAAAGGAAAAAACAAATGTTTCATACCTTTTTTAGACGGTCGATAAAGCGGATGCCAGTCTCTCTCCAACTTTCGATTGAAATAATGAGGAGAGAATTCGACTGTGCCACTATTTATGCTAGCGGATTTCATAGTTTCGATCGAAACTTAAGTAAAGTTTCGATCGAAACTTTAAAACCACGGGGAAACTTGCGTTCCAAGTTTCGATCGAAACTTTACTTAAGTTTCGATTGAAACTATTCGGCACGGTTAGTTTCGATCGATAGTTACTTTCTATTGAAAGTAATTAGTTTCGATCGAAACTTTGAAAAAGAGCTTCTATCGAAACTATACGGGTAATTTTTCTGACCCACGCTTGTTTGGAAGAATTTCTTCCTCTGAAAAAGTGTAACCCACTATTGTGGGTTCACCCAATAATGAAATGATAAATAGATATGATGGTCCACATAATTTGGAGTATGGGATTTTAAATTACATTTTATTTGGAAGGGAAACATTACTTATTGAAAATCACAAATAGAATTTAAGAGCTCTTCTACGTTTAAATGTCATAATTAGGGCTAAGGTTGTGTTAAGGATAAATGGTTATGTATGACTATTTAGGATTAGAAATTTTGTTAATGTTAGGATTAAAGACTTGAGCTTACAATTAGAGTTACATGAATCTAGGGTTTGGAGTTAAAATTATGGTTTAAAGGTAAGGGAGCACATTCAATACTTAGTTTTATGTTTAAGGTTTAGATTAAATTATTGTATAGTTATGGCTAGGTTGATGCTAGAATTAGGAATATAGTTAGTTTGACTTTTTCTATTATATGGTTTACAAACTAATTTATAATTAATTTCTATTTTAGTTGAAATAAATCTAAATCATCAATGTAATTACATTTTTAAACAATCTAATTTACATCTATCTAATCATTCAGCATTGTAATTTTTATTAAATACATTGAAAAATATAAAATGATCATTTTTAAATGAACATCTACAAAAATAAAATAAAATGAATAGATAGAAAACTATTTAAATGAACTGATACAAAAACTATTAATAATGAAAATTTATAATTTTACATATTAAAAGTGAAAAATAAAAAATAAATGGATGGAATTATAAACTGTAAAACTAAAAACAATGAAATAAAATACTAGAAAACAAAGTAAAATACCTAGTACACTAAAAAAGAGCAACAACGGGTTAGTAGAAATCCAAACATGGGCTCCTATTTCTATGCTAAAATCGGACTCTCATCCCAAAAAAGTGGATTTTATAGTTTTTCAAAATCGAGTACCCAATTTTTAAAATGCACTTTGGGTACTCAATTCATATTCAAAAATTGGGTACTCAATTCACATTAAAAAATTAGGTACTAATTTTTGAATATGGATCGAGCACCTAAATCATAACTGGTACCTGATTTGTTAAAATTGGGTACCCATTTCCAGAAAGGTCTCATTCCACAAAATTGAATTCCATGGAATCATGACCCAACTTTGTGCATTCACCCTCAGATTAAGTGTGAATTACTTAATCTGTCATGGCTGCCAAAATTTGGTCTACAACAAGGTCATATCAAAAAACTCTGAGAAGTTCCTAGTTGAGCTTGGTGAACAAATGGATTAAAGTGACTATATTGAATCAGTGAAGGTTGAGGATTATATCAGAAAAAGTGAGATTGCTTGGGTTTATCTATGAGAAGGAGGATTAATGTTGTTCGTGGAAGAAATGGAAAAGCATGATAAACACATCTCAATGCAATTCATCAACTCTTAGACTAACAAGAAGGAAAATATTAATGGGATGGTAGTTGAAATCATGGAGGAGCTTGACGCTAGGTTTAGAGAGTTATCCTTGGAGGGCAAGAATTGGCACAAGTATGCCAGGGTGTCTAAGGAAGTTCTTTAAACCTAATGAGAAGTTGGCTCACATGCATGGTGGGTTCTGTAGAGAGGATCTTTCGAAGCCCTAGGGTTTGATTTGCTTTTCCATTATGAGGTATATCAGTCTTGAAGATTGGTTACAAGTATTATATTACTACCATTTACCCATTCTCAACCATTTTAGGAACCATGATCTGATTTCTTTTCTATATTCCATGGAAGAATGTGTCTTGAAGGCTAGGAAAAAGAAAGAGGAAAAAAACCCTTTTACATTATCCATCTGAGTTTCATGAACAAACTTTACAAACACCACCGTGTCTTGAATTTGTTGCTTCTAGTCAACCTACTAGCTACTATTACTCCCCAAGTCTCCATCAACCCTAGCCTTAGCTCAAGTCATAAAATAGCCAAAAAAAGCCCTGGTTATAAAAATGAGAATAATTCTTATTGAGTTTGAAATGGCCACAAGGAGGAGCAAGAAAACTACTAGGAGAGCTAGTAAACGACTCCAAATGGAAAAAATTAAAACACCCCTTAAAAAAGACTTTAATTCTAAGGCTACCAATAGTGATAGAAAACCCAAAAAAAGGAAGAGACCACACCTGGATACTACGAAGAAGGTAGTTTCTATCTTGCTTAGCCCCTCCCATATCTCGAACACACTAGAAGGCATCCAGTCCCTCAATAGAAGTGGGTGGCAGGATGTTACCTCCCCCATGAATGATACTCCCAAAGGTGGGGTGAAGAAAGGGAGACATAGCCATTGTCAGAGCCAAAGCAAGGCTCGGCTAGGGAGGCTAGAGAATTTGATGAAGGAGCTTGTGGATAACCACATTGACATTTGCCAAAAATTTGGCACCTTGGTGAAATTCACCACAAAGGTTAAGCACTCTATTGCCACCACTCTCTATTTTTCTATAGGTAAACAAGGTTAAGAAGGATATGGGAAAAGAGAGTGAAACTACCTACTCCATCTATGGTTTCTTGGTGAAGGAATGGTTGAAGATGCTCCTTGATAGACCCATCAAAGAGGAGTGGGTGGCCCTAAATAGGGAGGAGCCTAAAGAAAAGAAGAATTAGGAATGGGGTGAGAATGCAGGCAACTAGCCCCTAGTTTTGTATTTCTTTGGTTTTTATGTTTTGGATCAGGAACTAGCCTAATAGCGGCAATATGTCTCCTTACTGTTGGTGTAGTTTTCTATTTTGTATGCTTGTAGGTATAGGACTAGTGGTAAGGATTACTTTATTCTAGAGCTAGTCTTTATTTGTTTTTTGAGGTATAAAATTGGTGTTGTTGAGATAAGTAAGATGTAATTTTGAACTATTTCTTCAACATCTTTGTACTTTGGGGTTAGCCCCCCTTTCTTTTGGCTGCTATCTAATACTTCAAAAAAAATTCTAATTTACAATAATAATTTACATATCATTATTGATTCATATTTTACATTTGTTTCATAGGTATGTTCAATAATAAATGCATATCACTACTAATCTAGCTTGAATGAACAAGAATAATATCATTGCTTATCCTCTAATTTACCAAAAAGCTTGGACTTGCCTATCTTCTAATAGTGAACAACTAGAAATCATTGATTAATTAAAATATCCTTATGCGACCTAAAGATTTTATTGGGAAACTACTTATAAATATCGTGTTTTTAATCAAAATGCCCTCTACTACACAATTAGTTTTTGTTATCAGAGGTATACATTCTAGCTACTATTATACATCATATTAAAGAAAAAATAAGTTTGGAAATAATAAGTTAACTTTGACTATCTAACACTTTTAGCCAAAGAATTAAAGCTTTAATATATGATGTTTAAACGGCCACATATATAGCAATTCAAATTATTAATTCCCATAGAAAGCAGAGGTCTGATTGGACGCAATATCATTTGCAATTATCTGCCAATTTCGAGTAGGCTGTAACTATACTCCGCGGAATATAGAGGCTCGTTTATCTTTTTTGTTGAAGATTCGGGCATAATTATATCCATGGCTTCTTTTATCTATTTTTCCACTTGAGATATGGCCGGCCTCTTCGATGCTTCATTCTGAACGCATGTAAGTGACAGATTAAATATTGGGTAGAGAAATTTCATGTCGATATCAGACATGCACGTCTTCTGGTCTATGATGTTTGGCAATACACCACCATAATCGTCATTCCCCTCGAGATGTAGCAGTACCCGACAAGAGAACACAAAATGCATACACACTTAGTTTTATAAAATGCGCCTATATTTAGATATTAAACAAGTTAGTTGAAATAAAACATTGGAGTATAATTTCAATAAACGCTCACCCATTTCAAAAGTCTTAGTTCTTCTTCAGAGAGATCTGGATCAATTGATTTCCTCCTGCATGTCATCTCCAGCAAAACCACTCCGAAGCTACATACATCACCTTTCTCTGGCAGCTTAGTCGTATGAAGGTAACTATCAATAACAAAGGCATTTGCATGATTCAGAGATAATGCCATCAAATTAGTTTATCCAATAGGAATAGAAATAATGAAGTACTCTGGATCTAAGTATCCCACTGTTCCGTTTACTGCTGTGGTTATATGACTTGTGATTCTCTCATCGCCAATGATTTTCGGAAGACCAAAATCTACCATTTTTGCCCTCAGTTTCCTGTCGAGAAGTATGTTTGAGCTCTTCACATCCCTATGAACTATTTTTGGCGTACAACTTACATGCAAATATTCCAGCCCTTGAAACATAGTGGACATTAAGAAAGAAATGAATAATTAAGACGAGTTTATTGATCAAGAAGAAAAATCAAGGGGATATGCAAATGTTTTACCTTGTGCCGCGTCTAGAGCTATTCCAAGTCTAGTTTTCCAATCAAGTGTGGAAGTATTTGATAGAGAACCTGGAGGTGGACATCAACATTAATTAGTGTGTCTTAAACTAATATTACTTGCTTTTCTTATGAAGAATTGTCTTACCATAGAGGTGGTCCTTCAGTGATCCTCCACGCATTTGCTCTTACATAAGCAATAAGCTCTTTGGAGTCGTTGCAGTAGCCAATCAAGGATACCAAATTCTTGTGATGCTTTCGACAAAGGAGGTTGATCTGATCATCACAAAAGTAGTGAGGATTATCATCACAAAAGTAGTGAGAATTTTAAGCAAATTAGTGTTTCAAACAAACTATAAAATTGTTATATAATAAATTTTATCCATTAATAAAATTATATCTTGCTTTAAAATTAAAAGTGTTAAATAGTTAATGTTGATAAAAATTTTGCGAATCTTAATTTCTTTCTTAATATGTAATTTTTAAGGGTTACTAGAATTATAATAACTTTTTAATCACATTCTCAAATCAGATAAATATTTATTTAAATATCCTAACTATCATTGAAATATCAATAAAGATTTTGCATCTTCTATCCTTCTATGTCATTTAAATATGAGTGCATCGTTGTTCAGATTCTAGAATTGGTATCTAAGTATGAAAAAATATTCTAAGCATCTAGATGATAGAGTATGTAGAAATGGAAGAAGAGAATTATCAATTGTAAACTAAAAAGAAGAATAGTCGATGCATAATGTAATGAAAAATAGACATGCACTCAGAAAAGAAAATCATTTTATTAAATCATCATTTATTATAGTGTTGTAGGTTGGAAGAAAGACTTCATTTCTATGCTAAAAATATTAAATAGTCAAAGTTCACTTCTTTTTCAAACTTAAAATTTTCCTCTTTATGTGATGTGTAAAAGTAGCTATTGCAATCCTATTTTATTCATTGATAAGTTATGTTCTATTTTTATTATACTTTAGATAAATCAGACAAAACTCTAAGAAAATAAGAATAACATATTTAGAATTAAAAATGAGATTAATCTGAACATCAACAAAAAAAAAAAAAAAATTGACCTTTAAACTTAAGAATGGTTTAAAATAAGAGGTACTAAGAAATAAATATAAAATAGTTTCACTAGAAATATTTTAATTAAATGATAAATGAATTCCAATTCTTAGACTTCTAAAAATGAAGACACAGTAATTAAATCTAAAAAGAAAATTAACGCAAGATTTCCCTAACTAGAACACACAAGCTATTTTCCTGCAATTAAACATCACAAGATTCCCCTAACTAGAACACACCAGCTATTTTCCTGCAATTAAACATCTAGATTTGATCTTGAATCCAAAGTTTTTTTCAATTAACTCATTTAAAAACTCTGTCATTCCTCGCTTTGAGGAAGAGGATAGTAGCTTTACAGCCATATCTTTTCCATCAGCTAACTTGCCAAGGTAAATACTTTCGAAACCGCCCTCTCCAATCTTTTGGCTGAAATTGGACATGGTTGTCTTCATCTCTAGCAGACTGAACGAACGGCAGCTTAAAGGGTTTGCTGCCACTATTGATATTAAACGTCCATCTGCATTATGGTTGACAATGTATAAAAAATATAGGTAATTAGAGGCATGTCAGATATTAAACATCATATATTGAGACTAAAATTATTAAATAGTCAAAATTGACTTATTTTCCACATTTATTTTTCACATAATATATGATATTTAGAAGTGAGATATGCATCACAAGAAAAACTCTACAATTGAATCTCTCTTAGTACCTAACAATGGGTGTGGTTGTGGATTCATCTAGTGTCTTCTTCATCAATAAATAAGAATGGATATCAACACCAAAGAAGCAACAATGGAAGCACCAAACATTGATACTAACACAATCTACATTTTGTTATCTTTTGACTATCCTTGCATAGACTTGGATTCTCAGAAGACCTTACAAGAGTTACTGTATCGCAGCACATGCCCCAAGGCCCATAGAACCAACACACCACTTGAACTTCTCGGTGTTCACTAGCTTTGTCAATGCATCTGCAACATTCTCCAAAGTTGCAACCTTTTCTAACTTCAACTTTCCATCTTCCACCATATCATGAACAAAATGATACTGCACATCAATATGTTTTTTTTTTGGCATGGAAAGTAGCATTCTTTGCTAAACAAATAGCACTTTGGCTATCACAATAGATAGTAGTCTGTCCTATATCAAAACCAATATCAGAACACAATCTCTTAAGCCAAATGGCCTCTTTGGAAGCATGAGTAGCTACCATGTGCTCTGCATCCATAGTAGACAAAGTAACTATAGCTTGTAGCTTACTCATCCAACTAATTTTACCACCAAACATCATAAAAGTATATCCATTGGTGGATCTTCTACTATCAATGTCACCTACCCAATTTGAATCCAGATATCCACGAATGCAAATAGAATGATTAGATACAAAAGAGTTACCTTGAAAACACAAGCAATACTCTAATGTGCCTCTCAAATATATGAACACTCTCTTGACTGCATCCCAATGCACCCTTCTAGGATTAGCCATATATCAACTAAAGACTTCCATTGCTTAGACAATATCTGGTCTTATACAGACCATAGCATACATCAAACTGCTAATAGCACTTGCATAAGGTACTCGAGACATGTCCTCCATCTTTGTAGGAGATTTTGGACAATCCTCCTTAGATAACTTTGTTCCATGTAATATTGGAACAACTAATTGCTTGCAAGTTGTCATGCTAAATTTCTCCAACATAGAGTTTACATATTTCCTCTATCTCATCCAAAGCTTTTTGCTAGCTCTATCTCTAATGATCTCAATCCCAAGAATATATCTAGCTACACCTAGATATTTCATCTCAAACTATGCCACTAATTGAAACCTCAAATCTGAAATCATTCTTTTACCATTCCCAATAAATAACATATCATCCACATATAGGACTATGATAAGAATGTGACCATTTTTAGATTTATAATACACATAATGGTTAGATTTAGATCTTAGAAATCCTAAAGACAACACATAGGTGTCAAACTTTTGATACTGCATTCTAAGAGACTATTTAAAACCATATAGAGATTTCTTCAACTTACAAACAAGATTTTCTTTACCTTTTTCAACAAAATGCTCTGGTTGTGACATATAAATTTCCTCCTTCAAATCACCATGAAGGAATGTTTTCTTCACATCCATTTTCTCAACTTCAAAATTACAAGCTACTGCAAGTGATAACAATAATCAAATGTATGTCAGCTTTGCTATAGGAGAGAATATTTCACCATAATCAATTCCCTCCACCTATGAATAGCCCTTCACAACCAACCATGCCTTATACTTCTCAACACTACCATCTAGACCCACTTTATTCTTGAACACGCATTTACGTCCAACAAGTTTTCTTTCTTCAAGAAAAGGTACCAAATCCTATGTAGCATTCTTCTACGATGTTGCCATCTCTTCATTCATGGCTTCTATCTAGGAATCTACACCATTCATACCCATAGCATCTCTAACAATCCTAGGCTCATTAGTGTTAGAAATCAAAGCAAATATACAACTGGAATCCAACAAAGAATATCCAAACCTCTTAGGTGAATAACCAAATCTATTAGGTCCTTGCCTATGATGAGTGGAGCTCCTCAAAGTTTGAGGTTTGGGTTCTTGTTCTTCTTCAGAACTTCCAGACCTACTTAAGCTCTCCTCATTCTCAGGTCTATCACGAGCTCACAGTTCTTCTCCCTTAGAGTAGTAGGAAAATGAACTAGTTCCTTTTTCTTCTTCTCTTCCTTCTCTAGCTACAAAATAACTATGGAAGGTTTCAACTCACAAAATATAACACCTCTACTATAGAGCACCTTCTCTATAACTAGATCCCAAAGCTTGTAACCTTTCACAACGACACCATAGCCAATGAAGATACACTTAATTGCCTTGTTCTCCAACTTTGATCTTTTTACACTAGGCACATGAGCATATGCCTCACAACCAAAGACTCCAAAATGTCTCAAAAAGGGCTTCTTATTAGACCACACTTCCATAGGTGTCTTCTCAACAAGTGCTGAAGTACGAGACCTATTAATTAAATAACATGTAGTGGATATTGCTTCAGCCAAAAACTTTTGTTCAAGACTAGCACCACTCAACATAATCATAGCCCTCTTCGTCAGTGTTCTATTCATCCTCTCCGCAACTCTATTTTGTTGTGGAGTGTATGGAGTTGTCTTATGTCTCTCAATTCCATAATCCTTATAGAACCTATCAAATTCTACTAAACAAAACTCACCACCATTATTAGTCCTCAAAAATTTAATTTTTCTACCAATATGATTTTCAACCAAAGATTTAAATTCCTTAAACTTACTAAAAACTTCAAATTTACTTTTGAGGAAATACACAAATGTCCTTCTACTATAATCATCTATGAATCAAACAAAATACAAAGATCTAGATATCAAAGGAACATTAACTCGACCAAACACATCTAAATGAATATAATCCAAAACCCCAGAAGACTTGTGAGAACTGGAATAAAAGGAAACATGATGTTGTTTACCATAAATACAATGTTCGTAGAAGTCAAACTCCATGTCACAATCATCAAGGCCTTCAACAAGGCTTTTATTTTTTAGGGCTCTAAGACCCTTCTCACCAATGTGACCAAGTCTTTGGTGCCATAGCATTGTCTTCTCAGTAGGGAGCTTCATCTCCAAAGTATTAGCACCCTTAGGTACCTAAAAAGAAAAACCATTAGATGTACAAACAATGGTCTTCTTCTTTTCTTGATCTACTGGCGACGGTGAAGAACCCAAAGCCCTTTTCTTGGACTTCATAGAAATGTTATTGCACTGAATTGTGCATGCATCCATCCTTTACAAGGTGCCAATCCTAACATCCTTAGCAAGGAATATACAACCTCTTGTCATCTTGCATCCATCACTCAAGAAAACAATCTACACACCCACATCACCAAGCTTGCTAAGAGAAAGTAGGTTTCTTGCTAAAAAAGGGATATGTAGTACACCATCAATCCCCTTCACTCTACCATCAGGGAATCAGATCTTGACTTGACCATGACCAACAATATTCAAGTGAGAGTTATCACCCAGATACACCTTTCCACCATCAAACTCTTCATACTTTGAGAACCAATCTCTATGAGATGTCACGTGGAAAGAAGCACCTAAATCTATCAACCAAACATCTTTTGATGTATGTGTTGCCAAGGCTGCAACAAAGCATCTAAATCATCTTGAGAAGATATTTTAGTATCAGAATCAGAGATATCCTTTTTGCCTTTCTTTTTCTTCTCCTCTTTAGAGTCTCTTCAAAGATGTCCAATTTTGCCACAATTCCAAAATTTTGCCTTGGATATTTTACCAGGAGACTTGGATTTTCCCTTCTTGTCTTTTTTCTTTCCTTTCCTTATTGTTCTACCATGACCAACAAGGGCCTCCTTAGCCATCTCAAAAGACTTTCTTCACATCTCTTTAGATAACAGTGAACCAACCAAATCCTCCAATTTGAAATTGGTTGTTGTGCTTCTGATAGCCATAACAAGGTGATCCCATGAATCTGGCAAAGAGCATAACATAAACATGCATTTATCTTGATCATCAATCTTATCATTAATAAATTTCAACTGAGCAATTAGTATATTAAATGCATTCAAGTGATCAGCAATAGAACCTCCTTCATCCATTCTCAAAGAATACAACTTCTTTCTTAGAGATAACTTTTTTACCAAGGATTTTCCTTGATAACTATCACCAAGCTTTTTCCAAATACTAGTTGTAGTCTTCTCTTCCTAAATATTCAAGAGTATAGAATCAGCCAAACAAAGTCTTATCAAACCCTTGGCTTTTTTATCTGCCTTATCCCACTCTTCTTGCAATTTAGTTTGAGGTTTCATTGAAGAAAGCACATCCCATAGATCTCTAAGTACAAGCATGTCCTCCATTTTAAGTTTTCACAACTCAAAATTGCTGCCATTAAACTTATCCATCTCTACTCTACTGGATGTGCTTGCCATATCTAACCTACAATAAGGTTATGAAAAAACCTC
Source organism: Cupressus sempervirens (assembly GCA_028749045.1). Taxonomy (NCBI): domain Eukaryota; kingdom Viridiplantae; phylum Streptophyta; class Pinopsida; order Cupressales; family Cupressaceae; genus Cupressus; species Cupressus sempervirens. Next base: position 207,810,209 of record CM053783.1, read on the forward strand.
TGCAAAACTCCCACTAAAACTCGACCAGCACAAAAAACCTGTCTACCCAAAAATAATAACAAAGCTGGCTAGGCTCTGATACCAATTGAAAGGAAGCCTAAGTGCGAAAACCCTTCCAAATGCTAAATCTAGCAGGAGAGTTGATGCTGAAATTTATCTCACAAAAACATAAACTACTGCAAGCTAAATAAATACATATAAAAAGATTCAACTCATAAACACAAAACACAAGATATACATGGGAAACCCTTCTTAGGAAAAAAGCCCCCACTCCAAAGCCAGACTCAATTGTATCATCAACAACAATAGTTACAATACAATCTAGAGAGCCACAACTCTCCAAGAGTATTCAGCTATGATATTAAATCCAAAACAATTTTGGAAGCATAGCAATGCTCTTCAAATAGTACTCACACTACCTTCATTTTCTATAACAATGCCTTGTACTTATAGAGTTCTCATACAACAGAAAATAGTTTCTAAAGCATCTACATTCAATGAATCTATAACTTATTTTAGAAACTTCGTAATGTACACCCTTGTATATAAACAAAGCATAATAGAATAGATCACCAAAAAATAGAAGATTTATGTCTTTCTACTCCAAGTTTTTTCTTGTGGAAGAATCTAGTTTTATTTAGCAACTTTCCATGAAAGCATAAATAAAACAATAAATTATGGTAAAGTTGAGTCACCTTATCCCAATAGGCTTCGGCTTACAACTTACATGAAAATATTCCATCCATTGAAACATAGGGGACATATAGAAAGAAAGAAATAATTAAGACATGAGTTTATTGATGAAGAAGAAAAATCAAGGGGTTATGCAAAGGTTATACCTTGTGCCACGTCTAGAGCTATTCCAAGTCTAGTTTTCCAATCAACTGCAGAAGTGTTTGATAGAGAACCTGGAGGAGGACATCAACATTAATTAGTCTATCTTAAACTAATATTACTTGCTTTTCTTATGAAGAATTGTCTTACCACAGAGGTGGTCCTTTAGTGATCCTCCACACATGCTCATACACAAGCATAAGCTCTTTGGAGTTGATGCAATAGTCAATCAAGGATACCAAATTCCTGTGATGTTTTCAACAAAAGAGGTTGATCTCATCATTACAAAAGTAGTGAGGATATTAAGAAAATGGTAGAGTTTCAAACAAAATATAAAATTGTTGTATAATAAAATTTATCTATTAATAAGATTATATTTTTCTTTAAAATTAAAAGTTTTAAATAGTTAATGTTGATAAATTTTTCCTAATCTTAATTTCTTTCTTAATATGTAATTTTTAAGGGTTATTAGGATTATAATAACTTTTTAACCACATTCTCAAATTAGATAAATATAATTTTAAATATTAAAACTGGCATTGAAATATCAATAAAGATTTTGCATCTTCTATCCTTGTATGTCATTTAAATATAAGTGTGTTGTTGTTTAGATTCTATTGATATATGAGTATGAAAAAATATTATAAGCATCTCAATGATGGAGTTTGCAGAAATGAAAGAAGAGAATTACCAATTGTAAATTAAAAAGAAGAATAGTCGATGTATTTTGCAATGAAAAATAGACATCTACACAAAGTCAGAAAAAAAATTAAAATTCATTTTATTTATTCATCATTTATTATATTGTTGTAGGTTGGAAGAAAGGCTTCATTTCTATGCTAAAAGTACTAAATAGTCAAAGTTCACTTATTTTTTCAAACTTAATTTTTTCCTCCTTATGTGATGTGTAAGGGTAGCTTTTGCAATCCTATTTTGTTCATTGATAAGTGATGTTCTATTTTTATTGTACTTGAGATAATCAGATGAAACTTTGAGAAAATAAGAATAACATATTTATAATTAAAAAGGAGATTAATCTGAACATCAACAAAAAAAAATTGACCTTTAAACTTAAAGAATGGCTTAAAATAAGATGTACTAAGAAAGAAATATAAAATAGTTTCAATAGAAATATTTTAATTAAATGATAAATGAATTACAAATCTTAGATATATCCAAGACTTCTAAAAATGAAGACATGTAATTAAATCTTTAAATAACCTTAGGCAAGATTCCCCTAACTAGAACACACTAGCCATTTTCTTGCAATTAAACATTTAGATTTGATCTTGAATCCAAATTTTTTTTCAATTACCTCATTTTAAAACTTTCATTCCTTGCTTTGAGGAGGAGGATAGCAGCTTTACAACCACATCTTTCCCATCATCTAATTTGCCAAGGTAAACACTTCCGAAACCGCCCTCTCCAATATTTTGGCTAAAATTTGATGTTACTGTCTTCATCTCCAACAGACTGAAAGAACCACAACATAAAGGGTTTGCTATCACTACTAGTAATAAACGTCCATCTGCATCATGGTTGACAAAACATAATAAATATAGGTCATTAGAGGTATGTCAAATGTTCAAATATCATATATTAAGACTAAAAGTGTTAAATAGTCAAAATTGACTTATTTTTCCACAATTATTTTTCACATAATTTATGATATTTAGAAGTGAGATATGCATCACAAGCAAAACTCTACAATTGAATCTCTCTTAGTACCTAACAATGGGTGTGGTTGTGGATTCATATGGTGTCTTCTTCATTGGTACATAAGAATGGATATCAACACCAGAGAAGTAGCAATGGCAACACCAATCATTGATACTAACACAATCTTCATTATGTTATCTTTTGACTTGCATTGGTTACTATCCTTGCATAGACCTGGATTCTTAGAATACCTAGAGAAGGATTTTTTAAAAATTCTCAAATATTAACAACACCCAAGTACACATGTTTATACTTGTTTAAAGGATATTATATTAGAAAGAAGGAGAGATTACCTAATGTCAATTAATCTATTACATAAAAGCCCTTCTAGAACAACTATGCTAAAGTTATTGTTCTCCAAACTTCTAGAAGATGCAGATAAAAATTAAATTTGATATTAGAGATTTTGAATTCAATGTGTGATAGACTATTTATAACATTTCTGATGAAAATCCAGGATCCATCAGTAGATTGAATTCAAAAATAATAATAACATAAGTCAATTAAACTACAAAATTATTGAAACATCCCAAGAAAAATGACATATAGTTCCTTGAAGTTTATCCATTCAGAGAGATAGTCTGGGATGGTACCGCTGAGATTATTGGTTCGTAACAAATTACGTCATATTTAATTTGAGGGATTGAACCAATTTTGACTCCCATGTAGAATTCACTATCATAAATTGGCTATAATCATAAACTAGCCATATACACATAAGCATTTCACAAAAATAATAAATATTTCTATTCAAATGTATTATATAAGCATATTTTGAAGTAGAAGTAAGAAATTCACACACGGGTCTAATATATCTCATACATATTATACCATATACATTATATTTTATTTATTTATCATATATCAATGGACAGCAAATACAAATAATTGTAATTTGCTTAGAATAGTCATTTATAATTAATATAATGTATATGTTGTTGGAATGTTAAATGCAATGGTGGAATGTTAAATGCAATGGTCATTTGTCCCTAGAGCCAAAAGCCCACCTACCACCTAATGGACTCCAAAATAGATAGAAACAATAACTGTGGGGGGTGAGATTTTGAAATATGAAAAGAGGGAGAAAAATATGACAAAAGGAATGTTTCTACATTCATTTTCATGGGGGGTTTACTGATAATCAGCAGATCAAAAGTTTAGTAGAGTAGGATAGAGTAGAGAAGGAAGAAGGAAAGAAGTTTTTGCCTATAGTTGCACGTGCTTCTTCCTCTGTTCATTATGTAAGTTAATTATTGTTGGATTTTCCCTATTGAAGTAGTGATTGCTTTAGGCACCATTATATGCAGCCATTAGAGCTACAAGTTTAAAGTTTTGACGTATTGAAGTTGTTCATAGTTTTAGGGTTATTTTAGGGTTTTTTGGTTGAAGCCGAATGCTCCCAGATTTTGTAATATTTTTAATCAAAGTTGAATAGAAAGCAAGCAGGCATACTTGAATCCATTATTCTTCTTATCTTCATTGCATTTGAGAAGTTTGTTTGGAAGCTTCAAGCTTTGGCTCTCTGGTTTTAATGGTAGAAACATTCACGATGAAATTTTCTTAAGTTATAATTTTTCCAGTTCGATCCGAGCTCACTCAACATCCATTGTTGCCGAGAATTGCCCTTTGTGTGCCGAGCTTACTCAGCTTCTTCTTGTCCCAAGCTAACTCAACACCTACTGCCTGTTACTCAGCACCTTCATGTGCCAAGCAAATTTTTTAAATTTGTGATTGATTTTTCATATGGTATTAGAGCTGTGAGGCCCCATATCCATACTGAGTTAGGGTAATTTTTCTGGGATATTTAACACGGCAAGAGATGTAGGAAAGATATGGTAGCAGCCACCAACCTTCAATGGATAAAATTATGACACATGGGCAAAGAAGATGAAGACTATAATGGTTGCAAATGATTTATGGGAGTTTGTGATTAATGGGTTCAATGATGTGACAAACCCAACTCAGTATGTCGCTCTCTCAAATGCACAGAAGACTTAACTAAAAGAGTCAAGGAGAAAGGATGCAAAGGCATTAAGTCTTATTGAGGTAGCAATGACAGAAACTATTTTTCCCAAGATTGTAGCAACAAATTATGCAAAGGAAGCATGGGATATCTTTAAGATGAACTTCAAGGGGACTCATAAAGTCCTTATAGTAAAGCTATAGAATATAAGGAGGGAGTTTGAGAACCTTCAAATGAAAGAAAATGAATCAATTGCAGATTTCAGTTCAAGGACCTCCAATGTGATTAACTAACTGAAGTCAAATGGAGAAGACTATTAAGAGCAGAGGATAGTTGAAAAGATATTGAGGATTTTACCTCATAAATATGACAATTTGGTCATGACCATAGAAGGGGAATAAGACCTCACTATTTTGACAATGGATGACTTGATGGGTATTCTTCAAACCCATGAGCATAGGATCAATAGAGCTACATCTTCTTCTTCCCAAGAGAAAGCATTCAAGGCTCAATCAAATCCAAGAGGAAGGGGGAGAGGAAGAAATGACTTAGGAAAAAACTCTAGAGGTAGAGGTCGAGGAAATGGAGGATAAAGAAATGCTACAACATAAAGCTCAAGAAGAGCAAATGGAGCAAGTAGCTCACAAAATACTTCAAGAGGAGGTAAGAAAAACTAAAACTCAAATAGGAGGAATGTAGAATGCTACTACTATCATAAATATGGGAATTATGCAAGAAAATGCTGGAAGAAGCAAAATGAGTAGTCAGGACAGGAAAATGTGGCTGATGTGAACATGGGAAGTGGAAACAATGTCACTGCCTTCATCATGTGTAATGTTGGTGAAGAAGGAAGCCCTAAAACTTGGTACCTTGATAGTGGATGTAGCAACCACATGAGTGGTAATGAAATCTTGTTTTCATTCATTGACAAGAGTTTCAAATCTAAGATTAAAATGGGTAATAATGGAACCCTACCAGTAGTGGGCAAAGGATCTATTATGGTTCGCACCGAGCAAGGTGTGAAGAAGGAAATACAAAATGTGTATTTTTCCCCTGGTATGAAGCACAATTTGATGAACAATTGTCAGCTCATTCAAAATGGATACAAAGTGCTGATGGAGAATGACACTTGTGTCATTCATGAAAAGGTTGGAAGCAAGAACTTACTTGCAGCAGTTCAAATGACAAAGAACAAAATGTTTCCCTTAAGGATAGAGACATATTTCTCATCTCAAGTTTGTGTTGCACCTCAGACATAATCAGCTCTAAGAAGTGTGATTGAAGACCCTTCATGGCTATGAAACCTCAAGTATGGTCATCTTGGCTATGCTGGTTTAAATTTGTTGTCAAATAAAAGAATGGTAGAAGGTTTGCCATGAATAGAAAATTCATGTGACAAGTGTGAGGCTTGTATTTTGGGTAAGCAACATAGGCTTCCCTTTAATTCTAGAAATTCTCAAAGGGCTCGATATCCATTAGAGTTAGTGCATACTGACCTAGTCAGTCCTATGGAAGTTACTTCCATTGGGGGGAGTATTTATTTCATGAAATTTATTGATGATTTCAGTCATAGGACATGTGTTTATTTTTTGAAATCTAAATCTGAAGCATTTGATAATTTTCTTGAGTTCAAAGCTGAGGCTGAAAGAGAATGTGGACACTATATCAAGGTCCTAAGATCAGATAAAGGAGGGGAGTATACCTCCAATTCTTTTGTAATTTTTTGTAGGAAACATGGTATAAAGAAAGAGCTTACAACCAGATATACACCATAGCAGAATGGAGTGGCTGAAAGAAAGAATAGGACCATTGTTGAAATGGAAAGGTCTATGATGAAAGAGAAAGGTCTCCCAACTAAATTCTGGGGAGAGGTTGTAGCAACAACAGTTTACCTAATTAATAGGTCTCCTACTAAGACAGCCCGTGATAGAATTCCAATGGAAGCATGGTCACGAGGAAGATGGATAGTTGAACACCTAAGGGTGTTCAGATGTGTTGCATATGCACATGTGCCTAAAGAGAAAAGGAAAAAATTGGTTGACAAAGGTGTGAAGTGCATCTTCACAGGGTATAGCTCAAAATCAAAAGCATATAGATTGTATGACCCATTGAACAACAAGATGATTCTCTGAAGAGATGTGGAATTTCTTGAAAATCATTCATGGTATAAACCAACTAATGAATAACTAAGCACCTCAAGTAAAGTTCCAGTTATGAATGAAGAATAGGCTGATGAACAGGAAGAAGGAGCAGATAGAAAAAAAGGTAAGCAACCTCAGTCATTGCTGAGCTCCTCTAGGCATGACCAATTGTCAGTGCCGAGTAATAGTGAAGACTGAGTTGGTCAGCAAAGCAACAAAAGTGAAGATTCTGATCCCACACTCTCCTCCCTATTACCAAAAAAGACCAAGAGACTTAGGGAGATATACCAAGATGAAAGGTATGAAGATTATGATGAGAGTGTTAATTTTTTATTATTTTCTCATAGTGATCCAATATATTTTGAAGAAGCTATTAAAGAGAAGAAATGGTGTAAAGCCATGGATGAGGAGATAGATGCTATAGAAATGAATGAGATATGGGAGTTAACTGAATTGCCTCCAAAAAGGTAAGTGATTAGAGTGAAATGGGTCTAAAAGACCAAATGCAATGCTGAAGGCAAGATTGATAGGCATAAGGTAAGGCTAGTAGTCAAGGGCTACAAATAGCAGTATGGTAGAGATTATGATGAGACATATGCCTTGATTGAAAGAATAGAAACTATGCATGTTGTCATAGCAATTGTAGCTCAACACAAATTGAAGGTATTTCAAATGGATGTGAAGTCTGCCTTCCTAAATGGTGTATTGAAGGAAGAAGTATATGTGGAGTAGCCACCTGGTTATAAAGTTGCAGGTGAAGAACACAAAGTATATAGATTAGAGAGAGCTCTTTATGGGCTTAAGCAAGCTCCACAGGCATGGTATAGTAGGATTGACTCATATTTGATGAGAAATGGCTTTAGGAAAAGCAATGGTGAGCCTACTCTCTACATCAAGGCAGCAAGTGGAAATGTGTTGATTGTTGTCTTATATGTAGATGATTTGATTTTTACTAGTAATGACAAGGCCTTAATAGGTGAGTTCAAAGAAGCTATGAAAAATGAGTTTGAAATGATAGACCTAGGTCTCTTGAAGTACTTTCTAGGCATAGAAGTAAAAAAAAAAGGCAAGATGGCATCTTCATCTTTCAAGAAAAATATGCAAGGCAAATCTTGGAGAGATTCAAAATGAAGAATAGTAAGGCAGCCCCCACACCAACAATAGTAGGTCAAAAGTTGAGCAAGGAAGACTCTAGGAAGAGAGTGGATCCAACACTATACAATAGTATAGTTGGAAGTTTAACGTATTTGACTGCAACTCGGCCAAACTTGATGCATGCAGTAAGTTTGATTTTTAGATTTATGGAAACACCAAAGGATTCCTAATGGCAAGCAGGAAAAAGGATCCTAAAGTACGTGAGAGGTACTAAGGGATTTGGGATTTTGTATACTACAGAAAATAAATTTAAGTTGATAGGTTATACTGATAGTGATTGGGTTGGAAGTATAGATGATAGGAAGAGCACTTCCAGATATGTATTTCATATGGGATCGGGTGCAATTTCATGGGCATCCAAGAAGCACCCTATTGTTGCCAAATCTACTGTAGAGGCTGAATACATAGCAGAAAATGTAGCAGCATGTCAAACTATTTGGTTTAGAAGGATCTTGACAGATTTGAATGAAAGGCAAGAGGATAGGACCATAACTTATTGTGACAACATCTCATCAATTGCGTTGTCCAAGAATCTAGTCTTCCATGGTAGAACCAAGCATATAGAGATCAGATATCACTTCATCAAAGAGTTTGTGGAGAATGGGGATATCAAAATAGAATTTTGTAAGACTAAGTGGTAGCTAGCAAACATTTTCACAAAGCCATTAGGCATTCAAACTTTTGTACACCTAAGATAGAGTCTTGGTTTAGTTGATTTGTATCAATAGTGATCCTTGTTTGTTTGGCTCTGGACAAAGGGGGAGTGTTGGAATGTTAAATGCAATGGTCATTTGTCCCTAGAGCCAAATGCCCACCTACCACCTAATGGATTCTAGAAAAGATAGAAACAATAACTTTGGTGGGTGAGATTTTGAAATTTGAAAAGAGGGGGAAAAATATTACAAAAGGAATTTTTCTAAATTCATTTTCACAGGGGGTTTAGTGATAATCAACAAAGTTTAACAAAGCAAGGTAGAGCAAAAAAGGAAGAAGGAAAGAAGTTTGTGCCTGTAGTTGCACATGTTTCTTCCTCTATTCATTCTGTAAGTTCATTATTTTTGGATTTGTCCTATTGAAGTAGTGATTGCTCCAGGCACCATTGTATACAGCCATTAGAGCTGCACGTTCAAAGTTTTGACATATTGAAGTTGTTCAAGTTATAGGGTTATTTTAGGGTTTTTTGGTTGAAGCTGAACGCTCCTAGATTTTGTAATATTTTTAATCAAAGTTGAATAGAAAGCAAGCAAGCATACTTGAATCCATTGTTCTTCTTCTATTTGTTGCATTTGAGATGTTTGTTTGGAAGCTTCAAGCTTTGGCTCTCTAGTTTTAATGGTGGAATCATTCACAATGAAATTTCTCTAAGTTATAATTTTTCTAGTTTGAGCTGAGCTCACTCAGCATCCATTGTTGCCGAGCATTTCCCTTTGTGTGCTGAGCTTACTTGGCTTCTTCCTATGCCGAGCTAACTTGGCACCTACTGCCTATCACTCGGCACCTTCATGTGCCGAGCAAATTTTTTAAATTTGTGATTGATTTTTCACATATATAATAGATGATCAGTTTTGACTCCACTCACAGTATCTCCAATCTTGTTAAGTTGCATAAATTAGGTAAGATTCCTAGTAAATGGTTGTCTTTGAAAGAACTATTCAAAAAAAAAAGGTAGAAAAAACCAAAATTTATGAGTAAAACTTAAACCATTGTATTCTTTGTCAATATAGTTTATACATTCGATTGCATGTATTGTTTGTATAGACATTACATTCTACCATTAAAAAATTAGAGAGCTGATTTCTACTTTTTCAGCTCTTAGGATAGTCCTGATAATGAATCAAAAAATGGGATATCCTATTGAATTCAAAAAGTACAACAAAAATTATCTTGGCTTGTTAAAAATAGATAGATTTTCCTATATTCAATTTGTACCAATAAATTAAGAAAATGAAAAGAAAAAATGAGATACAAAGAGTTCTCACATGCTTCTCAATTTAGTTAAGTGGTTGATATGATTTGGTATAGGTCTAGACAAATTCCTTCGTAATAGATTGCTTATGAATACAATGAGATAAACACAATCTCATCAGCGTTTCCTACACGACCCAATTTCCATAACATGCAAAATAATATGTAAGTGATATGATTCAACTTACATTTCTACAACTCTAACTGTGTAGTTTTTGTTGCACTTGATTCCCTCCCATGGAATAGAAAAGCAAGGATCTGATATCCATTTCTTCATGCCAAAAGCCATTTTGATTAGTAAAAGTGCACCAACTGCAGCTCAAAATACATCATTCTAAAATCATCATTTTTATAACAAAAGCAATCTCAAACATATAATATCTATTTATTTTTTTCACAATAAGCCAAATTGACCTATATTTCATGGATAATAATTGGTTTAGGAAACCATCTATCATAAGAATAAAGCACTCAAACTTACCATCGCCTCCATTAGTTGTGGGTCTCACTGTCAAATATTTTATAATATTCTAAAGCACTAATGAGTGGTCCGCCGTTGGATTTACTTTTCTCATCTTGTCAAGCCTCAAGAGAAAAATCTACCTCCTCTTGTGAGTTGTATATGAGGGGCACTTGCAAAAAATTATGTTTCTCATCCAAGCTTACATTCCAAAAAATTTCTATGTTTATCACAATTTTGAATTTCCTGTATTTAAAAGAATTAAGCACCTCAATTTCTACGAAGTAGAGTAAAACTAAGGTTTCAATATATTCCCTTTCTAGACGCAAAGCCAACGATGCCATAGAGTCTTTTATAGTTAGGGCTGACTAAAATACAAAGATTGGAGATACATTGTTGCTACTATTTTGATTTTTAAAATCCAAAGAATGTGTGGATAATATTGGTAGATTTTTGTTATCTAAATCTATGCCTTTGTCTATCAAACAAAATTGATCAAATTCATCTTTAGGATACCTAATTGATTCAAAGGAAAATAAAATTAGTCTATTGATTGAAGGTGGGCATAGACAGAGAAAATTGAAACCAAAATATGAAATCTTTATATTATAGCTTGTTTACCTTATTGCCCTTGTGTTTACATCCATTACAAGTGCCTCTATTTATAGAGGTCTGAGAAATCTCTAGACTACAAAAAAAACATTTTACACATGCTATAGAATTAAATATGGTTGGCTTATATTATGGCTGGACGGTGCTAGATGGTAGGTTGTTGTGAACGGTGGGCAGTCAACTATGGACTGTGTGGTTGGTCAATAGCGTCGGTAGCATAGAAATTAGTACACATGCCAACACTCCACCTTAATTTCGATGATTAATTACATCAAAGTTTACTATATTCATTTGGTCTCTTAAGTATTCAAATTATTCTTGTGGTGATGCCTTTGTAAATATATCTGCCAATTGATCTTCAGATTTGCAATACTCCAAGTTGATTTCTCCATTATTGACCAATTCTCGAATAAAATGATATCTAGTATCAATGTGCTTTGTCCTCTTGTGAAAAACATGATTCTTTGACAATGTAATGGACTTGTTATCGCAATAGATTGTAGTAGATTGATCTTGTTGATGCATTAGATCTTTCAAGACTCTTCGCATCCATACTACTTGACATATTGCTGATGTACTGGCTACATATTCTACTTTAGGTAAAAAAATAGTCATGATAGGCTACTTCTTTGATTCCCATGCCACAATACCTATTCCAAGATGAAATGCATGCCCATATGTGCTCTTTCTATCATCAATACTTCCTGCAAAATCACTGTCAATATACCCAACCAGCTAAAAAACCTCTGAAGAAGAATACATTATGCCATAATTTAAAGTCCCTACTATGTATCTCAATATTCTCTTCCCTTCTTGCCAATGTGTGTTTTTAGGTGAATCCATTAATCTAGAAATTACACTCACTGCATACATAATATCAAGCCTAGTTGTTTTGAGATAAATCAAACTGTCAACCAACTTTATGAATTGAGTAGAATCAAATTCATTCTCATTGTCTTCTCTACTTAATTTTGTGCCCATTGTCATAGGTGTAGAGACTAGACTGCAATTTACCATTCTAAACCATCTCATAATATCTTGTGCATATTTATTTTGACAAATGAAAATTCCCTTGTCATTTTGTGTTACTTGAATACCAAGAAAATATTTCATCAAACCCAAATCTATCATCTCAAATTCTTTCTTCATTGTTGATTTAAACATATCAATGAACAGATTACCAGTAAAGATCAAATCATCAACATACAAGAAAACAATCAAAATTTGACCTTCCTTATTGACTTTGGTGTATAGTGTTGGCTCACTAGTGCTTCTATTAAATCCATTCTTAATCATATATGAATCAATTCTGCTATACCATGCCCTTGGTGCTTGTTTCAATCCATAGAGTGCCTTGTTCAACCTATAAACCTAATGTTGATGTCCTTTGATTTCATAACCTGGTGGTTGTTGCACATAAACTTCTTCTTCCAAATACCCATTTAAGAAAGCTGATTTTACATCCATTTGATAAACCATCCATTTTTTTTGAGCTGCAATAGCTAGTACCATTCTAATAGTATCTAGTCTAGCTACAGGTGAAAAAGCTTCATTATAATCAACTTCGTATTCTTGTGCAAACCCTTTAGCTATTGATCTTGCCTTATATTTATCAACTTCTCCATTTTCTTTATACTTAGTTTTATAAACCCATTTTACACCTATGCATTCTTTATTCTGAGGCAAATCAACTAGTTCTCATGTATCACTTTTACCAATAGATTCCATTTCTTCATGCATTGCATTAATCCATTGTTTTTCCTTAATTGCATCTTCAAAATATATAGGATCTTGAGCAAATAAAGCAAAATCTGATTGTAAATCAATTATGTCCCTTTGTTCATAAATCTCTTGCAAACTTTTAGTTTTATTATTTTTAATCCTTGATCTCAATGATGCAAGTGTAGGATTAGAGTCATTACTTACTTGCAAACTTGAAGAATCTCATTGCTCATCTTTTTTTTGTGTGTTATCTCCATGTGTACTTCTTGAAAAGGTTTTTCCTTGCTTATTTGTTTGATCTACTTGATTCTCTTGGTCTTTTCCTTCTTGGTCATCATATAGTATTGGAGTTGTGCATGTAACTATCTTGTCTATATTGCCATCCCAAGATTCTTCTTCTTTGAACACAACATCTCTACTTATAATGACTTTTCTAGTTATATGATTAAACAACTTATATGCCTTAGATTGTTCATCATAACCAATAAAAATACATTTTTCACTCTTATCATCCAATTTACTCCTTGTTTCTTTCGGAACATGTGCATATGCAATACAACCAAATACTCTAGAAAGGGAAACAAAATGATGCTTAGCACTCCATGCTTCTTGTGGAATTTTGTCTCTTACAATCTTTATTGGACTCCTATTCAAGATATAAACAGCACAAGCTATTGCTTCAGCCCAATATGCATTTGGTAGATTCTTACCTTTCAACATGCTTCTTGCCATCTCCATTATTGTTCAATTCTTTCTTTCGGCAACACCATTCTGCTAAGGTGTATAACTTGTAGTGAACTACTTCTTTATACCATGATGCCTGCAATAATCCAAAAACTCATTTGACATGTATTCTCCCCCTCTTATCTTATCTTAATACCTTAATGGATAGACCATTTTGTCTCTCAACAAATGGCTTGAACTCCTTAAACTTGCTAAATGTTTCAAATTTATACTTAAGAAAATAAACCCATGTCTTCCTACCAAAGTCATCAATGAATGTTAGAAAATAAATGCCCCCCCCCCCCCCCCTCTAATGATGGCACTTTCATAGGACCACATATATTAGTTTGCACAATTTCTAAAGGTGCCCAAACTTTATATGACATTTCTTTTGGAAAACTTTCCCTATGTTGCTTAGCTAAGATGCAACTTTCACATGAAGTAAATGGGGCTTCAATGGGGGGTAAGCCTCTTACCATTTCCTTTTTTTGCAATAAATTTAATCCCTTGAAATTTAGATGACCATACCTCAAATGCCATATCCATGATTGATCTTGGCATGTTGCCTTGAAACTCACTCCATCCTTGTCCATCACTCCACTTTTCATGTGAAGTGGAAACATTCTATTGTCTGTCATTTCAACCCTTGCAATGACTATGGTACTAGGAGAAATATCAAATATAGTGTAGATCTTATTTTCAAAAATAACTTTATAACTTTTTTGTGTAAGTTGTCCCACACTTATAAGATTATGCTTTAAAGCAGGTACAAAATACACATCAGAAATAGATTTCTTGCCAAGATTTGTCATTACAACAACTGTACCTTTTCTACTTACATCCACTATATTATCATTGCCCAATTTTACTTTTGACTTTACCGAGGTATCCAAGCTCTCAAATATATCTTTATTTCCTGTCATACGATTACTACAACCACTATCTAGAAACCAAATATCACTTGAGCTCTCTTGAGCTACATGACATGTAATGAACAATGTCCCTGGACTACTTTCAAAAAAATTTGCACTTTGTTTGCCTACATCTGTTTGCTTCTTCTGACATTTGTTTGCTAAATGACCAAACCTCTTGCAATAATAACATTGGACATTTGATTTTTCATACCTTTCTGAAGCTTGATTGTTATTGCGCCCCCTTGAGCTTAAACTTTGATTTCTCCTTACTCCTTGATCAAAACTCCTTTCCTCTCTTTGATAAATATTTTGTCCTCTTCCTCATCCTCTGAATCTTGGATTTCCTCTCACTTTGCCTCTGCCAAATGTCATTTTTGTTTTGAATGCGTTCTCTAATGAAGTATTATCACGCCTGTTCAACCTGTATTCACGGTTTTGTAATGACCCAAACAACTCATCTATAGATAAATTTGACAAATCCTTAGATTTCTCAATTGCCACAAAAATATTGTCAAATTTAATAGGCAAGCTTCTTAAGATCTTTTCTAAAAAATTTTGTTCTATTAGCTCATCACCATTCAACCTTATTTGATTAACCACATTCATAACTCGAATTGAAAATTGCTCTACTGATTCAGTATCTTTCATTTTGAGCTTTTCAAAATCTCTTCTTAATAACTGCAATTTAAATACTTTTACCTTGCTTATACCTTGATATATTGTTTCAAGGATCTCCCATGCTTGCTTGGTTGTTGTAGCTCCATTAATCCTTGCAAAAACAGTGTCATCCAAACCTTGTTGAATAATTTGAAAAGTCTTTATATCTTTTTTCCTATTTTCTTTGAGTTCATCCTTTTGATCTCCAGTTAATAACAATTAATCCAATGGCTCTACAAATCCATTCACTACAATCTCCACTAACTCTTGGGAATGAAATATTGTTTTCATTCTAAATGCCCAATGATCACAATTCTTTCCAGAAAATATTGGAATCATAAACTGATTCATGCTTGATGCCATACTTTAAAAAATAATAAAATCTTTTAAAATACTTGAATTCCCAAGTACAGCAGCAGAATCAATAAGATTATCTCAATTAAAAATTATGATCTCCAACTTCTTACAAAGCTAATCACTTGAAATAAACTCCAGCTCATGAGCACACACTCATGCTTCAACTTTAAAAGTAAAATACAATAACTTACTGCTGAACTGTTTTCATATGTCTGCCACATGCTTCAACTTTAAAAATAAAATACAATAACTTACTGCTGAACTGTTTTCATATGTCTGCCACAAAACATTGAGAATGATCCCATTAAGAATTAACACCGCTTTAGACTCACAACATACCTTTTTTGCAACAGCAATCTCTTTTTAAACTCCACAATCTGCTTGTGCTCTAACTCCACAATCTGCCTATGCTCTGATACCACTATGAAGGTGGGCAGAGATAGAGAAAATTGAAACCAAAATATGAAATCTTTATATTATTGCTTGTTTGCCTTATTGCCCTTGTGTTTACATCCATTACAAGTGCCTCTATTTATAGAGGTCTGAGAAATCTCTAGAATACAAAACAAACATTTTACACACGCTATAGAATTAAATATGGCTGGCTTATATTGCGGCTGGACGGTGCTGGACGGCAGGTTGTTGTGAACGGTGGGCGGTCAACTATGGACTGGGTGGTCGGCCGGCAGCATCGGCAGCGTAGAAATTAGTATACATGCCAACATTGATTCGAATTTAAATATAAACTTGAAAATTTTATTCTACTAATTCGACACCTCCTTGTGAAGATTCAAAAGTGAATTATTATCATGTTGAAGAAATTGAGAAAGAGCTGTTGATATGTTGAAGAAATTGAGAAAGTAATAAATACCTGACACGGCCGGTTAAGTTAATACCAAGATCACGTCGAGTGACGGAGCTTAACATTGTCGCTGGCTTCATTTGCAAACTGTAAATCCCACACAAAAGACTTCTTAACTGGATTGCAGAGACGAATGGATCGCTATAATCGGAAGTTCGAATGAAGCAAAACTAAAGAACCCCGTTTGGACTTGTCAAGATCTTTTGACTGGTCGATTCAATATCTTGCGCAGAGTTGATTCTCTGAACCTTCTGAACAAGCAGTCCTTCCGTCTCGAAGGAGATATTAAAGGTAGGAAGATTTTGGGATTGATCATAATAATTATAAAGAAACCAAAGCCTTAGGAGATAGTTGACGGTCGGATTCATAGGCAGTCGATAACAGGATTTATTTAGAGTCTTTGGGAAAAGGCGCATCGATTGCATGTGAAATGGCGTACTCGGCACAGAAAAATTTACTGTTTCACCAACGTCCACGTAATTGGAGTCCGCGATCCAGGTCATATTTGTCTCTGGGTCCGTGGAATTCATTCTCCCGCCACAATCGATGTTGAGGAATCCTGTTTCGCCAACATGCAATAATTAGCTATCGAAATAATGCGCGAAAAGAGTATTAAAAAAGCAGTTTTTTGGGGGGTGAAATTCGTGCATTTGCGTGTAGTTACCTGGCTGCGAGGCATTTGAGACAAACAGGGCAAGGATGATTGCGGTGGAACACAGAATAGGCATAACTCTGATTTTGTAACCTGTCTTGTGCATCTTCGTCAACAGAGAATGATAATGGAGCATATTTACACAGAGATCCCCAATATTTCTTCAATACAAATGAACAATATAGATCAAATCGATCGTTAAACCTATTAATAGAGAAAGTCAGATCTAATTTGAAGTTGTTTAATATTTCACATTATTATAAGAATTCAATTCAATTGTGTAATTTGGAAGTCAACTTTATTGGTTTATATGACTAATAGTTTATAGTTAATGGGTCCAATAAATGCACCAGTGAACACATATTTGATTTTTAGATTAGAAGTCTTAAAGATTCACTTACTTTTTGTAAGTAATACTAATATTCTATTTAATTCATTCCAATTCTCACAATTCAATTCACTGATCTATAAATTAATACATTTAATTTCAAAACTATATGGTTGAATTTTAATAGATACAACATTATAACTAATCGGTGAAGTGTCCGAAAGTAAAATAAATTGAATTCAAGCACAGAATTATTTGGTCAAAGCTTAAGAAAATTCTATGACGTATATGACCCGTTCATAACACAGATTTTTGTAAGCCGTCTGTCTATGGAAGACCGGCAATAAATGGAGGAGTTTTCCACACCGTGAGCGACCCGTCCAAGCCGTGGATGACCCATTTGAAACGGCGACTTTTTTATCTTAACGCACGACATGATTTTAGATGAATTTATATGATAAACATGAGTTCATTTACATTCATTGATTGAAGAAGAGAGATGAAGAGCTTTGTGAAGGTCCTCGCTCTCATTTTGGCAACAATGCTCATGAGTGAAATAGCTTATTCACAAGAAGCACGTAAAAATGATAGAAATGGCCCAAACAGGAGGAGGTCGCCATAAGAGTGGAGGGCGTCCTGTGATAGTTGACGTACCAAGTGATTCTCCTGACGCAGCTCCGCATTACTCTCCCGATGCATATCCTTTCGTTACTCTTGTGGACGGGCGTTCCTGACAATATTGGGCTCTACTAGTATAATATTAGACCTTATGACGCACCACGCTTTATGCAATAAATCTCTTGTTGTTATGTCCTAGTAGTTCATCGTGCATGCCCGTCTGTATGCAACTGCTAATGTGTCTCGTTTATACCATGTCATAATGTTCCCATCTATGCCATTAGTTTTTACGAAATAAATAAATAATCATTTTGAGCACACAATGTTTGAATCGTCAATAAGCTATGTCGTTAAATCTCATTTTCCTCCTTTCCTGCCTACTGTTTGTTTCTAAAATAATAGCAATATTTGAATGGTCTCTAATTTTGTTTTTCATGCTGTGCAATAATGTTGTTTCTAAAACAATAGCAATATATGAATGGTCTCTAATTTTATCTTTCTTGCTGTGCAACGATTGATTGAAAACGTCAAATGGTTACAAAAATTTAATCATTGGTTTAAACTTTTATGAAAAGTGTAGTTGTAAGAAAGTGCTACTATATATTTCTAACATTTTTGATTGAAGAGTAGCATACAATAAAGATATTCTTTCATGAAAAATAGAAAAGGTCAATTGACTGTAAATCTTGATACTTTTTAAATGCAAAATTAAAAATTATATAATATGTAATGAGAATTTCTTATTTAAATCAATGATGAAGCTAGATTGAAATCTAAAATATAATGAAGTGATGACACATGTTTTAATTCTATACTATCAAATGAAAAAAAACACTAATTAAAATTAAGTATGATAGCATGAACAAGTGCTACACGAGCAACTGAGTGCCTATCATTGGCGTTTTAGAGGGGAGGAAAGTATGGGAGGGGGAAATGATAGCCAACATGATTTTTTGGTGTAGCATGTTGGGTTTTTTTTTATAGCATCAGTTAGATTTGTTGAGGCTCGGCTTTGATTACTGGTTGTAACCTAGAGGATCTATGGTGTGCTTTTATTGTGACCTATTTGATTGAAAATACATTGACTGATATCTATTTTGTGGAAGTCAATTTGGAAAAAAATCATGTGTTATCTTGTTTTATTTATTCTATCAAGACAAGATAAGAAAGTGCATTGCAAAGCAATTTGGTGTCCTTCTAGTAACATTAAAAAGTAAGAAAGTTCAACACTAAAACTATGGGAAATAAATAAGTAGAACCTAGAAATAGCAAGGAAATTATTAACAGTATACATATCATTTTAAGTTAGAGCTCCAATCACAAGTTGTTGGAATGAGCAATTTCCCCCTCAAATGAATTGTAAAAGCATAAGAGAGAGGATTCTAGAAATTCTTGGATGGACAAATAGGGTTAGGTAAAGTTCTGGAAGTCATAGATAATTTTGGAAAAGTCTATTTGTGTTTGACTAATTTAGATGTTTCTAGAAATGATCTAAGACCTCTATAAATAGAGGCATCATGTAATGTAATTTATATGGACAAAATGGTTATTGAAATATATTACTGCCACAACAGATTGAGTATTTTTCAATTTTAGTTTGTTTTGTCCATCCACCTTTCAAAAGGTGCATCAGAATTGTCTTAGGTTTCTGCAATTGGTATAAGAGATAATTTAAGATCTTGGTACACCTTCTACACAAGTAGTAAAGATGAAAAATGAAATGCCAGAAAATAAATAATTAGAAAAAGAAAATCCTTTAATGTTCCACAGGGTTAACACTCAGGGAATGCACAATAGAATCCTAATGGGCGTGTGACATAAAATTGTACCGTTGCATGCTGACACATGGTCACCCAAGTAAATTAAGAAAAACACTTAAGGAAAACCAAAAGGTTAAAAATGAGTTTAGATCCTCTACACTGGGGCATACAAGATCTGCAATTCAAGCCATGAACACTTGAATAGACTACTGAAAGAGAGAAACTACAGCTAACGATCATAGTGTATTGAAGCAACATTGCAATAATAGAAATAACATCACAATGTATAGTACAACTAATCTATGTACGTGGTTCCTTCCAACTATAATAGCATCATAAGACCATCATGGGCCCTATTCATTCCCCACATGTAACACCCCAAGCTATCAATCAGATTGTCGATACTATAATATAAGGATGTCACTACTAAAACATGCTACAACATAAGCATAAGGAAATCTAACATGCTACATGTAAAGCATAAAAAAATCCTACCAAATAGATAACATCATCTATCATGTGCTAATAATCATAATAAGGAAATGCGACAATATCTAACATCATCTGAACATGATAAACAAGCATCCTAATGAAAGCATAAATCACAAGAAAACATACTCTAGGAACTCAAAGTACCAAGTGAAAACACACAAAAATGGTTGCACTAGGACAAGAAACTATCTCTATACACCAGTCCCTAGCAATGGTATAGGTAGCTAGACTTCACAACCATGTGGCAATTGTAGGTCCACACCCATCGTACTGATGGAGATAATGATCCAATCCCAAACACACATAGAAGATAGTATGATAACCAAAACCAAGACATAGATATTGCATAATTATCAGTCCTTTTCAAACACTCAATGAGCTACTAAGTGGGGGCTAACATCATGGAGAGTTTCTTGGCATCGACAAGCCCAAGCTAGTATTTGTAGTTGCTCTCCCAATTGGAAGGTATACAATCCAATTTTAATTATGTTAAATTTATTAACACCCATTATTTTTATTTAGTTATCACTTATAAAACTTCCTTTTCCAACCAAGAATCGTACACCAACCTACGAGATAGAAGCCCCTCCATATGCTACCCTAAAATACCCATGCTCATCCAACAATGAGTGCCTATAGGCATGCAAGTTCCTAACTCAACCCCAATGATCTTATTTCCAAAAGTACCATGGAATATCAAGACTTCTAATTCACTCAATAAATATATGAGCATGTACTCATGTGTGGTGCACCACCATCACCAAGATCATAACACAAGGACTAGATGAGAACATAAAATAGAAAGTCACAAGCCAAAAATAGAATCAAGATGACGGATGCGGCACTCATCCTAATGCAAGATAAAAGTGCAATAGTGGTTGAACTAACATCCAAATGGATCATCCAAGTCCACAACCCACATTGTGCCAAGCAAACCTAAGAAAATAGGGCAACATGTAAACTAGGTAAAAATCCCCAAACTGGAAAACTTTAAAATTAATACCCAATTGACCATTGGGTACAAAACCCCCAAAAATCTAATAATATTTGAATTTCAACATTGTATGCAAAATTTCTAGAATAAAGGTGTGGAACCCCAAGCCCCCATCCCAAAAATAGGGAAAATGTTCATACTCAACCAATTGGGCAGAACCAACAAATAGAAATGGAGGGGAACACTAGTTCTCAACCTCCAGTCAAATGTATACCAAAAATAGAACTTGAAATGAAGTAGAAACAATAAAACAAGAAGGTGCTACCTGATAGCAAAATGAGAAAAAACTTAACCCAAGCAATAAAATAAAATGCCCATCAAAGCTACCAAAAATCACTACAAAGCAAGGTCTACCAAACTCAGATCCAACAAGACCAACATCATGAAGATCCCATGCTTAGCTCATAGATTGAATAGAAATCCAATTCTTTAGGAAGAGGATTTCATAAAACCTCTCAAAATTTCTATTTTCAAAAAGTATGAAGTCAATAATTAAATCCCTCTTTCAATACTTATTCACTTTTCAAGTGACTAGTAAATTAGGGAAAATAGCTAGTTATATTAGATAGGATTTAAATCAACCCAAACCAAAATAGGTTATTCCTCATAATGGGGCTTCACCTAAGGAAAAGTTGTGAGAAATTAAATTTGAGAATATTTAAAGCTCACAAACCCAAGATCATAGAAATCACTAAACAACTTTCACGATAATGTGAACCTCTAAATGCATAGACACACTCACTAGTCTAATCCCATAATGCAAATGAGTCCAGATTTACTAATCACCAAAAGGTTTTAATTTAAATAATTAAAATAAGGATGCATCAACCATATAGGGACTACATTGGTAAGATATGAATAGATGAATCACTAACTCCACGTGCCACTACTAAGGATATAATTCCTACACATTAAAACACACGATCAAGTGCAATTATATATAATATCATAGCCAAAGCAATAATGTATTAAATGTCAAATTAATCCATTAACATCACTCACATTTACATAAAGCATAAAGAAACAAGAATGATGTAAATCACCATAGTGTAAAATCCATCACATAACATAATAAGAAAATATGTCCAGCTACCAAATAATCAGATATCCTCGTAGATCAACTATCATCACAAAATGGCATCAACATGCAAATATGATAAACTGAATAGCATAGTAGTAAACCATCTATGGTACTAAAGGTATAACATTCAACCCTTAGGTCATGTCAAAGTACATAAAATAAGAGTATCAAGTATCTCTCAAATCAAAATAGACAAGGTACAGATTGCAAAAATGAGATGCACTACATCCTCCCCCACTAGCATAGGCTTACTCTTGGAAACCAAAAAAAAGATAGGGGTGTAATCCCCCCAGTCATGTAGCATGCTCCCATATCACAAAGGTCTCATTGCTTGGGTCCAATTGGACCCTAACCTACTTTATGTCTTGACCTCACAAGGTTAGCATTTGGTGTTATAGGATATGAATAGGCTCCAAAGTAAGTTGCCTAGATGCTACTTGCAAAGCATCCCAATCAAGAACATCGATCACATGTAAAATATGCTTCCTCGAAACATAAACATAAAAGACATCATGGATGCAGAATAGACTAAGTGGCAATGCTAGTTGATAAGAAACAAGGCCAATCCTCTTGAAGATCTCAAAAGGTCTAAGAAAATGTGGTACAATCCTCTTGAAGATCTCAAAAGCAACTTAGGGCCTTTTCCATAATGTATGGGGCTCTTCCTTAGTTGCACTCTTAAAAATACCCTGTCACCAATAGAAAAGGAACAATCTGACCTATGGGCATCTACATACTTCTTCTACATGTCTAGAGTAGTAACAAATGCTCCCTTATGAAAACAACCTACTGCTCCATATCCTAAAGTATCTCTGAACCCAAAAGAGCTCGATCCTCTAAGTGATCCCCAACTCAAAGGGGTGTGACATGGTCTATTGCGCAAGGCCTAAAAAGGTGACATGCCAAGAGAATTATAATACTCGTTGTTGGATGCAAACTCAACAAGGTATAAGGTATCCTCCCACTTCACCTACATGTCAATAACATACATGCAAAGCATATCCTCTACAACCTAATTCACTCTCTCAGTCTGACCATAAGTCTCTAGGTGATAATCCAAAGTAAAATTGAGTTACATGCCTAATGCATGTTAGAGAGACATCCATAGTGCAGAAGTAAACATTGAATCTCAATCCAAAATAATTTGACAAGGAATCCCATGCCAACGAACAATATCCTCCAAGAAAACATGCACTATAGAAGAAGTTGTGTAGGATGTTCTCATGGGTGAAAAATGTACTACCTTGGACAATTTTTCCATTGTCACCATGATAGAATCATGTCTCCATGATGACATAGGTAACCCTATGATAAAATCAATCAATATTGTATCCAACTTCCACTCTAGAATGGTATGTGGCTACAAAAAACTTGCTGGATGCGAATGCTCTGCCTTCACTCTCTGACACTCAAGACAACTAGCAACAAAATTAGTAACATTGTACCTCACCCCTACCCAAAAGTATAGTTGTTTGAGATCAACATGCATCTTCTTAACACAAGGATGTGTAGAATATGTTACACAATGCACTTTTGACAAAACCAATGTATATAGATTACTCCACATGGGTACATAGATACACCCCATGTGTCGCAATAGTCCATCAAACTCAAGAACATAAATAGTAAATCTCCTCTCAAGGGTATGTCCAGACTTGATCTCCACCCTCAACTCCTGATACCAAGTATCACTAGACAAAGCCTCCAGGATATAGCCTCGCAAATTCACTCCTAATCACATCACCGATAGCTCATGTTGCCTTTTGCTCAAAACATTTTTGATGACATTTCCTTCCCTTTAATGTAATGAACATCAAAGTCATACTCACACAAGAACTCCATCCAATGATGATGTCATGTATTCACATTTGGCTGAGTGAAGATATATTGCAAGATCCTATGATCACTATGTAACTCAAACATATGTCCCAAAATAAAATTCCTCTAATGGAGAAGGGCATGCGCTATGGTTGTGAGTTCTAAATCATGAGTGGGATAGTTAAGCTCATGGTCCTTGAGTTTATTGGACTCATATGCAATCACGCAACCATCTTGCATCGACACCAGACCCACACCTTTCAATGAAGTATTTATGTACACCATGAAATCACCTACAAGATTAAGCACTACAAGGACTAGTGCACTGGTCAAACACTCCTTAAGAGTGTTAAATGTTGCCTTGCACTGGTCTAACCAAACATACTTCTTCCCTTTTTGCTAAAGAGAAGTGATGGGATGAGCTACTTGTGAAAAGTCCTTCATGAAGTAATGACAAAAACCTGCCAATCCCATAAAACTACAAACTTCTAAGAAATTAGTGGGTACCCACCAATCCCTGATAGTACAAATCTTCTTTAGATCCACTACAATTTTATCACTAGTGATGATCTATCTCAAATACTCCACCTCTGACTAGAAGAACCCACATTTACTCAAGCTTCCGTACAGCTGATGATCTCTCAAGCACTGCAATACCTAATGTAAATGGACTTTATGCTCCTCAATAGTCTTTGAATAGATCAATATGTCATCTAGGACTATAATAACACACTGATCGAGGTAAGTGGAAAATAAACCATTCATCAAACTCATAAATACTGATGGCACATTGATTAACCCAAAGAGTACAACTATTAACTCATAATACCCATACCATGTATGAAAAGCTATTTAAATAATATCAACCTCTTGGATCCAAAGCTGATGGTATCCCAACTTAAGATCAATCTTTGAGAACACTCGTGCTCCCTTCATTTGATCAAACAAGTTGTCTATCCTTGGTGAAGGATAACGGTTCTTCATTGTCACCTTATTCAACTATTGGTAGTCAATGCACAAATGTAAAGAACCATCCTTCTTCTTCACAAAGATGACTAGTGCACCTAATGGGGATATAGTAGGATTAATATGGCCCTTGGCCAACAATTCTTTCAATTGCAATATGAGCTCACTCAACTCCTGAGTAGTCATATGGTAAGGAGCTCATGAAATTGGCTCTACTCCTAGTACAAGGTTAATCTAAAAATCAATGTCATGCTATGGTGGCATACCTGAAATATCATATGGAAATACATCTACATACTCATGAAGGAGTGGGTGATCATCAATTGTCACCATAAAAATCTCATCTTCCTTGAGATTACTAATAGAAAGAAGAAACAACTAATAACCCTTCTGAACACTTTGCTTCAGCTAGTTAGCTAAGAGAAGTGAGACTGGTCTCAAGACTCCCAAAAGTTCTAGCTATCCACTTGTGTCATCAACACACTATACCATATTACGATGGTAATCAATATTCACCTAATGGGTGGCTAACCAATCCATGCCCAACACAATGTCATATGATCCCAGAGGTAGAATGTGTAGATCCACTATGGTAGTGAAGGTTCCCAAATTTAAAATACAACTCCTAACCAATGAGTCAACAACCACTTTGGAACCCATGGATAACACAACCTACCATCTATCAAATTGACATACTACCACTAACCAACATTGCTAAACAAGATATGGTGATATAATAGAAACAGAAGCACTTAAGTCAAATAAAATTGAAGAGGAAATACCATGCAACATACTTATAAACTTGACTACTATATCCTAATGATTTTCTTGATTGTTGTCAACCACTACAAAGACTCGGTGATTCCTACCAACATCTCTTATAGTAGGCTCATATCTTGCTACACCCTTACCAGGTCCAACAGATGGTTTGATGGAGCACTCAAAGGATTTATGACCAAGCTGGCCACATGAATAAAATTTTCCTCCAAAGTTGGCACCTATTCCATGACAATCCTAGGTAGCACTAAGATAAGGTGCACTACCCTTGCTAGAATTCTACTAAGCACTCTAAGGGGGTTGATCATTCTAAGATTTCTATCCTTTATTCTGGTTATCTCTTTTCTTAACTGAGGTGCCAAAATTTTGTCCACCTTTGGGCCATCTTCCTTTATCCCTATTATGATAACGACCACCATTGACACCTTGAGATGGTACTGACTAGGCTTGGCCCTTCCTTAAGGACAAAGAATACTAACCATCCTATCCAAAATTCCATGCACTTTGGTTGTAAGAACAAGATTTACCATTGAAACCCCTAGGCAAATTTCTCTCTATGGTCCTCACCTTCTTAATGACAAGAGCAAGTGTCCTCAACTAATGAGAGTGGACATCTCTGATGATGGAGTCTTTGAGACCTCTAACAAAATTTTGATTAGTAAGTGCCTCATCATTCCTATAGCTTGAGTACTATTTCACACTAAGGAACTTCTTCTCATATTGATCAACTATCATATAGCCCTATTTAAGCTCATGTAATTCATCAATGTGAGCCTTATGATACTATGGTGATATAAAATTCTCTCTAAACCACTCCTCAAAGATCTCCCAGATGAGATATATTATATTGATTTGGAGCCTATTTATCTCTAAATCTCACTAAATAGAACCATATTCCTTTAGTTGAGTGATCCCACAATGGACCTTTATGTAGCTCCCACAAGGTAGTAGGCTGTAACAAAGTCCCATATTAAGCAACTAGGTCTCAGACTTGAGTCCCATTCCCTGGCCATAAAACTATGGTGGTTTGGACCTCTAAAGTTCCTGCATCATCTCAATCTGAGATCATCATCATCATCCCAGCCACAACCCTCCATCAGTGCCTTCCTCCACCAAGTGGTGTATGAGAATTTTTCTATTCATGTTCCTCCTCTCTATGCTCTAAATTATGGGAATCCCCGTGATGGGATCCCTCCTCCTGGTTATGGTCCTATTGGCGCTCCTCCACATGAGGCCCAACCGAGCAAGAACTTCCTATAGCACTATCACTAATGCTCCCATAACATTTTAATTAACATTACCCTTTTCTCCCCAACCATCTTGTCATTCTTCATCATGGTGTTCTTCCTCTTGAATCACTCATCAATTACCAACCCGACCAAACCTACACACAAGATGCATCACTATGGAAGTAACAAGATAAAGTCAAACATAAGGATCACAAGCATAAGAGTCAAAAGTATGAACTGACGATATATCAATAATCAAACATAATATAACAATACAAAATAAAAACCAAAACCATAGTGGAAGCATAACACAGAGATCCCAGTGTATCAACATGGGATTTGATACCAGATGTAATGTCCTTCCTAGAGATCCTTGGAAGCAAGCATAAATATAAGCCAAGATAATTTTGTTAAAAAAGAGTATGAATGCAAACAAAAACAACATATGAGGATCACAAAGATTTTAGTGGAAGACTAACCAAACATACTGATGCTAATGGATCTCCAAATGCCACTACTAACCAAAACAACTGACAACAAAAGATGTAAAGCTAAATTCAAATTCAAACATTTTGAATTCAAAATATGACACCAAAGAATTCAAGAAAACCTACGATAGTTCCCTAAAAATATCCTAAAAGTTTTGGTCTTACCAAAAAGTACCCTCTCTCTACTCAGACAAGTTTTCACAAATACCAGGTGATACTTACAATCAGCAATGTGTGATACTTTCTAGTATCCTATGACATTTCTAAAGAAGTAGGGTGACACATTCACAGATAGGGTGATACTTCTCTCAAGTGTGTGTGATACTTTTCAAGTATTATATGGCACTTCTTCAAAGGGGATGCAATACTAGAAAGTATAGTACAAAATTCCTATAAGAGGTGTGCAACACAATTAGGGAATGCACGATAGAATCCTAATGGGAATGTGACATAAAATTGTATCGCTCCATGATAACACATGGTTGTGAGGGAAAAGATAGAAAAACACTTAAGGATGACCAAAATATTAAAACTAAGTTTAGAACCTCCACACCGAAGACTACCATATTCGCAATTTGAGGTGTGAATACTCGAATACACTACTGAAAGATGGACACTGCATCTAACCATCTAAAAAAGTAGTAAAGGGAAATTATGGAAGGAAACATCACAATATACTGAATCAACATCCCAATAATAGAAATAACATCACAATGTATAGTACAACCAAACTAAGTATGCGATTCCTCCCAACCATAATAGCATCATAAGACCATCATGGGCCCTAGCCATCCCCAACACGTAACATCCAAAGCTATCAGTCAAGTCATTGATACTATCACATAAGGACATCACTACTAAAACATACTACAACATAAGCATAGGGAAATCTAACATTTTAAAAGCAAAGCTTAAAAAATCCTACCAAATAGATAACATCATATATCATATGATAATCATCATAATAAGGAAATGCAACAATATCTAACATCATCTAAACATGATAAAAAAGAATCCCAATGAAAGTATAAGTCACAAGAAGGCATACTTGTTAGGAACAAGGTTTCTCAACCTTGGATAATTCCTATCCTTATTATTTGATTTGTAAAATGTTTTTCTTCCAAATAATGTTGATGCGTCGGCATCTGGAGTTGTGTATAAGGAGATCATTGCTAAAACGGTTATGATGGATTCCTATGACATGTAAGAGCTATGTCAGGAAGATTCAATGACATGTGAAGACATGTGGCAATTGATAAATTTTTAAGGTTCCTATTTTCTTGGAGAATGGTAAAACCCTAATACAGTTACCTTTGGGAGTAGCTCTAAAGTGAAGCGCATGTTATAAGAATTTTTTAGGGTTGCAAAGAGAAGTGATGTGAGAAACTGTATTTTTGGTACTATGAGTTGCTACTGGAGTCTTCTATTGTCATTGTTGAACTTGCATTGCAAGTGTATTGTAACCTTGTGTTGAAGATAATACATTGTGTAGGTTCTGGAGGGTTGGGGTTGTTTTATCGAAAGGTTTTTCCCCATCGAAAAATCTTTGTGTTATGTTTTTCTTTCTCTGTCTATTTTCTTTATGCTTGGTTGGCTGAAATATTGTTGTTTACATGATGTTGAATCTGTAAGTGTAAAAGTTTTTTAATAGGATTTGCACCATACTTCTCTTAAGAGATTAGTGTGGGAAGCTATTTTCACACCTGAGTTTCCTTACAAGTGGTATTAGAGCTTGATCAACTTTTGATCCTAGTTGTTGGGTAGGGTTTTTTGAGCTAGTCTCAAGTTGAGTGGGAGTCTTGTGCAGAGCATCCAAATTCTTATTTGCAGATTCAGATGGCAAGTTGATCATATGGAAGAATGGAGGTGGAGAAATTTAATGGCACTAATTTCAAGTTGTGGAAACTCAAGATGGAAGACATGTTGGAAGATTGTGACCTATGGGAAGTGACTTCAATTACTACAAGACCAGAAACTATAGCTCAAGAAGATTGGGATATCAAAGACCATAAAGCTAAGGGTCTCATAAGACTCTGTTTAACCGATGTAGTTCTTCTGAATGTTCTAGATGAGAAAACTGCATATAGTTTGTGGGAAAGACTTGGGGCCATGTATTAGGCCAAATATTTGGTGAACAAGTTGTTCCTGAGGAAGAATTTGTACTCTTTGTGAATGGAGGAAGGTGGATCCTTAACAAATCATTTAAATGCATTTAATCTGCTAGCTACATAGTTGACATCAGTTGGTGTCAAGTTAGAGGAGGAGGATTATTGCTACACACTTTTGTGTTCTTTACTGGATTCATGGGACCATCTTGTGATGGCTCTCAGAAGCATGTTAGTCACTTCAAAAATGGATGATGTGGTGCCTTCATTGCTATCAGAGGAGATGCAAAGAAAGGCTTTCATTTTGAAAAAAAGAAGCCCTTGCTATTCGTGGGAGATCCACAAAAAGAGGGAAGAAAAATGACAATAAGTCTGACAATAAGGGTAGGTCCAAATCCCATGGGAATTCAAAGACTTCCAATAAGTCTAAGGAAAAATGTTGGAACTATGATAAACCTGGGCACTTCCGTAAAGATTGCAAAGAGCCGAAGAAGAAGAAGAAAGGTTCAGATTCAGCTTCAGAAAGATCTCAAGAAGAGGGCGATGAATTCATCATAGCTTTGGAAGCCCATGCATCTAATGATGTGTGGTTGGTTGACTCGGGTGCATCTTTTCACATGACCTCTCATCAAAACTGGTTCTCAAAATATGAAGAGTTCGATGGTGGAAAGGTGTACTTGGGTGATGATTCTCACCTAAAGATAGTTGGATGCGAAAGGGTCACTATCAAATTTCCTAATGGACGAGTAAGGGGAATGAATGGAGTTATGTACATTCAAGGTTTTCCACGAAGCCTATTATCTGTAAGTATGCTGAATGATATAGGTGTGCAAGTTGTTTTTTTGAAAGAAGGATCCAAGATGATGAGAGGATCAATAGTGCTTGTGAGGGGTACTCGAAGAGGTACCTTATTTCAACTAGATGCATGTATTCCTCTATGTAATAGTTCTTCATCCTCACCATTTGAATAAGTAGTGAAGAATTTTGTGGTTATTGGTTCTGATGGAAATGCAAACACTTTGAAAGGTAAGCTTCCTGCAAAAAAGACAATGTTGTGGCATATGAGATTTGGTCACATTGGTGAAAAGGATCTCAGAACCTTGAAAAATAAAAATCTTGTTCAAGGGTTAAATGATTTCAATCTTGAGTTCAACTTCTGTGAACACTGTGTCTATGGTAAACAAAATCATGTTCAGTTTTACTCTAGTTCTCACAAATCTTCTGATGTTTTGGATCTTATTCATTATGATGTATTTGGTCCTGTAAAATTTCCTTCAATCTCCAAGTCTATATTTTTTGCATCTTTCATAGATGATTATAGTAGAAGGACATGGATTTATTTCCTTAAAAGTAAGACACAAGTCTTTAGTTGATTCAAGGAATTTAAAGCCCTTGTAGACAATCAAACTAGTAAGAAGATTAAGTGTGTGAGAACTAACAATAGTGATGAGTTTTGCTCAGCAAAGTTTCAACAATTTTGTAAAGAAAAAGGTATCGAGAGGCATAAGACAACTCCTTATACCCCATAGAAAAATGGAGTTGTAGAGAGAATGAACAAGACACTGATGGAGAAGGCTAGGAGTATGCTTAGTGGAGTTGGTTAAGAAGAAAGATTTTGGGCTGAAGCTATGGCCACTACTTGCTATCTGGTTAACAGATCTCCTACATTAGCCCTTGTTGGTAAGACACCCATGGAGGTGTTTTCTAGTAAGAAGCCTTCAATTAGACATCTTCATGTTTTTGGTTGTGAGGCTTATGCACATGTCCCAAAGGAGAAAAGATCTAAGTTGGAAAACAAAGCTGTTAAATGTATTTTTGTCAGATACAGTGCTGGTGTGAAAGGATACAAGATTTGGGATCCTGTGACTAGTAAGGTGTTGTATAGTAGAAATGTTATTTTTAGAGAGCTAACATCTTCTCCTATTGCACTACAACCAGATGAAAAAGAAAAGGAAAATTATGTTGTTTAGTTGCCTCCTACCCCTGAGAATACTGAACAAAGAGACCATGTTGGGTCTAATGATGAGGAGAGGTCTACCAGCTTTGATAGTTCAGAAGAAGAGGAAGAACAACCTCAACCACATCTCTTGAGGAGATCCACAAGAGAAAGAAAGCAACTAGAAAGGTTTGGTAATTCTATGTTAGATTCTAGTTGTACTTTTGCTTTGATTACTAACACTAATGAGCCTAGATCTGTGAAAGAGGCTTTGGGCATGGAAGATGTAAGTTTTCAAATTGAGGCTATGGATGATCAGATGGCTTCATTAGAGAAAAACAAAACTTGGGACCTTGTACCTTTGCCCAAAGGGAGAAAATCTGTTGGCTGTAAATGAGTGTTCAAGAAGAAATTCTATGCAGATGGTAGTGTTGAAAGGTACAAAGCTAGATTGGTTGCAAAGGGGTATTCATAGGTAGAGGGAATAGATTATGGTGAAATTTTCTCTCCTATTGAAAAGTTGACATCTATTAGATTTCTGTTATCTCTTGCTACATGATATGATTTAGAGATAGAACAGATGGATGTGAAGACAACTTTCCTTCATGGTGATTTGGAGGAAGAGATTTATATGTCATAGCCTGAGCACTACATTATTAACAGTAAAGAATCCTTAGTTTTCAGATTAAAGAAATCTCTATATGGTTTGAAGCAATCTCCTAGGATGTGGTACCTTAAGTTTGATGCCTTTGTGTTGTCAATTGGATTTGTAAGATCGAAATCAAATCATTGTGTTTATTTTAGAGTTGAAAATGATCGCCTTCTTATTGTTGCATTATATGTTGATGATATGTTGCTGTTTGGGAAGGGTAAGGGCATGATTTCTGATTTTAAATCTCAGTTGTCAGCACAGTTTGAGATGAAAGATCTTGGGGTAGCTAGGTACATCTTGGGTATGGAAATTAGTAGAGATAGGTCTAACAGAAAACTTTGGTTGAGTCAGAGCAAGTATGTGAAGTCTGTGTTGGACAGGTTCAACATGGCAGATTGTATACCACTATGTGTTCCTATTCCTATGGGAACAATGTTATCTGTAAATGATTGTCCAAAATCTCCTAGTGAGATGGAGGACATGAGTAGAGTACCTTATGCTAGTGCAGTTGGCAGTCTTATGTATGCTATGGTCTGTATAGACAAGACATTGCCCAAGTAGTGGGAGTCCTGAGTCAGTTTATGGCTAATCTTGGATGGGTACATTGGGATGTAGTTAGGCGAGTATTCAGATATTTTGAGGGGTACATCGGATTACTCCATATGTTATCATGGTAACTCTTATGGATTTTTGCATTCAGTTTGTATTCATGGGATTTTTGGATTCAGATTGGACAGGTGATATTGACCGCAGGAGATCCACCAGTTCTTATGTGTTCACTATGTTTGGTGGTGCCATCAGTTGGATGAACAAGTGACAACCTATGGTTGCTTTGTCCACTATAGAAGTTGAGTACATGGCTACTTCTCATGCTTTTAAGGAAACCATTTGGCTTAAGAGATTGTGTTTTGATGTTGGTGTTGATGCAGAATAGATTACTATTTGGTGTGACAGTTAGAGCACTATTTTCCTTGTGAAGAATCCAACTTTCCATGCCAAAACGAAGCACATTCATGTGCAATTTCACTTTGTGAGAGATATGGTGGAAGATGGAAAGGTAAATTTGGAGAAGGTAGATATTGTGAAGAATGTTGCAGATGCATTAATGAAACCAATGGGCACTGAGAAGTTCAAATGGTGTTTGGAGTCTATGGGCCTTTTGGCCTATAGTGGTTAGTTCCTGTTATGTTCCTATTGCTCTTAAAAGGTGTTCGACAAGTCGGAGGATGTTAGGAATAAGGTGTCTCAACCTTGGATAATTCCTATTCTTATTATTTGTTTTGTAAAATGTATTTCTTGCAAATAATGTTGATATGTTAGCATCTTGAATTGTGTATCAGGAGATCATCGCTAAAACGGTTATGACAGATTCCCATGACACGTAAGCACTATGTTAGGAAGATTCAATAAGAGGTGAAGACATGTGGCAACTAATAAATTTGAGTACTGTACACTCTACCCCAATAGTAATTTTTTTAGGGTTCCTATTTTCTCTGAGAATGGTAAAACCCTAATATAGCTACCTTTGGGAGTAGCCCTAAAGTGAAGCACATGTTATAAGCATTTTTTAGGGTTGCGAAGAGAAGCGATGCAAGAAAGTGTATTGTTGGTACTGTGAGTTGCTACTGGAGTCTTTTGTTGTCATTGTTGAACTTGCATTGCAAGTGTA
Organism: Cupressus sempervirens; assembly: GCA_028749045.1. NCBI lineage: Eukaryota > Viridiplantae > Streptophyta > Pinopsida > Cupressales > Cupressaceae > Cupressus > Cupressus sempervirens. The sequence continues at coordinate 207,843,858 of CM053783.1, forward strand.
TTGTAACCTTGTGTTGAAGATAATACATTGTGCAAGTTCTGGAGGGGTGGGGTTGTTTTACTGAAAGGCTTTTCCCCACTAAAAAATCTTTTTGTTATGTGTTTCTTTCTCTATCTATTTTCTTTATGCTTGGTTGGCTGAAATGTTACTGTTTACATGATATTGAATCTATAAGTGTAAAATTTTTTTAATAGGATTTGCACCATACTTCTCTTAAGAGATTAGTGTAGAAAGTTTTTTCAACACTTGAGTTTCCTTACAATACTCTAAAAATATAATTTATCAAGTAAAAACATACAACAAAAGTCATGCTAAGACAAGAAAATTTCATTGTACACTTGTCCATGGTAGTGTTATAGGTAGCTACACCTCCCAACCATGTGGCTCCCATAGGTCCACACTCACCATGCTAATAGAGATAATGATCCAACCCCAAACACACACAAGCTAATATCCATGGCTAACACACATGCTAGATAGTGTGATGACTGAAACAAAGATAGACAATGCATAACTACAGGTCCTATTTAGACACTCAATGGGCTACTAATTAAGGGCTAACAACATGGAGAGTCACTTGGCATTGACAAGCCCAAGCTAGTATTGGTAGCTGCTCTCCCCAATGGAAGGTGCACAATCCAATTTTAATTATCTTAAATTTGCTACCACCAAGTATTTTTACTTAGTTATCACTTATAGAAAAAAATTCCTCTGCCAACTAGGAAATGGACACTGGGTAGCAAGATAGAAGCCCCTCCATATGCTACCTTAACCTACCATGCTCATCCAATGATGAGTGCCCATATGCATGCAAATTCCCAATCCAAACCTAATGATCTTATTCCTAGAAGTACCAAAAAATATTAGGACTCACAAGTCACTTTATAAATGTACATGCACATACTTGTGTGTGGTGCACCACCATCACAAAGATCATAACACAAGGACTAGATGAGAACATAAAGTAGAAAGTCACTCAACTAGAAATAGAATCAAGATGACAGATGTAGTATGGATCCCAATGCAACATAAAAGTGCAATAGTAGTTAGACTAACATCCAAATGGATCATCTAGGTCCACAACCCACATTGTGTCAAGAAAACTCAAGAAAACAAGGTGGCATGTAAAATGAGGTAAAAACCCCAAAAACTAGAAAAAAATGAAATTAATACCCATTTGACCTTTGGATACAAAACCCCCAAAGATCCAATAATATTTGGGTTTAGATATTGTATGCAAAAGAAACCAACATAACAGTGCGAAACCCTGAACCTCCATCCCAAAAACAAGGAAAATTTCATACTCAACCAACTGAGCAAAATTAGCAAACAAAAATGGAGGGGAACACTAGTTCTCTACCTCCAACCAAATGGCTACTAGAAATAGAACCTAAAATGAAGCAAAAAAATAAAACCAAAAATCCCTATTTGATAGCAAAAGGGGTAGAAACCGAACTCACACAATAAAATAAAATATTTTCAAAGCTGCCAAAAATCATGGCAAAGTAATGTCTACCTGAATCAGATCCAACAAGACTGACCTCACAAAGATTGCACACTCACAACTCCCAAAATCAATAGAAATTGAATCCTATAGGAAGAGGATTTCATAAAAGCTCTCAAAATTTCTATTTTCAAAAAATGAGAAGTCGATAATTAAATCCCTTTTTTCAATACTTATTCACTTTTTGAGTGAATATTCGATTTGGGCAAATAGCTAGTTATACTAGCTAGACTCCGAATCAACCCAAGAAAAAATAGGTTATTCCTCATAATGGGACTTCACATAAGGCAAGGCTGCCAGAAATTAAATTCAAGAAGATTTAAAGCTTGTAAACCCAAAATCACAGAATTCACTAAACAACTTTTGTGGTAATGCAAACATCTAAATGCATAGACACATTCACTCTAATCACATAATGAAAATGATTTTGGATTTAATAATCACAGAAACGTTTTAATTTAAACAATTAAAATAAGGATACATTGACCATAAAGGGATGACATTGGTAAAATATGAATAGTTGAATCACTAACTCCATGTGCCACTGCTAGGGATATAATTCTTGCACACTAAAACACATGATCAAGTGCAATTGCATAAAATATCATAGCTGAAGCAATAATGAATTACATACCTCATTAATCCATTTATATCACTCACATTTACATAAAGCATAAAGAGACAAGAACAACATAAATCACCATAGCATAAAATCCATCATATAACATAATTAGAAAATATGTCTAACTAATAGATAATCAAATATCCTCATAGATCAATTGTCATCTCAAAATGGCATCAAAATGAAAATATGATAAACTGAGTAGCATTACAGTAAAGAATCTATGGTATTGAATCAAAGTATAATATTCAACCCTTAGGTCATCTCAAAGTACATAAAATAAGAGTGTCAAGTATCTCTCAAATCAAAATAGACAAAGTATAGACTGCAAACACGAGAGGCACTACAGGTGTGGCCATTGGAAACTTAAGGGACGTGTCCTAGTGTCAACACTTTTAGAAAGTCTTTTAAGCTTATGATTCACATTGGTGAGAGATCTAAACCTATTTCAATAAAGTACTTGGACCTATGGAAAAAAATTGTGAAGTGTTGGCTATATTGAAACTTGTATTTGATCCCACCAATGACCTTCAATGCTTGGTTCCTATTTCGGTTCATCTTCCAAGGATTCTACTTGATTTCTAGAGTAAAATGATCCTTTTTTAGATTTGAAACTTGTTTGGGCACTTCATAACTTTGAATGAGGTGACTAGCCAATTCTAGGGTGGTCTTTGCAAAGATCTCAATCAATGTTACCATAAATAAATACCTCCTTGCATTAATCTATGTTAACTCCAAGTGGGGAAAGAAGTCTCAAGAATAGGTTTATGACAAGACCACTCCCTTCTACCGAAGGTGCTCAAATTTTGGTCACCTTGACCCTATTGTAAATTTATACTCCAAAAAAGAAGGAGAAAGCATCTTCCCTAAGTATTTTTGGTATTGGAGAAAACAAGCTGGACACTACTTCTATTGCCTCCCTGTTTGTGGAACTACAAAAGTTGGGAACTAACCCTATAGGAACAAGGGATGGGGGAAACTAAGGGATTAAATCTAATGAATTCCTACTCATGGAGATGAAAAAATTGGGGGCTAATCCTATGAGCATAGAGGGTTACCCAATCATGAAGGAGATTGTTGAGATCCTCAAAATCTAAAGATGTCAACTAAACAAGGCTTGAAAAAAAATGGATTGGAAGAAAAGGAATTTCTTATTAATGTATAGAGATGTCATTTAACATAAATGTTAAGGAAGGGGAAGTTATGTGATATCTTTTAATTCTAGGGGTGGAGTGCTATGTCAAACAACTCTTGGGAGACCGTAGCTTAGGTTCCACTAGTAATACAACAAAGGTTTTTTAGGGATCAACCTCTAATTTCCAAACTATGAACTTATTGGAGGTATGGACTATGGACAAAAATAGAGGGTGGAAGAATTTGATAGGAAGGAATTACGAAAACCTAAAAGATGACATTGGAGGTGAGGTTGGGGTTGGAAGAACTAATAGTAGATTGGCTAGAACAAAGGTGACATACTTGGAGATCACTAAGTGTTTGAGAGTTGACCTTGGAAGGCTCCTAAAAGAGAACAAATAAATGAAGGTCCTCCTTTGAAACATAAGGGGTTAGAAGAACCGCCAAAAATAGTTTGTGGTTAAATAATTGATTTTTTGCAATAAAGTTGACATTGTTCTTCTTGGGAAAGTTAATATGAAGTTTGAATATTTTTCTCATATTTTGAATGACCTCTAGTCTGGAGCTAGTTTTCATTTTGTGGAGGCTAATTGGGTTTTGGGAGGCATTTCTACCCTATGAAACCTAAGTATTTGTAATTAGGTTAGTTCTTTGTCACATAACTTTTTATCTATCATATTTGAGTATCAAGATTTTTACTAGCTACTCCTAAATTTTTATGCTTCAAACTCTCAAAGTGGGAGAGTGATTATCTAGAGGACATCTAGGAGCTATTTTCTACTACTAGTAATGTTAAGGCTCTTTTCATGGGATATTTTAGTTCCCCCTCTTTGAATCTAAGAAGGACAGTGGATTGGTTAACTTTAATGATAGTATGCTTGACCTTGTTAACATTACGAGCAAGAATGATCTATTAAATCTAGAGATTTTGGTGTTCTAAGTTTGCTTGATCTAATAAACGGAGGGGATAGGACCTTATCCAAGTGAAACTAGACAAACATTAATGCTCTACAGGTTGGGACATCTTCTCATCCTCCACTCTACATGATTTTCCTTTTACAATATAAGACCTCTCCTCTATTCTCAAAGATTGGAAGGAGAACACATGGAAAGGTCTAGAACCATTTCTTTATCAGATGATGTGATAATATCACCTAGAATTTTGTGATAAAGTTAGTGAGTGGTAGAGTATTAAGGTGAAAGGATCAACTATTTTTAGGATGACAAATAAGTTGGAAAATATTAAATGGAAGGTTACCAGATGGAGAAAATGCTCCTTTGGAAACATCTTTGAATAAAAGGAGACAAAAAAGTGTAGGAAAGTATGGAGATTGGTGGGGTGATGACTAATGATCATTTAGAGGAGGAGAACTAGAAACAAAAATAGATGGAGGACATAAATAGGAAGGAATTCCTTTGGAAGCAATACTCCAAATTCAAATGGCTCTTAGAAGGATATGTAAATATGTCTTTCTTCCATAGATCCACTTCTTCCTGCTACAAGAGAAACACCATCACAATATTATTAGATTGGAATAATGTTACTTTTTCTAAACCTAATGATCTTAGAGGGAGGGATATCAAATTCTTTAAAGTATCATAGGCTAATCAAAATGTTAAAATTGATAGGGATATTAGAGATAGGCTTATTAGAAAACTTGCTAATATGTTGTGCAAAAGTGATAATAAGAAGATCCTTCACTCTATCACTAAGGATTAAGTCAAGGAAGTAATTTTTTCTATGAAGGCTTATAAAGCATTGGGCCCTAATGGCTTCCCACTCATGTTCTTCTAATTATTTCAGGATCTTATTAAAGGGCATCATACCTGTGAAGAACCTCCTTATAGCAATATCGTGAGAATGCTCGAAATAACAGAATACAAAGTGATAGCAGAACTCAGAATGAATCTACTGATCGTAGGCCACTTCGAGGGGGTAACCTCCTTTGAGCAAGCTCAATACAATAAATTCGTCCGTGCCCATCAAGGGCCTCAACCTATTCTTATATACTGAGTACGATCTAGAAAAGTAATACTACCTATGCATGTGGGATAATAAAATATACTCACGGGATGACTTACAAAGCATATGCGTCCAACAACACTACTCTAACAAAATAAATAGAAGGAACACACAGGTTCCTAACATCCCCTCTCCCTTAGAAAAAAGCTTTGTCCTCAAAGCTTAAGGTGTGGAAATTGTTGTTGAATCTGAAGAAGGGGTTCCCAGGTAGCATCCTCTGGTTGCATGCCATGCCACTGAATCAAGACCTCAGAGATGGAGCGAGAGCGAAGCTGGCGAGTGCGCTGGTCAATGATTGCCACCGGCTCCAGGATAATGGATCCTTCCGTATCCATTTCAGGGAGAGTAGTTTGTGCTCTGACAGTGGTACCCAGAACTTTCTTTAGACAAGAAACATGAAAGACTGGATGAATGCGGGAAGAAGGAGGAAGTTCCAGTTTATAAGCAACTGACCCAATCTTCTGCAGAACCTTATAAGGCCCATAAAATTTTGGGGCCAGCTTATGACGCCCTTTCAGCTTTAGGGAGGATTGTTTGTATGGCTGTAGACAAAGAAAAACCATATCCCCAACTTGAAATGAGCGCTCAGAACGGTGTTGATCTGCTTGCTGTTTCATCCGATTACGGGCCATGTGAAGATTATCCTGCAAGGTACGAAGAATCTGATCCCTGCTGCGGAGAACTATGTCAACTGCCTAGACTGGTGAGCTGTTGGGAGTGTAGGGAAGGAGCACTGGAGGTGCCTGACCATAGACTGCTTCATATGGAGTCATTTTAGAGGCAGTGTGGTAAGAGGTATTGTACCACCATTCAGCTAAAGGGAGCCACTTGGCCCACTGATGTTGCTGTTCGGAAGTGAAGCAACGAAGATAAGTTTCCAAGCATTTATTGACAATTTCAGTTTGACCATCAGTTTGTGGGTGATAGCCCGAACTCATCTTCAGTTTGGTGCAAGTTTTCTGAAACAGTTCAGTCCAAAAATGACTGGTAAAAGTTGCATCACGATCAGAGACAATGGAAGAAGGGAGTCCATGAAGACGAAATATCTGGTCCATGAAGATTTGTGCAACAGAGGAGGCAGTATAGGGGTGGCTGAGGGCACAAAAATGACTATATTTTGAGAGACGATCAACCACAACCAAGATCACTGTCTTGCCACCGGATTTAGGAAGCCCTTCAATGAAATCCATAGAAATATCAGTCCAAATCCGTGTAGGGATGGGCAATGGTTCGAGCAAGCCAGGAAGGAGGGTCGTTTCACCCTTGTGGCGTTGGCAAGTATCACATTCAGCCACCATCTGTTGAATCGTCTGTTTCATCCCTTTCCAAAAGAAGTTTCTCCTTGCTCGCTCATAAGTTTTGAGGAAGCCTGAGTGCCCTGCTGAAGGAGAAGCATGGAGTTCATAAAAAATAGCCTGATGTAGAGCTGGGTTCTGAGGAAGCACTAGCCGACCCTTGTATCGAAGAGAAGCACCATCCCAAGAGTAATGTGGTATAGCAGAAGGATTATTGGCTAGCTGGTGAATGATTTGAGATAAAGAAGAGTCACTATCATAGCCCTGCTGAACAGACGCTAACCAATTGGGAATGGGCATAGAAATAGCGGAAAGGGAAGCTTGATTATCAAATGTGCGAGAAAGAGCATCTGCCACAATATTCTCCTTACCCTTCTTGTAGGTGATCTCATAATCATACCCCATGAGTTTGCTGACCCATTTCTGTTGTGTAGGAGAGGATACCCGTTGTTCCAGGAAGTATTTCAGACTTTGGTGATCGGTTCTGATGCAAAAATGACTCCCTAAGAGGTATGGCCGCCACTTCTGTACAGCATGCAAAATAGCCATCATTTCTTTTTCATAAGTAGAGAGGGCTAGATTCTTACCAAAGAGGGCTTTGCTAGTGAACGCAATAGGATGGTCATCTTGCAGGAGAACAACACCCAATCCATTGCCGCAAGCATCACTCTCAATAGTGAAGGGTTTGGAAAAATCTGGCATCGCGAGAACAGGTGTACTGCACATAGCCTGTTTCAGTTGTTCAAATGCAGTCTCAGCAACAGGGGTCCAGGAGAAGGCATCCTTTTTTAACAGAGCTGTCAATGGTGCTGCAATTTTCCCGTAATCTTTGACAAACTTGCGGTAGTAGCCAGTCAACCCCAAAAAACCCCGAAGGCTCTTGAGAGTTTTAGGATGCGGCCAAGTTTTCATGGCATCTATTTTTGTAGGATCCACCCGCACTCCATGGTGTGCAACAATATGCCCGAGATACTCCACTTCCTCCTGGCCAAACACACATTTAGATAGTTTTGCACAGAGTTGATGATCAGAGAGAAGTTGCAAGACAAGCTCCAGATGATGGAGATGCTCAGCCCAAGTTTTGCTATATATGAGGATATCATCAAAGAAGACCAGAATGAATTTCCGGAGGTATGGTCGAAATATGTTAGTCATCACTGCCTGAAATGTTGAAGGAGCATTCGTGAGGCCAAAGGGCATGACTAAAAATTCATAGTGACCATCATGTGTGCGGAAGGCAGTTTTAGGTATATCCTCCTTATTAACCCGAATTTGATGATACCCAGAACGAAGATCTAACTTGGAGAAAAAATGAGCCCCATGAAGTTCATCAAGAAGTTCATCAACAACTGGAATGGGAAACTTGTCCTTTATAGTAAGATGATTAAGTGCTCGGAAATCAATGCAGAGTCGCCATGACCCATCTTTTTTGCGAACAAGCAAAACTGGAGAAGAAAAGGAACTGGTACTAGGGCGAATAATACCTTGCTTCAGTAAGTCACGGACAAGTATCTCGATTTTGGTCTTCTGATGAAATGGGTAGCGGTAGGGCCTGATGTTGGGCGGAACACTGCCAGGAAGGAGCTGAATACGGTGGTCCTCTGGACGAGAAGGAGGTAATCCCACAGGTTCAGCAAATACACCAGAATACTTGTCCAAAATGTGTTGGAGATCGGCAGGAGTGCTAGAGACTGCTGATGGCTGCATCTGAATGGAATGGAGCTGAGCGATGACACCATGTGAATTCTTCTTAAGAAGTTTTTCCATACGGTGTGAACTGATGATGCTGAGAGACCCTGGTTGTAAGCCTTTCAAAGTGTGTTGGTGCCCCTCGACTGAAAACTGCATCCAAAGTTCAGCAAAATCCCAGAGAATGGGGCCAAGAGTGCGTAACCATTGGGCACCCAAAACCACATCACAGCCACCTAAGGGTAAGGCAAACATGTCAGAGCGCATGTTATAATCTCCAATAGAGAGACGCACATTGCGACATTTCCATTTACAAGGTAAAGTGCCCCCATTGGCAATCATGACTTCAAAGCTAGAGCAGGGATGGATAAAGCAATCAGCCTGTTTGGCTATTCGTGGATCAATGAGGTTATGAGTGCTACCAGAATCAATGAGTATAGTAAGAGGGATCTTCTTGAAGAAACCCTGGACCCGCATGGTTTGTGGAGTAGTGACTCCTGCCAAAGCATGGACAGATATCTCTGGTGGAGATTCTGGTGAAGGAGGTTCAGGCTGGTGAGGCTCAACCTCATCATCCACTGTTTCCTGAGCATCTACATATTCTTCTAGTTCCGGTGGAGAATCCACATCCAAGAGATAGAGCTTTTGCTGAACACATCTATGGCCCCGAGACCATTTCTCATCACAATTATAACAAAGCCCTTTGTCTCGCCTGACTCGCATCTCTGTTTCAGACAAGTGCTTGATCGGAGTAGTTCTGGGAGCTGGTATGACTGGAGGGTTGTGAGAACCTGTATTTCTGAATGGAACAAAATTAGATCTGGAGTGTTGTAGAGCACTAATCTTGTCTTCCGCTAACTTAGCCAACCCAAGGGCTTCCATCATTGTAGTAGGTCGAAACATTTTGACTTCTGAGCGAAGTGCATCCTTCAGACCACTGACAAACCAACTACGGAAGAATTCATCAGACAAGCCCTCTGTGTAATTAGCTAATTTTTCAAACTCTGTCTGGTATTCTCTTACAGTGCCTGTTTGATGCAGTTTAGTGAGTGCTCCTGTGAAATCATCAAAGGAACTAGGGCCAAAGCGCTCCAAAATGAGGGTGCACAATTCTCTCCACGTTGGGCCTACATTAGCCTTGATGTACCAACGGAACCATTGAAGAGCTTCATGTTCCAAATGAAAAGATGCAAGGGGGGCTTTGTGGTTATCCAAAGTATTATGCAAGCTGAAATACTGCTCTGCCCTATAGATCCATCCAGTCGGATCAGAACCATCGAAGCGTGGAAAATCAAGCTTTGGTCCACGGAAATTGCCAGAAGAGGACCCAGTATCTCCTGAATGGTTTCGGCTCATGGCTGACTGCTGAAAGTTAAGACCCAGAATTTTGTCATCCAGATCTTGAAGTTTGGTTTTGAGGGATGCAATTTCCTCTTCCATGATTTTTGCTCCTGTACGCGTAACAACCATAAAGCAAGGTTTTTTTTTTTTTTTTTTTTTTTTTTTTTTTTTTTTTGGAATGGGTAGAAGATGAGAAATAGAAAAATGAGGGTTTCAAGGGTAGGGAGGCGAAATGAGGTGAACAGTCCAAGAGGGATAAGGAAGCAAAATGAGGAATTGAATCTTGTGGCTCAGTTTGGTGGCGATTGGATGAGAGGTGAAAAAGATAGGGCAAACCCTAAAATTAGATAAATGAGGGATTTAGGGCTTTGATATGTAAAATTTGGGGTTGGGTCACCAAGGAAGGAAGTATGCGAAATGATATTGCAGACGTTCTGCGAAAGTATGAGCAGAAACAGAAAGCAAACAAGGAAGCTACGACTAAAAAATAGAAAAATTTTTACTCTTTTTTTTTTTTTTTTTTTTGAACAGTCGACTTAGAAAAATTCACTCACAGACAGAACAACTGAAAAGAGTTATTGCAATAACAAGAGATATTAGAAGTGAGAGGAACCTGAAGGCCACGACAGAAAAAAAAAATTTGATGTAATTTCCACCCAGCGAGCCCAAGAGAGTGCTCTGATACCAGATGTGAAGAACCTCCTTATAGCAATATCGTGAGAATGCTCGAAATAACAGAATACAAAGTGATAGCAGAACTCAGAATGAATCTACTGATCGCAGGCCACTTCGAGGGGGTAACCTCCTTTGAGCAAGCTCAATACAATAAATTCGTCCGTGCCCATCAAGGGCCTCAACCTATTCTTATATACTGAGTACGATCTAGAAAAGTAATACTACCTATGCATGTGGGATAATAAAATATACTCACGGGACGACTTACAAAGCATATGCGTCCAACAACACTACTCTAACAAAATAAACAGAAGGAACACACAGGTTCCTAACAATACCAAAGCTATGAAGGACTTGGTAAGAAATAATAAACTTCTTATATGCCTAAATAACACATTTATTTTACCATTACCTAGAATCTAGGAGCCTAAGTTAGTGTTTAACTTCAGACCCATCAGCTTGTGCAATATAGGCTATAAATTTTTCTCCAAGGTTTTCACCAATTGTATCAAACCTCTACTAGATATTTTTATAAGTCCCTTAGAGAAAGGATTCATGCCAAGCAGGAAAACCCTGAATACTATTATCTCAAGCCATAAGATAATTCATTATATGGAAAGAAAAAATGGACTAGGATGGATCTTAAGTTAGATATCTCTAAACCTTATGTATTGGTCAATTGGGATTTTCCCTTTGTTGTCATCTATAAAATCCATTTTAGTAAATGGGTTATTTAGTTGATGATTAAGCTGATTCAATTCTTTTTTTTTTTATTAATGGTACTCCTTGGAGCTCCTTCAACTCTAGTAGGGGTTTTCAATAGGGGGCCCTTGTTCTCCTTACATTCTTATTATGGTGTAGAAGGTTTTAGGTAGAGAATTTACATCCAATTCAGAGAATGACTTCTTCTAGGGAATTAAGATTAGTACATCCTCCTCCCTAGAGGTCGTTTTACAATTTGTGGATGACACTTTTCTATTTTGGACCTCATCTATCATTGGAGCCATGTAGTGGAGGGTTCTCCTTGACCAATATTCCAATGTCTCTGGTCAACATATTAATTTTGAGAAAAGTAACATTTACTTCTTCAGTATTGAGATCTCCCTACAAAATTGCATCACCTTGATTCTAGGTTGTCATGTGACCTCCCTACTAGACACTTACTTGGGACTCTCTCTCATGGTGTAGGATGCTAGTTAATAGTTTTAGAATTCAATCCTTAAGAGGCTTCAAAGAAAATTAGTGGGGTAGAAAAGGAAGTTCCTTATCATTGTGGAAATACTCCAACTTCAAATAGCTTCTTAAAAAGGCATCCTGATCTACTTCTTTCTTGTTTTCAAAATTTCTCACTCTATGGGCTTAGTTATAAAGAAGATACAAAAAAATTCCTATTTATTGGTTTGGAGGAGAAGGTTAGGATCAATCTGGTCAACTAGGATACAATGTGTAAACTAAAAAATCTGAGAGGTCTGCTGTCATCAAATTAGAGTATGTCGACAAAGCTATGCAAACTAAAATTGGTTGATTGTGGCTGGCTAAGAATTTAGGAGGTTGACAATAGATTATAAGAGCTAATTAGTCTAGAGACTCTACTTTCACTTCCCAATTGTTTCACATTGACCTCCCTTATGTTTTTAGGATTTGAAATAGTCTAATCTAAAATCATACCTCCCTCCAAAGGGGCCTACAATGGGTTCTTAATAAGGGGGATACAATTAGATTCTAAGAGGTCAATTGGATGGGTGTAAGCTTCTAATCTTTAGAAAATCCTACCAATTATGAATAAATTAAAGATCAAATTCAACCTTCTTGTCAAGGACTATATCACCCCTTCCTACAAGTGGAATAATCTTAACTTGAATAAGATGGGACCTCCCTAAGACCTAGATCTAATCTGGCATTTGTAGGATCTTGTTAATCTACTTCATATCCTTGCTGTCCCTAACAAGGATAGGATTATTTAAGATAAAACCAAGTAATTTGACTTCTCTATTAGTTCCTCATATTTTATGTAGGCTGATATGGAGGTTTGTATGCTTTACTTGAATAAGCCTTGGAATCATCAACTAATGCATAAAATAAATTTCTCTTGGTGGGCCACACTCCAAGAGAAAATTGTAATGGTGGATAACTTGAGAAGAAGGGATTTCAAATTTCCTAATAGATGTACTCTTTGTAAATAGATAGAGGAGGACATATACTACCATTTTGGCCCCTTTCTATTTGTATCACAAATATGGGCTATCCAACTAAAAAGTCAATATATCTTGGTTTTTTGGAGAGAGCATACATTACTTTGTTGTTGATTGGAAGATCTCATCTTCTCACTCACTCATCCTACTTCTCTAGAAGTCAATTTCCCCATATGTCTATTGGAATGTTTGGAAGGAAAGGAATGTCAAGATTTTCAAGGACACCACTTGATGAGAATAGAGAAAATTGAAATAAATTATAAATATTCTATAGGAAAACTTCATGGTGGCCACTTGGAAGAAGCCAGATAGACATCATATGCCTTGGAATTGTTAAGTGGCAACTTAATGACTACTTCTTAAGGCTACTATTTAGTTTGATAACTCAAAGTTTTTGGCTAGGGATAACACACCTTGGAATCCCCCTATTGGATACTAGCTAAAACTTGATTTTTATGGTGTACCTAAGGGTTTATCATACATAGGGAAGAGACACTTCACCTAGCTTTCTCTAGTAACATTGGCCCCAATTCTTCTAATATGGTGAAAGCTCCTACTCTCCTTTGTAGCCTTAAGTTCATGGTCTTATAGGGTAGACACAAGATTCTAGTGGTCGGAGGCTCTAAAATTATTATTGATATTGCAATTTAGTAGTCAATAGTAGGATGAGCTATGGAAAATGTTCTTATAGACATGTGGTCTCTCCTTCACAAAATGGAAGAAACAAGAATACAAAACATGTACCTGAGGGAAAATATGGTGGTAAATATACTAATAGGTTTGGTAATATAGAGCTGAGTACGATGAGGTGTTGGTAACAACTAACATCTCTCTCTATGGAAATTCAAACTATCATAGAGTTAAGTGTTCTATAACCTAATTAATGATGATTCTATTTGAAATGCATTACAACTAGTGCAATAATGCCTTTTTGTTAAAGCACCTATTTGCGGGAAAGGAGTGATGTGATGTCTACAAATTATTTCCTAGACTAGAGTTATTTAAAGCATTATTTTGAAAAAGTTGATATTAAGACTCAGGGCACTATCATCAGGTACGACGGGGAATGGTGTATTAATTATTACTTTAAAAGGTCTTTAATTTATTTTATTTTATTCTAGTATGGTAGTGATTTCCAAAATTATTACATTACTGATTAGGCTATTTTGAATAACCAATTGTGCAAGGATTTGTACCATTAGTATGTGATTTCCAATCACATTAGTCAGAATAACTATTTAGGGAAGAAATTTTTCTAAAAGTACATTTAGTTTATTTACTTCATTAGAAAGTTATATTCTATAACACATATTCTCTAGAAACACAGAATTGGCTCTTTCTACATTTCCAACAAGACTTTTAGGCTAGAATAAATCCTGGGGATGCATTTTTTGGTGTACATGGGTGAAGATAGGGATTGCATAGAAATGCATCAAATTGAGGATGAGTTGTGTAAGACTACTTGTTCCTAGATGACAATTTTTGAGGAAGAGATTTTTCCTTTAGTGGAGGTCATGGAAGGGTTCAATGAGATGATGTCAATGTAGCTAGTGAGCACTTGGAATGGTTATGGTATCAAAATTGATGGTTTCTCTTTTGAAATTAATTAATAGGTCATCACACAAGTGACTCATCTCTCTATGGAGGCAAACAATCGAAAAGGGTTATAAAAGCATTATTTTCACCTCTCTCTACCAACCAATACAAAGGTGATAAAATGAACCCAAAAAAATTAATTAATTATTGAAACAACCATAAAAGACCTTACAATTAACCTTGAAAATTGAAAATTGAATTAAACTAAACATTTTTTTCAATAAATTACAATAGATAGACAAATTTAATCTTAAGCTATTATATAACTTTTACATCCTGCGTATGATATATTTTGAGCTATTTTATACATTGAAGACCAAAAGTTGCATGTGACTCTTTTACAATCATTACTCATCAAGATAAATTTATTTAGTTGAAGCCATGTAGTACACAATTCTTCCCTTGGTTTTCCAAAACTTATTGGCAGTAACATTGATTGAGGTAAAGGTTTTGGAAGATTAAGAAAATGCAATTAGATAGATATGTTGTTGGGCACTCCACGGCCTATGAGACCACATTCTTTTGGAAAATTAGAATTGTTGGTGTAGAGCAAGGTGTAAGGAAATTTTGGAAGACCATGCCTATTCTTATAAACTTGGTATCAATAATTCGTACACTAGGTGCATTTTTCTTAATTGTCTCAGAGTGGTTATAATGAAAGGCTCTGGAACACAATGAGTCCTTAGCCTGCAAATGATAATATAACAAAAGATAGTTAAAGATTTTTCTTCATAGATCATATTAGATATTGATTTATTACTTAATAAAAATACATCAAAACATATTATGTTACTAGATTGGATTGTTATCAAATTGGTTCAATCCATGCCAATATTATTGAATATTATTTAGTTTTTTATGAATTTAAATATTTTTTTTTGTTTTTGTTAAGAAGACACATCTCTTTGCATTCTTATTCCTTTCTTGGTATCAATATTTTAGATTACATTTGTTTATTACTGACTATCAGAAAAGTGCATCTGTTTGCATTCTTCAATGATAGATTTCAAAATGTGCTTTAAATGTTGATACCAAAAAAAAATCCCACATTTGAATCTAAAACAAATTGACTTTCTCTAATATTTCAACATGGGTAAAATTAGATAAACTATGAAAAAATTTAGTCCAAAAGTAGAATAATGAATTCAATGATTTAATATTTAAGAATAACTCCTTTCTATGGAATCTGAACATTTCATATTCTTAGCAATATAGAAATGGTTATTTAACAATGACTGATGAGTTGATGATAGCTTGCATCATTTGATTTTGCATGTACTTTGGCTAGTTGACACTTTGTAGGCAAAATGTAGAGAGACATCAAAAATTGTTGCAATCAAGAAGGTTCTCCAAGATAAGCAATACAAAAATGTCGAGTAATAGTTAATGCATATGGTATACCATCCAAATATTATTGCCCTTAAACATTGCTTCTTCTCTACAATAAACAAAGAAGAACTCTACTTGAATCTTGTATTAGAGTATGTGCCAGAGATGGTTAATTGCATTGCAAGGCATTCCAATAGAGTAAATCAAAGAATGCCTCTCTTGTATGTGAAGCTATATGCTTATCAGGTTTGTAACTGTTCACTTTATTTGTGTTTATTTTTTTATTTGTTATTTTTTGAAAGAGTGGTAACCTTTTACCTAGGGTGAGAAGCTAAATGAAAGCCTATCCTACCAATGAAAGTAAAAGCTTAGAATGAAGGTTACACTTTTGGTAAAATTATTATAACACTGAACCTTGATTTGTTTGAGGTTTAGAGTTGATTGGACATTTATAGGTATTTATTTAATCTCCCTTAAGGGTAGTTAAATATTTAAGTAGGCCTTGCCCTTTTTTTCACCTAAGAGTACAGGTACGTGTAATTGATAAGTTTGTGAAGAACAAATTAGATATTATGAAATCAATTTTCTTGTAATAAACTAGCATCTTTCTTTCTCATCTTGAATTTAAGATAAGAATAATGTTGTTTAAAATGGAAGCACAAGCCTCAATTATTCCAAGGTATCATCCACATGGATCCAAAGGGCTTGATATTACTCCAAAGCTTTCTATATATCAAAGTCATTGCTATGGGCTTCACAGTTTTCAATCAATTCAAAAATAGGTTTTGAAAGGGCCCCAAAACCTTTTACAACAACATTACAATTAGATATTCAATAAGTTAATTGTCTCATAAGAACAAAATAGGACACCCAAATTAAACATAACAAAAGAGACAAAATACTATTTAACTAGTAGTCACAACCAACAAAAACATTCAGAAATGTTAAGTATAGTGAATCTCTGATAGATAAACAATTACAAAAGAATACTTGCAAGTAAGTTCTAATTTGAATTATGCAAAATATAAGTACTTATCTTTAACTATGATTTGTAACAAAATATTTTATTGTCTTCCTCCTTTAGTAATAGTCAATGCACTGGATTTTTGTATAACAAAAGAGATGATGACGAAAATAGTAATATTTCACAATACTGATATTTCTCTATAGGTACTTGGATGCCTTATATTGATGCTTTTCCCTGCGACAGTGTGTAAGTATATATAGGAAGTGTAAAATGACTCTAAAGAGTCATGTCTCTACATGGCCCAAGAGCCATGTAGGGACATGCCACTTCAGAGGCATGTTAGTTAGGATAACTACCAAACTAAATCATAAGTCACCACCCGATAATAATTCAAGGGCTTGATAATGATCGACACTTGATAGAGGCAAAGCACGGGGGTATGAAACCTATTACAAGTAAGACATCAAATTCAATGATAATATAAAGCCCAACCATTATAAAGTTGGTCAATAATATGTTGTCTTCACTATCAATAATTCTGATGGATGATAGAGGTGTAAGTATACATATATGTATGCATATATCAATAATATATATGTATTTATGCTTATATCTATGTGGTGCATAGCAAACAGTGGTAACATAAGAGATTCATGTTTTTCTTCTTTTGACACTAAGCATTAACACTCCCTCTTTAGCTAGGGAGAAGTAAAACATTAATTAAATTAGAATCATCATATAAGCAACACAATATGAATAGTAAATAGTCTCTGCTTGAACTTAAGAAATGTCTAGAGATAGCATATAAAATCTCTACTTGCACTTCAGAAATGCCTAGAGATAGAACACATATTCTCTACTTGCACTTAAACAATGTCTAGAGATAACTCATATAGTCTCTACTTGCACTTAAGTAATTTCTAGAGATAGCATATATAATCTCTACTTGCACTTAAGCAATGTCTAGAGATAACACATATAATCCCTACTTGCACTTAAGCAATGTCTAGAGATAGCTCATATAATCTCTACTTGCACTTAAGCAATGTCTAGAGAAGCCTAGAAATAATCTTTACTTGCACTTAAGCAATTTCTAGAGAAGCACAAAAATAGATTTATTATTTACAAGATCATCACCTTGTAAATAATTTTCTACAAATGAATATGCCCATGAAAGATCATCAACTTTCATTACATATCAAATACTATTAGGTGATCAATGGAGACATAATCTCAAATGAAATAAACCTTATTTCAAAAATTTGTCATTACAATTAATCATACCATGTTTTTCTCTAAATAATTTTAGTTTCACTTTAGCAAGAGGCTTGGTAAGGATATCACCTATTTGATCATTTGTACATATATATTCCAATTGAATGACTCCCCATTTAACATGTCTATGATGTAATGAAATGGAATTTCAATGTGTTCGGAGCGATTATGAAATACGGGATTAGAAGAAAGCTTAATACAACTTTGATTATCACAATAAAATACTGTGGGCTTCAAAGCTCTTTTGAAGAGATATGAAAGCAACTTTGTAGCCATACTACTTCTCTAGAACCCAAGGAAGATGTACTTGGCTTTGGTAGAACTTAATGCTACTAAATTTTGTTTCCAACTAGACCAAGAAATCATACCAGATCCGAGACTAAAACATTATCCTGAATTGCTCTTTCACTAAATAGAACTTCCAACCCAATTAGAATCAAAGTATCCAATTAGTTCAAGGTTGACTTTGTCATATTTGATTCCCATTCCAATAGTACCCTTTAGATACCTCAATATGTATTTAGCTCCATGCAAATGTATCTTCTTAGGAGCACACATAAACTGACTCAAGGTGTGAGTTGCATAGCATATGTCTAGATGAGTATTAACTAGATACATAAAGGGTCCAATAATTTTTCTGTAGTAAGTAGGATCTATAGCCTCAGATTTTTTCATATGATCTTTTAGTTTGTGTAGATTTATTTCCATAGGGGTTGTGAACGGTTTGCATTCCATCATTCCAAACTTGGTTAATATATCAATTGTATATTTTCCCTGATTTAGTATAATATAGTTGTCTAGCTACCAGATTTCTAATCCTAAAAAGTAGTGAAGTAACCTAGGTCTTTCATTTCAAATTCTACAGTGAGATCTTTCTTACATTTCTCTATGAAATTTTCATCACCTATAATTAGCAAATCATCAACATATAATACAAGGATAACCATATCATCACCTTTAGTTTTGAAGTATAGATTTGGGTCAGCTTCATTTTTGGCATATCCCAATTTTAGTACGTGATCATCTATTCTTTCATGCCAGGATTTCGTATCCTATTTAAGACTATAAAGTGCTTTCTTTGATTTACAAACATGAGTCTTGCAATCATAGGTATTGAACCCTTCTAGTTGTTCAATGTAAACTTCCTCTTCAATCTTACCATTGAGAAATGTTGTTTTGACATTCATCTGATGTACTTTCCTTCCTTTGGATGCTACAATGTCTAAGATTGTTCTAAATGAAGTGTACTTGGCAACAGGGGCAAAGGTTTCTTCATAATCAATACCTTCTTTCTGAGAGAAACCTCGGGCTACAAATCTTACCTTGTATTTTTTGATACTACCATCTACAACATGGTTAATCTTGAACAACCATTTGGAAGAAACAACAAAGTTGTTCTTAGGTCCTGGTACAATGTCCCATACATCATTATTCAATATAGAGTTATATTCCTCAATCATAGCTTCTATCCAAGATTGATGTGAAAGTGCTTCTTCAACATTAGTAGGTTCAGATTTTATGAGTTTAGATAGTAATTGTTGTCACTTAGGTTTGCACCCTTGTCCAAGGCCTATGCGTGAGGACAACCTAGTGAAACATGGAAACAACCTCCAAGCTGTGGGACTTGAACTGCGAGGTTGAGTCTCCGAAGAAGACCGGCTTCCTCTTACTGTTAGGGCGCACCTATCTATTCTTAGAAGGGAAAGGGAGAAAGAGAGCATTAAAGAAAATCTACCTAGTCTAATCTAAAGCGATGATGCACCAAAACAAAGTGTTCAGACTCATTTTCCTGCCCATATATGCACTACGAAACTAGGGTAACATTCAAGGTCATACATTCATTCAGACTTATATCAACCAGCAGCCACATGAAGATCAGGAGACTAACTGAATAACACCAGGAAACAGAAGATTTCACTTGTATATTATTCAATAGGCCAAAGATAGATATAGTATGCAGACCACTGATCTCAACAATGCATCAACGAGAGGCAAAATGATACACATACACGTTGATGGCTGAAAGAGATGATACAGGATGTTTATCTAGCTCAGAGACAAAGGGATTTTTACACTGCAAGTCTGCAAGCAGCAGCAGAGAAAATCAGGAAGAGTCGACCCTAAGAACAAGTCACCAAATTTCCTTTATAGATTAGGTATAACTGAAGATTTTTGCATTACATTCACTTCTCACCTACTGGCATTAACTTTCCATCCTGAGAATCCAATCAAAGATCTGATTGAACATAGCTTGCATACCAAGAAATCTGATATCCCTCTGAGAAAGAGCCTGGAGAAGACAGGAACGGTGCCACAACATTCCCTAACATGGTAGATGGATCGACTGGATAGATGGAGTGTCCCTCTGCACCTGATATTCATTCTGAGTTGGTGGCAATTGATTATGAAATCAGATCCACGAAAAAATAAAAATAAATGATTTCTATCCTTTCTAGTTCACGAAACAGCAAGGTCAAAAAGGTCAACCAGGTCCACATGCTGACTGGGCCACGTGGGGCAATCACTTTCCTCTCCTTTGCCACCCTAGCAGTCCTCTTCACGCGCTGACCGCACCTTTATGTTTGACTGAGCACTATGTCTCTATGGGCGCCATGCCCTAAAGTTCCTAATAGCGACATAGCGCCCAACAGTTATCTCTATCTGTGGTAGTACCAAACTGTGATTGCGATGCCCCAACCAGACTGTATCATTGACTTGACAACTTAACTGTCAATCATAACTATGATGTTAACTGCGCATTCCCCCTGGGACCCAAGGACACATGGCAGAAAGGCTCCAACTCGCTATGGTAAACCTCGCGCAACCTCCCCATAGCGCGATGGTGCCTGCCCTTGATCTCTGCAGATCTGACGGCTCCAAACTCAACCCCTGACTGCACTAGCCGTGTTGAAGATCTAGTGCCACCTCATGTCTGTGTTCTGACCTAGCATATGTGGCAGTCCTTCATTGGCCTGACGTAGCACCATTCTGGCGAATTCCATAACACTTGGCCCCACTGACCTGCCACGTGGTACTAAGGCACTATGTCGCTATGGAAAAATCGAGGCAACCTTCCCATAGCGAGATAGCAGCCAACTACCATCTCACCCTTCGATGCAAACGTGGCCTATTCTGAAATGCCACCGTGGTAGATGAGGTACCACCCTAACCAATCACGAGGCCACAATGTTAGATAGCTCATCCCACCTGTCCCGTCCTATGGTCCCACCAAGCCTGAGAGTCCGTCATGGTCTGTTTTCTGTTTGGGCACTATGTCGAAAATGAAAAAATCATGAATTTTTCGATGGCGCCATGGCGCCCCACCAACATTTCTAAACTTTTCGACTGCCTGACCTCTTGTCACCGCAAAACTGGCCTGTCGTAAACTTGCTTGCCATCACACCTCCTGGCCGAGCGCTATGTCGCCAACATAACCCTTGCACATCTCCACCATAGCGCGATGCCGCCTACCGTCGATTGGCCTTGATCCAACGATCATGGAGACTCGTCATTCTGCAACTCCCTTCCCTTGTAAGTCACTCGGCCCGCGACACATGTGGCACTTCCCTATTTGTCCGACGATTGCTTAATCCTTATTGCGCCAGCTGCATGAAACATGGTTCCACCAAGACACGTGGCGTCTAGGCACCATGTCACCAACGTTAACTCCCAGGCAAGTCTCGATGGCGAGATAGCACCAGCCGTAGATCCCTGCGGATCCGACGATCGTGAAGACTTGCCATTTGGCTGTGTTGGTCGAACTGAGATCTGGTACCACCTTGTGTCTACATTTTGAGCCAGCACACGTGGCTGTTCCTAATTCACCGTAAAACTAACCACCGTTGGTACACCTTTTCGATGACACAGTCTGCCCGTCATGAGACTTTCAACCTGCCGCAAACTTTTTAATCTGTGACTGGGCCCATTCCACTCGGCACCACCTCAATGATGCATCCTGGTGAGACTTGACCCTATCGACACGTGGCAAAAGGGTGCTAATTTGCTATGCAAAAAACCTTGTAGCTTCGCCATGGTGAGATGGCGCCTGCCATCGATCCATTTCCAATCTGACGGTCACAAAAACATGACCTCCCGTAACCCACCTTCTTTATTAAATTGTTGGGCCCACTAGCACATGGCGTCTCCTTGTTGGTCTGTTGGCTACTTGAATATAACTGTGTCGGTAGCATGAAATGTGGCCTCGCCAAGACACGTGGCGCACGGGCGCTATGTCATCGACGTTAACTCTCGAGCAAGTCTCGATAGCGAGACAGCGCCAGTTCGACGATCGTGAAGACTCGCCATTTTTGCTGAGACTTTTGCGATGTTGCTGTCATAACCCTCACGCAACTCCTCCATAGCGCGATGGCGCTAACCGTTGATCCGAGCTGATCCGACGATGGTGAACGTAAGCCCCGACGGTGTTAGCCGCACCGACAGGAACTCTGACCTGGCACACGTGGTTTCTCCTGATTCATCGCCAGAACACCTGATCACGTCGGTCATTGAAACTTGTTGCCGTGACTATTTACGTTGGGCGCTACATCACTATGGAGATTTTTTGGCTGATATGCGATAGTGACATAGCGCCAAGGGTGTCAGGAACCTTTTCTGACCCGCCGAATGCCGGACCCACCCCTGCAATGTGTCAACAGGGCGTCATCGTGCTATCATAATTATCGTGCATTTTCTTTATAGCGCGATGGCGCCAACCATCGGTCTTCTCAGATCTGACGACCAGAAACTTGCAGGTTGTAACACTAAAACACTTACTCTGAGACTAACCGTTGCACAAGCCACTCATTCAAATTTAAATCCTTGGCAGTAAAACCAGAGGTAACACTTCTGGCGACTCACAGGGAGCATGAGCCTACTCAATGCATGACCAGTACCTGAGAATGATCCATTGGGCCACGGAGTCAGAAAAGAGGGCCTGGAAGGTACAGAATCGAGAGCTGCAAGAAACCCTAACCCTTAATGAGGAAATCAAAACATTAAAGAAATATTGAACTCTGGCTCTATCTCGCAACTTGAAAACAAAAAAAAATAGGACCTCCTCAGCAACCTGAGACTTGTCAAAACTTTGGGAACTAGCGACTCAAGAAGTGAGCCATGTGCACGTGCACTTATTGTAAAATAGGAACAATATGAAGCAACTAAACTAGCTATGTACATGGATTCACAACTTTCAGAAACAGGGTTTCAAATGGATCCCAATGACTGGAATGGGCAGAATTTCACCATTTGGCCTGCTTAGCTGGAACGCATTGGCCTATTTGCAACTGAAGATTAGATAAGGGGCACTCCATAGTGGATCAAATTTGGAGTGCCTTCCTTGTTTTGCTCTGTCTGAGTCCCACTTGATAACTAAATCTCCTTCTCTGAAGATTCTGGCCCTTGCCTTCTTATCAATACTCTTCTTCATCTGTTGTTGGTGTATCCCCAGGGTTTGCATAGCTTTGTTTCTCTTTTCTTCTAGTTCAATCAACTCTGCCATTCTCATTGACATGGGACTATTTGCAATCAATTCCAGCTGATGAGCCAATTCCAAGGATGGGAATTCCAACGAGATTGGAAGTCTGGCCTCCCTACCATATACCAGCACAAAAGGTGAATTCCCAATAGATCTCTTGGGTGTTATCCTATCAGCCCACAGAGCAATCCTTAATTTTTTATGCCAAACACTCTGACTATCTTCTATCATTCTCCTTATGATTCTGATCAGATTTTTGTTGGAAGATTCGGCTAAACCATTGCCCTACAGGTAGTAATTCGATGATGTGCTCAGATAGATATTGTGACTCATTGCCCACGCACAAATCTGGGTTCCAAAAAAAGATTTGGCATTATCTGAGATGATAGTGGAAGGAGCTCCAAACCTAGATACAATTCCATCAGGGAATTCAACAACTGATGGCTCTGTAGCATCCTTCAAGGAAACTACCTCTGTCCACCTAGTGAAATAATCGGTAGCAGCCAAGATCCATTTATGACCTGCGCTAGATGGAGGATTAATGGGGCCTATGAAATCCAACCCCCACTGGGTGAAGGGCTGATCCACCTAAATGGGGTGAAGAGGAAGAGCTGCAAGTCTTTGTTTGCCTGAGAAAAAGGCACATTTCTCACATTTTCTCACATGACTATAACAATCATGGAACAGAGATGGCCAATAATATCCAGCCCTCATGATCTTCATGGCGGTTGTTCTTGCAGAGAAGTGGCCACCATCTCGGCCATCATGAAGTTCTTTAATCATCCTCTCGACCTGATCCTCTTTAGTAGATCTCAACAGGGTCCCATTAAAATCCCTCTTGAATAGGATATCATTAATCACAACATAGGGAATGGATTGCAGTCTATATTGTCTTCTTTTAGCTCTGTCCAATCCCTGAGGGTATCCATTCCCTAATAAAAAGTTCCTCATGTCATCCATCCAGCTCCTTGGGGCATTAACATTTCTTTCCTCCTACTGCTCTGCAATTACCATAGCAGTCCCTTCATCTGAATCCTGACCTGATAATATTTCTTTGCATAATCCTCTCCCTCTTACCAACTTGGTAATTTGAATATCAACATCATATTCCATTACCCTAGTGATCCATCCAGCTCTCTTTTCACTGATATCCTTGCTTAACAGGAAGTCTTTTACACTCGCATGGGGTACCAAAAAATGGATCCTATTATGGGATAAGAGGTGTCTAAATTTCTTCAAGGCTCTAATGACTACAAGGGCTTGCTTCTCAACAAAGCTATACTTATCTTCATATTCCTTGAGTCCTTCACTAAAGAAGGCTATGGGCTGCTCCTCATTCTTGTCATTTGTCTGAGTCAAGACAGCAGAAACACTTGACTCACCACCTAAAGTGTAGAGGATGAAATCTTTCTCAAAATTTGTGTTCATGAGAGTGGGAGCTGAGGCTATGGCTGCCTTAATTTCTTCAAAACTCTCCTTCCCCTCCTTGGTCCATGAGAAGACCATATCTTTCTTAAGCATGGTTGTGAGGGGTTTCACCATGATGGCAAGATTAGGAATAAACCTTCTTACAAAATTTATCCTACCAAGGAAACTTTGCAGCCCTTTCTTGTGTTTAGGGAGGGGAAGGGCAAGTATGGATTTTGTCCTTTCTGGATCAATGGTCAACCCATCCTTAGATACAATGTGTCCTAGTAATTTTGCTTGGCTTGTAGCAAAGACACACTTGGCTGGGTTGAGGGAAACCCCAAACTCTCTACATCTTAGAAATACCTGTCTCAAATGATCAAGGTGATCTTTTACATTCTTGGAATATACAGTTATATCATCAAGGTATACTAAGAAAAACTTGTCGATTAATCTTTTGAAAGCTACCTTTATTTCCTTTTGGAACGTGGCACCTGCATTTGTTAGTCCGAATGGCATCTTGCAATAAGCATAGGTGCCCCATTTAGTAGTAAATGTTGTCTTATATCTGTCAGATTCTTTAACCAACACTTGGTTAAAACCAGAAAATCTATCAAGAAAAGAAAACCTCCTTGACCCACTGACCTTGGACAGAATTTTCTCCATAGAAGGGAGAGGATGGTGATCCTTAAGGGAAGCCTGATTAAGATCCCTAAAGTCCACACACAATCTGATTTCTCCATTCTTCTTCCTTACAGGGACAAGGTTAGCCACCCATGATGAGTGTTTGATAGGAAAAATTATGTTAGCTTCAATCAACTTGGATAGTTCCTTCCTCGTTAAGGGTTCAATCTTGGCATTCACTGGCCTTTGTTTTTGCCTTACTGGTTTGACCCTATCAACTACATCTATGGTATGCTGAAATAAACTAGGGTCAAACCCCTTTAAGTCATCATATGACCAAGCAAACACATCATTAAATTCTTGACATAGATGAATGAAATTTTCTTGGTTAGCCTCAGAACATACCTTCCCCATGTTAAGAGATTTTCCATCAGCAATAGTAACTGGAGCATGATCATCCTTTTCTACAGCTAGATTTATTCCTTTGCCCCTTGTCTGATCATCATGATTAAAGACACTCTCCAAGGTAATGAGACCCTTGGGCAACTTGTTGGAACTGAGGTGAATGGTCTAATCACCATACTGATCTTGTAGTCTTGACTGATTTCTTTCTGAAAATTTTGCTTCATTCTGCAAGAAACTCACAATCTGCTCATCAGACTCAAACACCTGCCAATGAGTATTATTATCAAGAACAGCAGGCCTTACTACCACCCTTATTTGTTGCTCCCTCTCTTCCTTGAGATTCCTTGGCACATCATAAGATGCACCCACTACTGCAAGTCTATCAGCATATTTGTTTTCTTTCCTAGGAATACTTTGGATATTAAATGCTTGGAAACCCTCAAGCAAATCCCAGACTCTGTGTTTGTAAGACTTGAGCAGGCCATTTTTGGTGATATTCTGATTTCTCACTTGGTTCACTACCAACTCACTATCTCCATATACTTTCAAGGCTTGAATTCCCCTCTTTTGGGCAAGTAGGAGACCTTGGATCAAAGATTCATACTCGGCCACATTATTGGTACAACTGAATTGGAGGCTAAAAGAGAAGTCGTATCTTATTTGTGCAGGGGAGATCAACATAACACCGGCCCATGCTCCATTTCTATTCCTTGAGCCATCAAAGTACATATTCCATATTCCACTCATGTCATCATTAGCTCCAACAAGATCAGGAACTTGAGCCTCCTTCTCTATTATGCAATATGTACTAAGGCCTGTCTCCAGAGTTTCTGACATAGGCTCAAACTGACATGTATTTGCCCACTCATCTAAGAAGAAATCAAAAATCTCTACTATGGAGGTGGCAGGCTCATTCACTATGTCATTTTCATCCATCTCCAAAATAGGGCAATTCATATTAATGAAGTTGGGGGTGTAGGGTTCAGTGTGATGAAGGGCTTGAGGTTCTGCTCTAATTGAAGCATTGGCCCCATATCTGGTCTTAAATCACATATAAGACCAATCAGTAGATATGAATCCACCTATTTGGGCAGTGAAGTCTCTTGAAAGATAGATGGCAAAATAGGGCTTGACTTTAGCAACAAATATGTCTTGAATCATAGTACAACCAGGGCATGCATGTAGGGCCATTTCCACATTCTTAAGGATGTCGACGGTTTTGACAGTACTCCCATCTAATTGTAAGACATCCCTAATAATGGGCTCATATTTCATTCCTAAAGCATCAGCAACACACCTAGGCATTACTGAGCTGCTAGCCCCTGAATCTATCATGTAATTATGGACTAACGTTCCCCCTATAATCAGAGAAACATAGAATGGAGGAGGTCTAACCTTTTTATTTGTCTCCATGTCACCTGATGGTTGTACTAAACTAGTGTCACCCTCCATGGTAGATGACTAATCTTTGAGCTCAATCTTTTCCAATTCTTGCTGCAGCATCCTTTTCTGCATTGGTATGGTGGCAACTACACCCCACATGGAAATGCTTACATTGGTTTTCTTCATTTGCTCTACCACACTCAAGGGTCCATTAGGAATTTTGGCAGAAACTTTGGGAGCTGTACCCGTGAGAGGTTGAGATGGAGCAACATAGGGATCACTTGCATCCTCCTTTCTTGGACCTTTCCTTTGCTGTTGTGAAGTGTTTGTCTGCTCATTTTCTTTTTGTGTATGAGGTATAACACTCGAAGTTGAGGCCCGCTTAGGAGAAAGGGGTGCAGTATATTCCATAGCTCCCCTCTTGCTTCTTGTGTTATGAGCAACAAAATCCTGGTTTACATTACAATGCTCCTCCATCTGGTGATTCATAAAAGAGCAATCACCCTGCCTCTGAACATATGAGGCCTCCTTGGGATGATCTTCCTTGTGTGATTGCTTTACTGCGGACTCCTGGACAGTTAGGGCCAAATAAGATTTTGCTTTCTGACATAGGCAGTAGGTATAAGAATAGTTACATGAAGGACAGAAGTCTTGATCTTGGGCAAAGTTGTTTTGAGGAACTAAAGCTCTATTCTGATTTGAGCTTGAAGCAGCAGCATGACTATTTTGCCTATTCTGATCAAAAGGGATATTCCAATGATTAGGAGGCCTAGCACCACTTGGAGCCTGATGTTGTAATTGGGGAGGCTTGCCACTTTGGGCTTGCTGCCTTTCTAAGGCCACCACCTTGTTACTCATTTTTTGTATTAGAGAAAAACTATCCTCTAATCTCTTCCCTTGGTCCTCCAACTCCTTCCGTTCCTCTTGCAATTTTTTATCCAGAGCCCTCTCTCTTTTATCTGTATTCAGCACTAGACCTTGGAGCATTTCCTTGAGTTCCTCTATTCTATTTGAGGATGTGGAAGCTTGGGGAAGTGGAGTAAGGGCTTGTGATGTAGAAATTGTAGGAAGGGGGGCTATTGCTGGTTGGTGGTTGGAAACATCAGGAAAGAAAGGCATATGGGGCCTTGGAGCCAACTTTCCACCTTGTATTAGGATATTCTCAGCTTTTATAGCTGTCTCATAAGCATTTGGTAATATATCCCCTCCCATAGTTTGGATTGTGGTGGCAATGTCATTGTTGAAAGCTCTAAGGTAATGCAAGAAGGCATTAGCAGGAGTAGGTTTCACTATAGTAGGTATTCTATCCCATGTCTTTTGGAATCTGTAATTAAAATCACTCATACATTCATGGGGGGCTCTTTTTATTGTGGTCAGCTGCTCTAGTAGTGACAAATGGTCACTCTTATCCTCAAAATGTTTGCATAATCCTGCTCCTAGTCCATCCCAATCAGTTATGGAACCATGAGCTAAGCCTCTATACCACTGTAATGCTTTTCCTTTTAAAGATGAGGCTAGAAGTCTGATGGCAACATCATCTTCTGTAATACCATGAATATTGCAGACATTCGCTACCTCTTGGATATGCTCTAGAGGGGAAATAGAAGTTTCACCAGTAAAATTAGGTATACTTTTTAGTGCAGATACTAGTATATCATGTCTTTGGGCTAACAACAGAGGACTTCCACCATTAAAGGTGGCAAAAGCATGAACTCTTGGCTATGCCATATAAACAAGTGTTCTATTGATGAGTGTTGATGGCAATCTAGGCTGAGTTCGAACAGTAGGGGGAGTAGAGACAGATCTTACAGGTATTTCAACTATTATTCTACCCCTAACTGGTGATAATGAAGTTCTATTCCTTCTTCTCCTAGGATTCGAAAGAGAAAGCTCTTGATATTGAAATTTACCTCTAGAAGACACCCTTGTTTTAGTCCTGGGCATGAATCACTACAAACTTGGTCTGGAGCCAGACTTTTTGATGTTTAGAGTCGCCAAGTACTTGAAGAATAAGCCTCTTGAAGGCTTGAAAACTGAAGCCAACACTACTTCTTCAACATTTATCTCTAGAATTCTTTCTTCTTGACACTAGTAGACCTGAAATCTTCTGATATGGGTCCCACCGGGCGTGCCAAAAAATTTTGTCACTTAGGTTTGCACCCTTGTCCAAGGCCTATGCGCGAGGACAACCTAGTGAAACATGGAAACAACCTCCAAGCTGTGGGACTTGAACTGTGAGGTTGAGTCTTCGGAGAAGGTCGTCTTCCTCTTAATATCAGGGTGCACCCATCTATTTTCAGAAGGGAAAGGGAGAAAGAGAGCATTAAAGAAAATCTACCTAGTCTAATCTAAGGCGGTGATGCACCAAAACAGAGTGTTCAGACTCATTTTCCTGCCCATATATGCACTATGCAACTAGGGTAACATTCAAGGTCATACATTCATTCAGACTTATATCAACCAGCAGCCACATGCAGATCAGGAGACTAACTGAATAACACCAGGAAATAGAAGATTTCACTTGTATATTATTCAATAGGCCAAAGATAGATACAGTATGCAGACCACTGATCTCAACAATGCATCAACGAGAGGAAAAATGATACACATACACGTTGATGGCTGAAAGAGATGATATAGGATGTTTATCTAGCTCAGAGACAAAGGGATTTTTTACACTGCAAGTCTGCAAGCAGCAGCAGAGAAAATCAGGAAGAGTCAACCCTAAGAACAAGTCACCAAATTGCCTTTATAGATTAGGCATAACTGAAGATTTCTACATTGCATTCACTTCTCACCTACTGGCATTAACTTTCCATCCTAAGAATCCAATCAAAGATCTGATTGAACATGGCCTGCATACCAAGAAATCTAATATCCCTCTGAGAAAGAGCCTGGAGAAGATAGGAATAAAGCCACAACATTCCCTGACATGGTAGATGGATTGACTGGATAGATGGAGTGTCCCTCTGCGCCTAATATTCATTCTGAGTTGGTCGCAATTGATTATGAAATCAGATCCACAGAAAAAAAATAAATAAATGATTTCTATCCTTTCTGGTTCACGAAACAACAGGGTCAAAAAGGTCAACTAGGTCCACATGCTGACTGAGCCACGTGGGGCAATCACTTCACTCTCCTTTGCCACCCTGGAAGTCCTCTTCACTCACTGAACGCACCTTTATGTTTGACTGGGCGCTATGTCGCTACGGGCGCCATGCCCTGAAGTTCCTAATAGCGACATAGCACCCAACAGTTCTCTCTATCTGTGGTGGTACCAAACTGTGATTGCGATGCCCCAACCAGAATGTATCATTGACTTGGCAACTTATCTATCAATCGTAACTATGATGTTAACTGTGCATTCCCCTGGGACCCAAGGACACGTGGCAGAAAGGCTCCAACTCGCTATGGAAAACCTCGCGCAACGTCCCCATAGCACGATGGTGCCTGCCCTTGATCTTTACAGATCTGACAGCTCCAAACTCAACCCCTGACTGTGCTAGCCGCGTTGAAGATCTAGTGCCACCTCATGTCATTGTTCTAACCTGGCATATGTGGCAGTCCTTCATTGGCCTGACGTAGCACCATTCTGGCGAATGCCATAACACTTGGCCCCACTGACCTGCCACGTGGTACTAAGGTGCTATGTCACAATGGAAAAATCGAGGCAACCTTCCCATAGCGAGACAGTGCCCAACTGCCATCTCACCCTTTGATGCAAACGTGGTCTATTCTGAAATGCCACCGTGGTAGATGAGGTACCACCCTGACCAATCACGAGGCCACAACGTTAGATAGCTCATCCCACCTATCTCGTCCTGCGGTCCCACCAAGCCTGAGAGTTCGTCATAGTCTATTTTCCATTTGGGCGCTATGTTGCCAACGGAAAACTCGTGAGTTTTTCGATAGCGCCATGGCGCCCCACAAACATTTCTAAACTTTTCGGCTACCTGACCTCTTCTCGCCGCAAAACTGGCCCGTCGTAAACTTGCTTACCGTCACACCTCCCGGTCGGGCACTATGTCGCCAACATAACCCTTGCACATCTCCACCATAGCGCGATGGTGCCTACCGTCGATCGGCCTTGATCCAACAATCATGGAGACTCATCATTCTGCAACTCCCTTCCCTTGTAAGTTAGTGGGCCCGCGACACATGTGGCACTTCCCTATTGGTCCAAAGATCACTTAATCCTTACTGCGCCAGCTGCATGAAACATGGTTCCACAAAGACATGTGGCGCCTGGGCGCTATGTTGCCAATGTTAACTCCTGGGCAAGTCTCGATGGCGAGATAGCGCCAGCTGTAGATCCCTGCAGATTCAACGATCGTGAAGACTTGCCATTTGGCTATGTTGGTCGAACTAAGATCTGGTGCCACCTCATGTCTACATTCTGATCTAGCACACGTGGCTGTTCCTGATTCATCGTAAAACTAACCACCATCTGTACACCTTTTCGAAGATGCAGTCTACCTGTCGTGAGACTTCTGACCTGCCGTGAACTTTTCAATCTGTGACTAGGCCCATTCCACTTGGCACCACCTCAGCAATGCATCCTGGCGAGACTTGACCCTACTGACACGTGGCGAAAGGGTGCCAAGTCGTTATGCAAAAAACCTTGCAGCTTCGCCATGGTGAGATGGCGCCTGCCGCCGATCCATTTCCAATCTGACGGTCACAAAAACTTGACCTCCCATGACCCACCTTCTTTATTAAATTGTCGGGCCCACTGGCACATGGCGTCTTCTTGTTGGTCTATTGGCTACTTGAATCTAACTGTGCTGGCAGCATGAAATGTGGCCCCGCTGGGACACATGGCGCACGGGCGCTATGTCACCGACGTTAACTCTTTTCCAATTCTTTTCCAATTCTTGCTGCAGCATCCTTTTCTGCATTGGTATGGTGGCAACTGCATCCCACATGGAAATGCTTACATTGGTTTTCTTCATTTGCTCTACCACACTCAAGGGTGCATTAGGAATTTTGGCAAAAACTTTGGGAGCTGTACCTGTGAGAGGCTGAGATGGAGCAACATAGGGATCACTTGCATCCTCCTTTCTTGGACCTTGCCTTTGCTATTGTGAAGTGTTTGTCTGCTCATTTTCTTTTTGTGTATGAGGTATAACACTCGAATTTGAGGCCCGCTCAGGAGAAAGGGGGGCAGTATGTTCCATAGCTCTCCTCTTGCTTCTTGTGTTATGAGCAATGAAATCCTGGTTTACATTACAATGCTCCTCCATTTAGTGATTCATAAAAGAGCAATCACCCTGCCTCTGAACATATGAGGCCTCCTTGGGATGATCTTCCTTGTGTGATTGATTTACTGCGGACTCGTGGATAGTTAGGGCCAAATAAGATTCTTCTTTCTGACATAGGCAGTAGCTATAAGAATAGTTACATGAAGGACAGAAGTCTTGATCTTGGTCCAAGTTGTTTTGATGAACTAAAGCTCTATTCCGATTTGAGCTTGAAGCAGCAGCATGACTATTTTTCCTATTCTGATCAAAAGGGCTATTCCAATGATTAGGAGGCCTAGCACCACTTGGAGCCTGATGTTGTAATTGGGGAGACTTGCCACTTTGGGCTTGCTGCCTTTCTAAGGCCACCACCTTCTTACTCATTTTTTGTATTAGAGAAAAACTATACTCTAATCTCTTCCCTTGGTCCTTCAACTCCTTCCCTTGCTCTTGCAATTTTTTATCCAGAGTCCTCTCTCTTTTATCTGTATTCAGCACTAGACCTTGGAGCATTTCCTTGAGTTCCTCTATTCCGTTTGAGGATGTGGAAGCTTGGGGAATTGGAGTAAGGGCTTGTGACGTAGAAATTGTAGGAAGGGGGGCTATTGCTGGTTGGTGGTTGGGAACATCAGGAAAGAAAGGCATAGGAGGCCTTGGAGCCAACTTTCCACCATGTATTAGGATATTCTCAGCTTTTATAGCTGGTTCATAAGCATTCGGTAATATATCCCCTCCCATAGTTTGGATTGTGGTGGCAATGTCACTGTTGAAAGCTCTAAGGTAATGCAAGAAGGCATTAGCAGGGGTAGGTTTCACTATAGTAGGTATTCTCTCCCATGTCTTTTGGAATCTGTATTTAAAATCAGTCATACATTCATGGGGGGCTCTTTTTATTGTGGTCAGTTGCTCTAGTAGTGACAAATGGTCACTCTTATCCTCAAAATGTTTGCATAATCCTGCTCCTAGTCCATCCCAATCAGTTATGGAACCATGAGCTAAGCCTCTATACCACTATAATGCTTTTCGTTTTAAAGATGAGGCTAGAAGTCTGACGGCAACATAATCTTCTGTAATACCATGAATATTGCAGACATTCGCTACCTCTTGGATATGCTCTAGAGGGGAAATAGAAGTTTCACCAGTAAAATCAGGTATACTTTTTAGTGCAGATACTGGTATATCATGTCTTTGGGCTAACAACAGAGGAATTCCACCATTAAAGGTGGCAAAAGCATGAACTCTTGGCTATGCCATATAAACAAGTGTTCTACTGATGAGTGTTGATGGCAATCTAGGCTGAGTTCAAATAGTAGGAGGAGTAGAGACAGATCTTACACGTATTTCAACTGTTATTCTACCCCTAACTGGTGATAATGAAGTTCTAGTCCTTCTTCTCCTAGGATTTGAAAGAGAAAGCTCTTGATATTGAAATTTACGTCTAGAAGACGCCCTTGTTTCAGTCCTGGTCATGAATCACTACAAACTTGGTCTGGAACCAGACTTTTTGATGTTCAGAGTCGCCAAGTACTTGAAGAATCAGCCTCTTGAAGTCTTGAAAACTGAAGCCAGCACTACTTCTTCAGCATTTATCTCTAGAATTCTTTCTTCTTAACACCAATAGACCTGAAATCTTCTAATATGGGTCCCACCGGGCGTGCAAAAAACTATTTTCACTTAGGTTTGCACCCTTGTCCAAGGCCTATGTGCGAGGACAACCTAGTGAAACATGGAAACAACCTCCAAGCTGTGGGACTTGAACTGTGAGGTTGAGTCTCCGGAGAAGGCCAGCTTCCTCTTACTATTAGGGTGCACCTATCTATTCTCAGAAGGGAAAGGGAGAAAGGGAGCATTAAAGAAAATCTACCTAGTCCAATCTAAGGCGGTGATGCACCAAAACAGAGTGTTCAGACTGATTTTCCTGCCCATATATGCACTACAAAACTAGGGTAACATTCAGGGTCATACATTCATTTAGACTTATATCAACCAGTAGCCACATGCAGATCAGGAGACTAACTGAATAACACCAGGAAACATAAGATTTCACTTGTATATTATTCAATAGGCCAAAGATAGATATAGTATGTAGACCACTGATCTCAACAATGCATCAACGAGAGGCAAAATGATACACATACACGTTGATGGCTGAAAGAGATGATACAGGATGTTTATCTAGCTCAGAGACAAAGGGATTTTTTACACCGTAAGTCTGCAAGCAGCAGCAGAGAAAATTAGGAAGAGTCGACCCTAAGAACAAGTCACCAAATTACCTTTATAGATTAAGCATAACTGAAGATTTCTGCATTACATTCACTTCTCACCTACTGGCATTAACTTTCCATCCTGAGAATCCAATCAAAGATCTGATTGAACATGGCCTGCATACCCAAAAATCTGATATCCCTCTAAGAAAGAGCCTAGAGAAGACAGGAACGGCACCACAACATTCCCTGACATGGTAGATGGATCGACTAGATAGATGGAGTGTCCCTCTCCACCTGATATTCATTCTGAGTTGGTGGCAATTGATTATGAAATCAGATCCACGACAAAAAATAAATAAATGATTTCTATCCTTTCTGGTTCATGAAACAGCAGGGTCAAAAAGGTCAACCAGGTCCACATGCTGACTGGGCCACGTGGGGCAATCACTTTCCTCTCCTTTGCCATCCTGGCAGTCCTCTTCACGCGTTGACTGCACCTTTATTTTTGACTGGGCGCTATGTTGCTATGGGCGCCATGCCCTAAAGTTCCTAATAGCAACATAGTGCCCAACAGTTATCTCTATCCGTGGTGGTACCATACTATGATCGTGATGCCCCAACCAGACTGTATCATTGACTTGGCAACCTAACTATCAATCATAGCTATGATGTTAACTACGCATTCCCCCTAGGACCCAAGGACACACTCCAACTCGCTATGGCAAACCTCGTGCAACTTCCCCATAGTGCGATGGCGCCTGCCCATGATCTTTGTAGATCTGATGGCTCCAAACTCAACCCCTGACTGCGCTAGCCGCGTTGAAGATCTAGTGCCACCTCGTGTCTGTGTTCTGACCTGGCATATGTGGCAGTCCTTCATTGGCTTGACGTAGCACCATTCTGGTGAATTCCATAACACTTGGCCCCACTGACCTGCCACGTGGTACTAAGGCGCTATGTCGCTATGGAAAAATTGAGGGAACCTTCCCATAGTGAGATAGCGCCCAACTGCCATCTCACCCTTTGATGCAAACGTGGCATATTCAGAAATGCCACCATGGTAGATGAGGTACCACCCTGACCAATCACAAGGCCACAACGTTAGATAGCTCATCCCACCTGTCCCGTCCTACGGTCCCACCAAGCCTGAGAGTCCGTCATGGTCTATTTTCCATTTGGGCGCTATGTCGCCAACGAAAAACTCGTGAGTTTTTCGATGGCGCCATGGCACCCCACCACCATTTCTAAACTTTTCGGCTGCCTGACCTCTTCCCGCCGCAAAACTAGCCCGTCATAAACTTGCTTGCCGTCACACCTCCCGGCCGGGTGCTATGTTGCCAACATAACCCTCGCACATCTCCGCCATAACGTGATGGCCCCTACCATCGATCGGCCTCGATCCAACGATCATGGAGACTCGTCATCCTGCAACTCCCTTCCCTTGTAAGTCACTAGGCCCGCAGCACATGTGGCACTTCCCTATTGGTCTGACAATCGCTTAATCCTTACTGTGCCAGCTGCATGAAATATGGTTCCACCAAGGCATGTGGCGCCTGGGCGCTATGTCGCCAACGTTAACTCCTGGGCAAGTCTCGATGGCGAGATAGCGCCTGCTGTAGATCCCTGCAGATTCGACGATTGTGAAGACTCGCCATTTGGCTGTGTTGGTCGAACTGAGATCTGGTGCACCTCGTGTCTACATTCTGATCCAGCACACGTGGTTGTTCCTGATTCATCGTAAAACTAACCACCGTCAGTACAACCTTTCAAAGATGCAGTCTGCCTGTCGTGAGACTTCTGACCTGCCACAAACTTTTCAATCTGTGACTGGGCCCATTCCACTTGGCACCATCTCAGCGATGGATCCTGGCGAGACTTGACCCTACCGACACGTGGCAAAAGGGCGCCAAGTCGCTATGCAAAAAACCTTGTAGCTTCGCCATGGCGAGATGGCGCCTGCCGCCGATCCATTTCCAATCTGACGGTCACAAAAACTTGACCTCCCATGACCCACCTTCTTTATTAAATTGTCGGGCCCGCTGGCACGTGGCGTCTCCTTGTTGGTCTGTTGGCTACTTGAATCTAACTGTGCTGGCAGCATGAAATGTGACCCCGCTAGGACACATGGCGCATGGGTGCTATGTCACCGACGTTAACTCCCAGGAAAGTCTCAATAGCGAGACAACGCCAGTCATAGATCCCTGCGGATTCGACGATCGTGAAGAATCACCATTTGTGCTGAGACTACTGGGCCCGCCTGACATGCGTCATCAGGGTGCGATGTCGCTGTCATAACCCTCGCGCAACTCCTCCATAGCGCAATGGCGCTTACCATTGATCCGAGCTGATTCAACGGTGGTGAACGTAAGCCCTGACAGTGTTAGCCGTGCCGACAGGAACTCTAACCTGGCACACGTGGTTTCTCCTGATTCGTTGCCGAAACACCTGATCACGTCGGTCATTGAAACTTGTTGCCATGACTATTTTCGTCGAGCGCTATGTCGCTATGGAGATTTTTTGGCTGATATGCGATAGCGACATAGCGCCAAGGGCGTCGAGAACCTTTTCTAACCCGCCGAACGTCGAACCCACCCCTGCAACGTGTCGACAGGGCGTCATCGCGCTATCATAATTATCATGCATTTTCTTTATAACACGATGGCGCCAACTGTCGGTCTGCTCAGATCTAAAGGCCAAAAAATTGCAGGTTGTAACATTAAAACAGTTACTCTGAGACTAACCATTGCACGAGCCACGCATTCAAATTTAAATCCTTGGTGGTAAAACCAGAGGTAACAGTAATGTAACATAACAAGATTGATTTCTGGTCCTTTTACTTTCCTAAATTACTTCATCCGGTTCAACTTGATTCTCTGCTAACATTTTTCTAGCCCAAAGGGGTCTCTTCTTATTGGTATGGTTGATGTCTTTAGATTCTATATGATTAGACATGGAAGAGATGTCAGAATTATCCTCCCTCTCAATTTTTGTAGGTTGATCTTCTTTTGAAATGGATTTATCACTATTACTAGAAATTTTAAAGGCTACATCTTCTTCAAATATTACATCTCTACTAATCTCAGTTGTCCTTTGCCTAGGAAAGTAGATCTTGTACCCTTTAGTAGTTTCACTATAACCAATGAATATTCCCTTTTTCTCAGAAAGCTCTAATTAGGTTCTCTTTTCTTTTATTATGTGAATATAGACTGGACATCTAAATATTATCAGGTAGCTTAAATCTAGTTTAACACCTACAAATACTTCTTTTGGAGTGGTATTCTATAATATGGAGTAAGAACAATGATTTTGAATGTAGACAACAGTATTGGATGCTTCAGCCCAAAAGGAGTAATGAAGATTTTGATCATGTAACATGGCTCTGGCTAATTCAACAATAGTTCTATTTTTCCTTTTAGCTATTCCATTATGTTGAGGACTATAAGGTACAAAAAACTCCCTCTTAATCCCAATAGAAATACAAAAGTTTTTAAAAATATCATATGTGAATTCACCCCCATTGTCAGGCCTTAGGGTTTTGATCTTTTGACCTGATTGATTTTCAACTAAGGCTTTAAAATATTTAAACTTAGATAAGACCTCAAATGACTCCTTTTGTTTCAAAAAATAAATCTAGGTTCTCATAGAGTAATCATCAATAAAAATTCCAATAGTGGCGTGTTGCGATGGTTAAGTTGTTCAGTTGTTATCCTTGCCATCAAGGTTCAAATCTAATGGGGATGAAGTCCCTTATTTGTGATCTCACTGGTTCATAGCTCTAGGTGAAAAACATTTACCCAAAAAAAAAAAATCATCAATGAAAATTATATAGAAAAGACATCCATTAAGGGAAGGAACTGACATAGGACCACAAAGATCTGTAGAATCAATTCAAGCATGAATTTAGATTTATGATCTCTTTTGGGAAAGGAATGTTTAGTATTTTACCTAAAGCACAACCTTTACAAATACTTTAATTATCTACTTTTAGATTTGGTAGGCCTTTTACAATTTTACTTATAGATGATAAGGCTTGAAAGTTAAGATGACCTAATCTTCCATCCCAGATTTTAGAGGAATTTGACTTATCATTACTAAGGGTTAAGTTTAACTTAGGATTTTGATTGTTACAAAGCTTATAAAGACTTCCATCCCTAATTCCAATGGAGATGGCTTTCTTAATAGATGATCTCTTAGTCTAAGATAGAACTCTATCTTCTTGAAATGCAATTTTGTACACTTGATCAACAAGCCCAGAGATGGAGACAAGATTTCTTTTAATCTCTGGCACATATAGGACATTCTTAAGTTGAAGTGTGATTTTAGAATTCAGTTGAATAGAACAAGTACCAATTCCTTTAATAGGGTGAGAGGAACTATCTCCAATACTTACTTCTTTTGAATCATGTTTTGAGAAGGTTTCAAACTTATCCTTAAATTTGATGATATGACAAGAAGCTCCACTATATATAATCCAAGTGTTTTGATTAGTGCTTAATTTGCTTGAGAGAGATACTAGAAATGCATCATTTTCTTTATCCATTTTATTATTATTTTCTTCTTTAACTTCTACCAAAGCTGCTTGGATTTTCTATTTTTCTAGACATACATAATAGGAGTGACCAAGTTTACCACATTTAAAGCATCTTACTTTGGACTAGTCACATTGTTTGTGAGATTTATGATTTTGGTTGAAATCCTTCTTATTATTCTTAAACTTTCTTTTCTTATTTGATTTGGTATATAATTCTTGGATGTCACCTTCTTGATTTGAATTTAGACCTCTAGAAGCTAGCCTAGATGCCTCTTGAGTGCATTCATTCTTTAGTTGATCAAATTTTGGAAGTTCAGGATGAGAACTTAAACCTCGTATGAAGGTTTCCCATAATAGAGGAAGACCTCTAAGAGCAATCATGCTTAGTTCCTTATCATCCACTTGGCTTTGCATAGTTGCAAGTTGATCTTTTAATTCAGTGATTCTTAGGAAGCAAGAGATTATGGATTCTCCATTTTTCATCTTAATGTAAATTAGATCTTGTTGTAGGGTTAATAATCTACTTGTATTGTTAATTTCAAATGTATTTTGAATGGTGGAGAACATTTCAAATGTAGTTTTAAGATTAGCTATAGATGGAAGTATATGATCCTTTACTGAATCTACGACGATTTTCATTGCTTTATTATTATGCCTTTTTCATGTTACTTTCCCGGATTCATTTTTAGGCATGGCTAAATCTGATTCAATGTAATTATCTAATTCCATCTCTCTTAGTACTATTAATAATCTAGTTTTCCAAGATGAGATGTTTGATGCTCCATCTAGCATGTCTTCTATTCTTATGTGATTCACCATTTATTACTTTGTTTTAAAACTTTCCTTCCTTTAACTTTTGAATTAGTTTAGAATGAATATTTTGTAAGAGTTTTCTTATCAGTATAGCTCTAATACCATGTTAAGTATAGTGGATCTCTAATAGATAAACAATTAAAAAATAATACTTGTAGATAAGTTCTAATTTGAATTATGCAGAATATAAGTACTCATCTCTAACTGTGACTTGCAACAAAATATTTGATTATCTTCCTCCTTCAGCAATAGTTAATGCACTGGATTACTATATAAAAAAAGAGATGATGATGATAACAATAATATTTCACAATACTAATGTTTCTCTGTAGCTACTTGGATGCCTTATATTGATGCTTTTCCTTGTGAGAGTGTGTAAGTATATATAGGCAGTGTAAAGACATCACTTCGAAGAGTCATGTCTCTACATGCCCCAAGAGCCATGTAGGGACATGCCTCTTCAAAGACATGTTAGTTAAGATAACTGAAAAACTAAATCATAACTCACCATTTGATAATAAATCAAGGTCTTGATAATGATTAACACTTGATAGAGGCAAAGCATAGGGGTATGAAACTTGATACAAGCAAGACATTAAAGTCACTAATAATATGAAGCCCAACCATTATACAGTTGGTCAATAATATGCTCTCTTCACTGTCAATAATTCTAATGCATGACAGAGGTGTAAGTATATGTATATCTATGCATATATCAATATGTATATAAGTACGCATGCTTATATCTCTATGGTGCATAGAAAATAGTGATAACATAATTCTGATGCTTATATCTCTGTGATGCATAGCAAACAGTCATAACATAATTCTAATGCTTATATCTCTATGGTGCATAGCAAATAGTGGAAACATAAGAGATTCATGTTTTGCTTCTTTTGATGCTAAACATTAATAGGAAAGACATAAAAAGCAACACAAAACATTTAAACCATATTATTTAGGATCTCTATTGTTTCCATCTCATGTTCCTCCATCCTCTAGAAAGCTTGGTTGATTTCATTGAACTTAGAAGGCCCATGTATTGAAAACTAGACACAAAGAAGAAACTTCAAAGTAATGGGAAACCCAAATATGGGTTTTGCTAATCACAAGCCTTGTCTATTAATTTATAGAGGTATACATATTAAATGTTATCATGATGATGCATAGAGTTAGCTATTACAATTAATGTTGGATAGTGTAGCTAGTGTGTTGGATGGTGCTTGGATAGCTCACTATTTACTACTTTCAGTTGTTTGTCTACAACTATTGATGATTAGTAAGTGGGAGAAATTACTCTGCCAGCACTCCCCCTTAATTTCTTCCATTAATGCTACTACATTTATATTATTTTCCCCAATCATAATTACTTTTGGTTTTATGGCTTACCCCTAACAAATGTAATACAAGTGGTTTCTAGTTTACCAAAAACTTCACATTTGAATAGTTTCAGCTAACCACAAACCTCACATAATAGTGGTTGTAGTAGACCACCAAACATCACAAATGGTTTCAGATTACCAAAAACTTACATGATGTGGAAACATCACTAATGGTTTCAAATTACCTAAAAATCACATGATGGAAAAACTATCATCACTTTGGCTTTTCTGCTTCTCGATCTGCATCAAACTAATTATTCAGTCCATATAAAAAAAAATCCATCTATCTAGATACATGGGTGTCCAACTGCTATATTCACCAGTTCTATAAGAATTATTTTCATATACATGGTTCATCAATATGTTAAACAAAACTCTAAAGTGTTAGATACAATTGATAATGCACCCCTTACAACAACTTAGGTACAATACAATGTCTAAATTATCCTTTAACAAATGCAACTCATATGCAACAAATTTGTCCAAAATACATAGCCCTTAAGGATAGACACTTTTCACCTTTCAATATACTGCCAACTTTGATCTTCCTCATACACATTTTCTTACAAAACACCTTCTTTGACCATTTACATTAGCACGACTAGCATTAAATATCTTACAAACAAAGTTCAACCCCAATTCTATTCTCTACTTATAATTGCACTCCTTTGGAAAACTCAATTAACAACAAGCAATACTAACCTTCACACATTTCATTAACAAATAAAGTAGAAACTTTAATCTTCGCAAAACACTTCAAACACACACACATAACACACCACTTCTAATCTCAGTAAAATAAACTTCCATCTTTAACTTTATCATCCCATATTTTATGTCTTCTTTTCTTCCCTATGTTGGCAACGAACTATCTTCATATACTTGAGATCCTCCATGCAGTGACGAGCATGAATCTCTTTTGTGTTTTCTCTCTTTCCATCTTTTGTCTTTGTAGATCTAATGATGCAAAAGATAGCTTCAAATTCTATTTCCTACTAGGCTACATTGCCCCAGCCTTAGCAACAAAATACTTAATG
Source organism: Cupressus sempervirens (assembly GCA_028749045.1). Taxonomy (NCBI): domain Eukaryota; kingdom Viridiplantae; phylum Streptophyta; class Pinopsida; order Cupressales; family Cupressaceae; genus Cupressus; species Cupressus sempervirens. Next base: position 207,886,002 of record CM053783.1, read on the forward strand.
GCTAGCACTTCTCATTCCAGAAAATCTATTAAAAATATTTTCAAGGTTGTTCTTCCATTGGCTTTGATTACATATTGAAAACTAGACACAAAGAAGAAACTCCAAAGAAAATGAGAAATCCAAAAATGGGCTATTGATCACAGGTTGAGTCTATTAATTTATAGAGGTATACATATTAAATGTTATCTTGACTATACATAGAGTTAGCTATTACAATTAATGCTGGATAGTGCAGCTGGTGCGTTGGACAGTGCTTGGACGAATCACTATCTGCTACTTTCGACTATTTTTCTGTAGCTGTTGATTGCTGATAAGTAGGAATAATTACTTCACCAACATCCTACTCCTTAGTTTCTTTCGAGGCTTTCTTCCTCAAACTACCTCTGGTTCTTTTCCTAGGTCCCTCACTCTAACCAGTAGTTGAATCTTCTTCAAGATCCACTTTGATAATCTTGTTGCTTCTTTTCTCTAGCATGGCATAAATGCATTTTAGATTACTAGCAGAAGCTTTAAGGCCCTTATGATTATGAATCAGAATTAACCTAAGAAGAGACTCATTTCGCCGTCAATCAAAGGCCTTCAATGTTCTTTGCTATGTGTTGGGTTGTGATGGCACTCTTCTGCGGACCGTACACCTCATCCAAGTTGTCAGATGAAGGGAATATCTATACACTACCAATTCAATTCTTTTCAATCAGGCATGATATAAAGTACAATATTTAAGCTAGTAGGTTATTTATATTGGTTTTTATGCAAAGTTCTAATAAATTAGACTCCTCCTTTGCTTTTTGTTATCCTGATTAAAAACTCACACACAAACTTATTTAAAAGCAACATGAAATAAATTATAAATTTCTCACATTAAATAAATCATAAATTGTAAGAATTTCATATCATTTAATGTATACGACTCTAGCATATTATTAGCTCGTTGTTTGAGGATAAGAATTTGAGGTACTTGGAGAGGCTGAATCATAAGTGGATTCACACCCGCAAGAGTTTGGCGTGCAAATTCCTCGTCATCTCTCCAAGCGTACTCATCGACTGTAACACCTTAGTCAAATGTAGCAAAAACAATGCTTCAATCTGCATTTTGCCATCTGTGATGGTGCTCCTTCAAGTTGTGTAACAGAAAAGACAAAAAACTGTGAAGGAAATTCTGCTAACGGCTGTGTTGTGGGCTTTTTCCTAAATCAATTTCGTCCGAGCCAACATTATTGAGACCGTGTATACATCTTTGTTCTACAATTATACTGAAACCCATATTTATTTTTACAAGCAGATTCTCCATATCTCTGCTAAACTGAATTAACCAAATATCCAGCTTGGAATAAAAAGGAGATCCAATCTTCATCATTATGATTCATTTGAGTTTGTGACATCAGAAGACATCTACAGAGAGGGCATGTAGTCTCTTGGTGATCAATCCATTTATCCAAACAACCCCTGTGAAACATGTGAGAGCAATTACAAAGCTCCCTAATTTCATCATCTCTCTCCAACAAGTTCAAGCACATCACGCACATAACATCCTCTTCTATCTCCCTACAACTCTCTCCAAATTTTATCACGGGCAATTTACTTCTAAGCATCTCACCATCTGATGCCATTGAATTGACGCAAGGGATATCCAACAATTTTGTTATAAGGAAGTAATGGTGGCTTGCAGGAAATCCCATGGCTTAGCAAAATGTGTAGACTCAAATCCAATGCACAAATCTCAGTGCCTTCTCTCCATTAGAAGTGCGATTATTTATATTCCAAATTGTGCCTTGGCTAGCGAATCCCCAAGATCATTGTGGAAGAAGATTGTGAAGACCTGATTCTCAGGGTAAGTGGAAACCCTAAAATCTTATTCTCTTCAACTACCAAATCTATGCAGAATTTAGCGATTCGTCCCACTCTATCTTATTTGGTAATGCAAGCTTTCATTATGGTATCTGCAAGTCTTTGATATATGTAAGACTTCTACATATTAAAATAATCGCAATTCATTCACCATCATTAAACTTGACATTAAATTCTGCTAATTTCTTGAATCAATAAACCAATTGTATTTGTTATAAGGATGTAAAAAGTAGATTTAGAATAGTCTTCCCGAGTTCGAGTTCTGCAGGCTATGAAGGGACTTGCCGCTTATCGCCATCTTTCAACACTCAATTCCTAGACACCTTCCGTTTGGAAGAAGATATTTGAAGTAGCCGAGCTTGTCCATTATATAGATGAGGAACAAAATTGACTGCAGGACTGAGCAAAAGGTAACTGCAGAATTCAGCATAGATTTCATGTGTAGGAATTCTTCATTTCCCAACTATACGAAAATGGTCTTAATGCCCTCAGATTGGAAATGTTGGGTAATGGGCTCATCCCACACCAAACCAGTATTCCATCGAACAATATAAAAATTGACAAAATATGGGGAGATCTTCAGCATACCTAATTCACTCACACCTCCAGAGGCGCAATACCCATATCACCTTACGCAGTTAGGGCACGCACATTGTTACAAAATTCCTTCGTATGGTGGATAATCACTCTTTTGCTAGAAACGTTGGATTTGGATTTTGTTTCTGTTGGGAACAGTTTTATCAGTATTTGCAGCCGATGCGGGCTGCACTAGTTTTAACAAACTTTACAGCTAGGAAATCAGAGAACCATAGACCATTTCATCCAAAATAATATAATTCTGTAAACAGGAACATATACGAAAAGGAATCGCATAATGGAGTATTACCAAAATCGCTGAGCACAACCGTTGTTACGAATTTATGAGATTTGTCCAACCCGCTGCTATCTGCCTCTGCTACTGTCTACCTAGTTGCTGTTGAGGCAGTACTGTCCAGAGCGTACCCCATCCCGGGACACGTGGCCTTCCGATTGGCTGCGTGGCATCTTACTTTCTCCTTAGGTGGTCGGTCACGGGTAAAGCAGGGCATTGGATTTGGCAAGCCAATGCCGGCGGTGAACCTGAGGAAATCCAGGCAGCCGTATGCAACCAGGAGCGTGAGGAAATTCAGGTGGCTCTCGCCCACAAGTGAAAGCCTATCGGCAACAAGCTAGAAGGAGTCTTGTAATATGTGATGCATATTTAGTTTTGTTCATGGCAAATGTACGATATACTAAGTTTTTGAAATATTGTATCAATAAAAGTGTGTGTTTATTATCATATTTTTCTGTGCGGTTATATGGATTACATTTGTTTTGATAATTCAATCAGATTAACTGATAACGAATAATAAAAGCCTTATTCTTTAAAAGCATTAACGCAAAAAACTTAAATCTTTGAAAACTTATATTGTTAAAACTATAAACATGAACTTATACAAGCCAAAGGATCTACTAAATATTCAACCTATCATACCTTCAACAATTTGGGGACGGTTGAAATTAATGAAGGGAACTTCATCCTCGATCTCGTCAACGAGCCGCTGGATAAGTTGGAGAGGGTTTTTGTGTTGTTTGTGTATCATTTGAGAATTCTCAGGGATTTGATGTCCCCTTCTGTAACGTTCATTGACTTCATCGATGGTACGGAAGGCTTTGTCGAAGACGTTAACAAGTGTGGGAATAATCATGTTGGCAAACGCGACGCTTGTGTTTGCTCGAAAGTCAGAAAAATCAGTGTAGGAAAATATTTCATGCGGGGGAACAGAATTTGTGCTTGTACGGGTCTCGAACTCAGGAGCTGCGCACAACGGTACACCCAAGTGAAAAATTAATCTGAACAATAGAGGAATAAATAAATAAAATAAAATGCTAGGTAGTCTTCAAATGTTGAAATTTTTAGCATTAATTTAGGTTTGATGTTCATTTGATAAGCAATATTTTTTCTGATAGCTAAGAGGTTATTTTAGAAATAAAATAGTAACAAAGCAATCTCTCAATTTGAATAAAAAAGTTAAAGTAAAATTATTGAAGATTTTAAAAAATTAAAGTAAAATTATTGAAATTTTTAAAATCTAGAATTGTAAAGTATATTACTTATATTTGAAGTTTTGGTAAAAATAATCTTGTGATAGGTAGTAGATCATTATTGAAATTAAGAGAAAAGAATTAGGCAATTAAAATAAAAGAGACCACCTAAAAATTATGTCAAAGTTCAAACTCTAGAATCTAGAAAATAATATCATACATATGAAGACTTGACTAAACTTGTTATAGGACGTACCAGGTCCCTATTGTAAACAAAATAGAAGCATCTTACAATTGACATAAAAGAGAATAAGTAAAATGTTTGCAAATTCTAAACTCTAGAACCCAGCAAAGTACTCCATTTATATATGATGACTTGCCTAAACTTCTTATGATAGGTACTCGATTACCATTGAAAATAACATGAAAGTACCTAAAAATTGAAGTAAAAGAAACCAGCCAAAAAATTGCAAAACCCAAACTCTAGAACTGAATAGAGAATCACTTCTTATAATACATCACTATTAAAAAGAAGTACATAAAAGCATAACACAATTGAAATAAAAGAACGTATAATATTTGCAAAAACTAGACTGTAGAACCCAGTTGTGAGAAATAGAAAAAAATAAATTTAAGTCTCACAACCCTAAACCTAAAAATCTACTCAGCACTTAAAAACAACTCGGCACATGAAGGTGTTGAGTGCCAGTTTTGCTCGACACTTGAAGGTGTCGAGTCACAGATTGCTTGGCACTTGAAGGTGTCAAGTGCCATGCAACAGGTGTCGAGTGATAGGAAGCTCAACACACAAAGTAAATGCTCGGCAATAATAGATGCCATGTGAGCTCGGATCCAACTGAGAAAGAGGATGTCGAGTGTTCTGTTCAACTGAAAAAATATAACTTAAGAAATTTCAACGTGAATGCTTTCACCATTAAAACCAGAGAGCCAATACTTGAAACTTCCAAACAAACTTGTCAAATGCAATAAACAAGGAAAGAGCAATAGATTCAAGTATGCCTACTTACTTTGCTATTCAATTGAGATTAAACTATTAAAAATTTTTGAAGCATTCGGCTTCAACCAGAAAACTCTAAAATAACCCTAAACTGGTAAATCTTCAAACTTCAATAAAATTTAAACTTGCAACACTAATGGTTGCATACAATGGTGCCTGGAGCAATCACTGCTTCAACAGGTCGAAACCAACAAAGACAAACTTACAAAGTGAATAGGGGAAATACGTGCAACTGCAGGCACAAACTTCTTTTCTTCTTCATTCTCTGCTCTGCTCTGCAACAACTGATCTACTGAATAATCTGACTGAATTAAAATGAATGTAGAAACATTCCCTTTTTGTCACATTCCATTTTCCCCCTCATTTCTAATTTCAAAAAATCTCACCTAAAGTATTTATGTTTCTATCTGTTATAGACATCAGGGGGGTAGGTGAGCATTTGGCTCAAAGGACAAACGACCATTTCATTTAATATTCCAACACTCCCCCTTTATCTCGAGGCAAACAAACAAGGATCACAGCTGATCCAAATCAACTACACCAAGACTCTCTCTTAGGTGTACAAAGGTTCCAATGCCTAATGGCTTAGTAAATATGTCTGCTAGTTGTTGCTCAAACTTGCAAAATTTCATCTTGATATCCCCATTCTCAACTAACTCTCTGATGAAGTGATATCTGATCTCTATGTGTTTGCTTCTCACATGAAAGACTAGATTCTTAGACAATGCAATTGATGAGATGTTGTCACAATAAATTGTGGTTCCATCCTCTTGGCTTTCATTCAAATCTGTCAAGATCCTCCTTAACCAAATTATTGACATCCTGCTATATTTGTTGCTATGTATTCAACCTCTGTTATAGATTGAGAAACAATAAGTTGCTTCTTGGATGCCCATGAAATTGCACCCGATCCCATATGAAACATGTATCCGAAAGTGCTCTTCCTATCATCTAAACTTCCAACCCAATCACTATCTATATAACCAAATCATCATTTGTAGTATACAAAATCCCAAATCCCTTGGTACCTTTCACATACCTTAGGATCCTTTTTCCTCCTTGCCAATGGGAATCCTTTGGTGTTTCCATAAATTTGAAAATCAGACTTACTGCATGCATTAGATCTGGCCAAGTTGCAGTTAAGTAAATTAAACTTCCAACCATACTCTTGTATAGTGTTGGATCCACTCTCTTGCTAGAGTCTTCCTTGCTCAACTTCAAACATATTGCTATTGGTGTGGGGGCTGCCCTACTATTCTACATTTTGAATCTCTCCAAGATCTACCCTGCATACTTTTCTTGAGAGATGAAGATGCCATCATGCATTTGTTTTACTTCTATGCCTAGAAAGTGTTTCAAGAGACCTAGGTTTGTCATTTCAAATTCACTTTGCATGGCCTCTTTAAACTCACCAATTAGAGTCTTGTCATTTCTAGTAAAAATTAAGTCATCTACATACAAGACAACAATCAATACATCACCATTTGTTGCCTTGATGTAGAGAGTAGGCTCACCATTGCTTTTGCTAAAGCCATTGCTCATCAAATATAAGTCAATCCTATTGTACCATGCCCTTGAAGCTTGCTTGAGCCCATAGAGAGCTCTCTTTAATCTATATACTTTTTTCTCTTCACCAGCAACTTCATAACCAGGTGGCTGCTGCACATAGACTTCTTCTTTCAATATACCATTTAAGAAGGCAGACTTCACATCCATTTGGAATACCTTCCACTTGTGTTGAGCTGCAATTGCTATGACAACATGAACAGTTTCCATTCTTGCAACAGGGGCATATGTCTCATCATAGTCTCTTCCATACTGCTATTTGTAGCTCTTGACTAACAGCCTTGCCTTATGCCTATCAATCGTACCTTCAACATTGCATTTGGTCTTGTAGACCTATTTCACTCCAATCACTTGCTTCTTGGGAGGCAATTCAGTTCCATGTCTCATTTCTTTCTATAGCATCTATTTCTTCATCCATGGCATTACACCATTTCTTCTCCTTAATAGCTTCTTCAAAATATATTGGATCACTATGAGAAAATAATGCAAAATCAACACTCATCATAATCTTCATACCTTTCATCTTGGTATATCTCCCTAAGACTCTTGGTCTTTCTTGATAATAGGGAGGAGAGTGTGAGATTAGAATCTTCACTATTGCTGCATTGCCGACAAGCTTGGTCTTCACTGGTACTTGGTATTGACACTTGATCATGCCTAGAGGAGCTCGGCAATGACTGAACCTGCTTGCCTTTTCTTCTATTTTCTCCTTCTTCTTTCTATTCATCATCATCTTCTTCACTCATAATTGGCACTTAACTTGAAGTTCTCGGTGACTCATCAGTTGGACCATACCAAGATTGATTTTTAAGAAATTCCACATCTCTTGAAAGAGTCATCTTGTTGTTCGATGGGTCATACAATCTGTATGCCTTTGATTCTAAGCTGTACCTTGTGAAGATGCACTTCACACATTTGTCATCCAATTTTTGCCTTTGCTCTTTAGGCACATCTGCATATGCAACACATCCAAACACCATTAGGTGTTCAACTGTCCATCTTCCTCATGGCCATGCTTCCATTGGAATTCTATCATGGACTTCCTTTATAGGACACCTATTAATTAGGTAAACTACTAGTGCCACAACCTCTCCCCAAAATTTAGTTGGGAGACCTTTCTCTTTCATCATGTTCCTTGCCATTTCAACAATGGTCCTGTTCTTTCTTTCAGCCACTACATTTTGTTGTGTTGTATAGCTGGCTATGAGCTCTTTCTTTATACCATATTTCTTGCAAAATTTTACAAAATAATTGGAGGTATACTCCCCTCCTCTATCTAATATTAGGACTTTCATATAATGTCCACATTCTCTTTTAGCCTGAGCTTTAAATTTTACAAATTCATCAAATGTTTTAGATTTATTCCTTAAGAAATACACCCATATCCTATGATTGAAATCATCAATGAATTTCATGAAATAAGTACACCCCCCAATGAAAGCAGCTTGCATAGGACTGACTAGGTCAGTATGCACTAATTATAATGGATATCTAGCCCTCCTAAAATTTTTAGAATTAAAGGGAAGCCTATGTTGCTTACCCAAAATACAAGTGTCACACTTGTCACATGAATTTCCTATATGTGGCAAACCTTCTACCATTCTTTTATTTGACAATAAATTTAAACTAGCATAGCCAAGATGACCATACCTGAGATGCCTCAACCGTGAAAGGTCTTCAATCACACTCGTTAGAGCTGATTGTGTGTGAGGTGCAACACAAACTTGAGATGAGAAACATGTCTCTTTCCTCAAGGGAAACATTTTGTTCTTTGTCATTTGAATTGCTGCAAGTAGGTTCTTGCTCCCATCCTTTTCATGAATGATACACGTGTCATTCTCCATCAGTACTTTGTATCCATTTTGAATGACCTAACCAATGCTCATCAAATTGTGCTTCATACTAGGGGTGAAATACACATTTTTTAATTTCTTTCTTCTCACTTTTCTTGGTGCAGACCATAATAGATTCTTTGCCCACAACTGGTAGGGTTCCATTGTTACCCATTTTAATGTCAGATTTGAAACTCTTATCAATGAATGAAAACAAGGTTCCATTACCACTCATGTGGTTACTACATCCAGTGTCGAGTTAACAAACCTCAGGGCTTTCTTCTTCACCAATATTACACATAATGAAGACAATGGTATTGTTTCCACTTCCCATGTTCACATCAGCCACATTTGCTTGTCATGACTGATCATTTTGCTTCTTCCAGCATTCACTTGCATAATGCCCATATTTATGATAGTATTAGCATTCTACATTACTCTTATTTGAGTTGTAGTTTTTCTTACCTCCTCTTGAAGTATTTTGTGAGCTACTTGCTCCATCTGCTCTTCTTGAGCTTTCTGTTGCAGCATTTCTTTGTCCTCCATTACCTTGGCCTCTTCCTCTGGATTTTTTTCCTAAGCCATTTCTTCCTTTCCCCCTTCCTCTTTGATTTGATTGAGCCTTGAATGCTTGCTCTTCAGAAGAAGAAGATGTAGATCTATTGATCCTATGGTCATCGGTTTGAAGAGTACCCATCAACTCATCCATTGTCAAAATAGTGAGGTGTTTTGCCTCTTCTATGGTCATGACTAAATTGTCATATTTATGAGGTAAACTCCTCAATATCTTTTCCATTATCCTCTACTCTTGATAGTCTTCTCCATTTGACTTCAATTGGTTAATCACATTAGATGTCCTTGAACAGAAATATGCAACTGATTCATTTTCCTTCATCTGAAGGTCCCCAAACTCCCTCCTTATATTCTGTAGCTTTATAGTACGGACTTTATCAGTCCCCTTGAAGTTCATCTCAAGGATATCCCATGCTTCTTTTGCATAATTTGCTGTTGCAATCTTTGAGAATACTGTCTCTGTCATTACTGCTTCAATAAGACTTAATGCTTCTGCATCTTTCCTCCTTGACTCCTTCAAATGCGTCTTTTGTGCATTTGTGAGGGCAACATACTAAGTTGGGTTTGTCACATCATTGAATCCATTAAATACGAACTCCCACAAATCATTTTCAACCATAATGGCTTTCATCTTCTTTGCCCATTAAAGAATGGTGGCTGATGCCATATCTTTCCTACATCTCCTGCCATGTCAAATATCCCAAGAAAAAAAATGCCCTAACTCATTGTGGATGAGGGGCCTCAAAGCTCTAATAACATGTGAGAAATAGAAAAAAAAAAAAAAAAAAAAATTTAAGTCTCAGAACCCTAAACCTAAAAATCTGCTCGGCACTTAAAAACTGCTAGGCACATGAAGGTGTCGAGTGCCTGTTTTGCTCGGCACTTAAATGTGCCAAGTCATAGATTGCTCAACACTTGAAGGTGCCGAGTGTCAGGCAATAGGTGCCAAGTGATAGGAAGCTCAGGACACAAAGTAAATGCTTGGCAAAAATAGATGTCAAGTGAGCTCGACTCCAACTGAGAAAGAAGATGCCGAGTGTTCTATTCAACTAAAAAAAATAACTTAAAAAATTCCAATGTGAATGCTTTCACCATTAAAACTAGAGAGAAAATACTTGAAACTTCCAAACAAACTTGTCAAATGCAATAAACAAGGGAAGACCAATAGATTCAAGTATTCCTACTTACTTTTCTATTCAACTGAGATTAAACTATTACAAAATTTGGGAGCATTCGGCTTCAACCAAAAAATTCTAAAATAAACCTAAACTAGTAAATCTTCAAACTTCAATAAAATTTAAACTTGCAACACTGATGGCTACATATAATGGTGCCTGAAGAAATCACTGCTTCAACAGGTTGAAACCAACAATGACAAACTTATAGAGTGAACAGGGGAAACACATGCAACTGCAGGCACAAACTTCTTTCCTTCTTCCTTCTCTGCTCTACTCTGCAACAACTGATCTACTGAATAATCTGACTGAATTAAAATGAATGTAGCAACATTCCCTTTTTTTCACATTCTATTTTCCCCCTCATTTCTGATTTCAAAAAATCTCACCAACCATATTTATGTTTCTATTTGTTTTGGATGTCAGGGGGATACGTGAGCATTTGGCTCAAGGGACAAACGACCATTTCATTTAATATTCCAACACCAGTAAGTACATCAGTTTACTATTGAAAATGTCCCAAAATTTTTGACAATAGAAATCAATCGAAGGAAGTAAATTTATTTCAAACCCCTAACTTCAGAATCAAAGTAAACATCTAAACATAAAATGGACAATATAAGAGGGCTTTTATAAATTACAAAATATTCTATGTCTCTTTCTTAAATTACAAAATATAGTTGTTCCGTTGGGGAGTAGATGGGGAAATCCAAAAATTGCAATGAAAAAAAAAAGGACCTTGACAAGGGATGAAAATGGTAGAACACTCGTGCGTAGCGGGTATCTCCAAAAATAGCTCTCCTGCGAATGAGTCCCACCTTAAATATGTCGGTTCACTTACTGTTTTGCCTGATACCATCTATATATAAAATATGTATTTTTTAGTAAATTGATCAAGTATTTATTATAAAAAGATGATAATTACATTTATTTGGTTAAAGAGGGTTTAACTAGCTAATATATACTCTATATGTAAAATATGTCGAGATACATTGAGGTGTTGAATTTTTTTAATGTATATTAAAAGTGAATAATAAAAAAATTCAATGCGCTCGGCATATTTTACATATAGAGTGTATATTAGGTCAGTAGCATTGGCACTGCATGTACTACAATGAACCAATTAATTTGATTAATGTTCTAATTAGATTTGTAATATAATTAAGGTATATGATTAGGGTTGGGTCTAGCATTATGGTTAGAATGAAGGTTTGCCTAATGTTAATATTATCATGATAAGGGTTGTAGTTTTGATTAAGGTAGGGCTTAAGGGATTGGGATAAGGACTATCATTAGGGTTAGAGTTTACATCATAGTTATGATTAGAGTTAAAAATTAGGGCTATAATTTCATTTTATTAGGGCTAAGGTTAAGTTGTAGGTTCAATTTAAAGTTTGGGAGATTAGGGTTAGTATTTGGATTCCTATATGCTTATATATGAAATTTGATACTATCATTTAGGATATAAGATAGATTTCATATGTTTGTATCTTAAATTTAATAATATACTTTACAATTAAGATAATCTTGATTGAATTTTATAGAAGTCAAGGTTCAATTAGGTTCAAAGTTAGGGTTATTGCTGAATTAGTTTAGTGTAAGGGTTAGGGTTTAATTGATTTAGTCACCCAAATTTTTATTATATTTGAGCATAGTATATCTTGGGAGCCTATAAAAGCTTAATTATGGCTATAGTCATGTTTCTCTTTTTTGATTTATGGTTAAAAGAGATTAATATTAGGAATAGGGTTAGGATTAGGATTTTTATAAGGGTTAGAATTATAATTTAGCTTTAGGTTTAGAATTAGATTAGGGTTTAAGAGTAGGATTATGATTAGGGTAAGGGTTTACATTACGTAAAAGTAATGGTTAATGGTTAGGTTAGGGTTTGGATAATTATTTTAGTTAAGGTTTAGGGTTAGAGTTAGGATTATTGTTAGGGCTATGATTTAGGATTGAGACCATGATTAGGGTTAGGATCATGGTCAGAGGTTAGGACTACAAATTATTATCTATCAGTTAGGGTTAGTATTAGGCTTTAGCATTTAGGATTTAGGGTTATGGTTATGATTAGGGTTAGGGTATGGGTTTACATTTCTATTAGTATTATTTATAAAGTTAGGAAATGGGTTGACATTGCTCTTAGTATTATTTTAGGGTTATGTTTTGTATGAGGGTTAAAATTTATGGATAGGATTATGATTAGGGGTTATAATTTAGGATAAGGGTTGGGGCTTATCATCTAGTATAAGGGTTTATCATTTACCATTAGGTTTAGAATTATGGTTTAGTAAATTAGTTTATAGCTTTTAGAATTAGAGTTTAGCATTTAAATTTAACATTTGAGGATTAGCGTACAAAGATTAGGGTTTAGTATTTAGGGTCATGGTTTAACATTTATGATTTATGATTATGATTAGGGTTAGGGTATGGATTTACATCATTGTTAGAAGTATGGTTAGAGGGTTAGGGTATGTGTTTACATCATTGTTAGAAGTATGGTTAGAGGGTTAGGGTGTGGGTTTACATCATTGTTAGAATTATGGTTAGAGGGTTAGGATTTGTGTTAGGGATAAGATTTTGGATTATGGTTTTAACACACAGCTTCAATATTTATAATTAAACTTAGGATTATGGCTTAACATTTATCATTAGGGTGAATAGTATTATTTTGTAGGTTAGGATTTATGATTTTGGGTTTTTATGATTTAGGGTTTTGGGTACAATTAGAGTTAGGGAATTCATTTTACATGGTTAGTCTTATTGTTAAGGTTAGGGATTAAATATTATGATGTACTATTTAATTTTGGGGTTTATCATTTAGGTCTATGGTTCAAATTGAGATTTAGGAGTTATGGGTGAGCATCTAAGATTAGGGGTTATAATTTATGATTAGAGTTTTGTAGTTAGGATTATGACCAAGTTTAGTATTTAGGACTATTGTTTAGCATTGAGGTTTAAGAGTTAAAATTTAAATATTTAGTATTTAGGCTTATGATTAAGATTTAATTATACATAACATTGTGATTAGTATTATGGTTAGGTTTAGAGTTCAAGTATTAAGCTTACTATTTGGAGTTACAATTAGGGTTATGGCTTAGCATTTAGTATTAGGGTTAGGGTTACTCACTTTACAATTTTGATTAAGGCTAGAGTTTAGGATTATGATAATATTTTACCTTGAATGTTTAGTATTTTGTTTAAGATTATGATTTTATTAGGTTTAGGAATTAGGATCAGGGTTTAAATTTAATGATTGGGATTAATATTAGGGCTGAGTTTTACATATTGCACTCTAGCTATTTCTTTTTTAAAACTAAAAATATGAAATCATCTAAAACTTTATTTAAAATTGATCTCAAGCATTCATGTAATCTAACCCCTAACAACAAAACTCAAACCCTAAACCTAAACTTCATTATTCTTATGAACTCAAATTAGTTAAATCACATAAATCTTAAGTTCTATTTCATATTCTTTGGCTTCATACTTAATATGTTTCTAAAATTATTTTATGTTGGGTTTAGCATTTTGATCTATGGTTTAAATTGAAATTTAGGAGTTATGGTTGAGCATATAAGATTAGAGGTTATAATTTATAATTAGGCTTTTGCAATTAGGATTATGACCTAATTTAGTATTTAGGACTATTGTTTGGCATTGAGGCTTAAGAGTTAGAATTTAAGTATTTAGTATTTAGGCTTATGATTAAGATTTAAGTATACTTTACATTGTGATTAGTATTATGGTTAGGGTTAGAGTTCAAGTATTAAGCTTAGTATTTGGAGTTACAATTAGGGTTATGACTTAGCATTTAGTATTAGGGGTAGGGTTACTCACGTTACAATTTTGATTAAGGTTAGAGTTTAGGATTATGAGAAGATTTTACCTTGAATGTTTAGTATTGTGTTTAAGATTATGGTCTTATTAGGTTTAGGAATTAGGATTTGGATTTAAATTTGATGATTAGGATTACTATTAGGGCTGAGTTTTACATATTGTACTTTGGCTATTTCTTTTTTTAAATTAAAAATACAAAAACATCTAAACTTTATTGTAAAATTGATCTCAAGTATTCATGTAATCTAACCTTCAACAACAAAAATCAAACCCTAAACCCAAACTTCATTATTCTTATAAACTCAAATTAATTAAATCACATGAATCTTAAGTTCTATTTCATATTCCTTGGGTTCCTACTTAATGTGTTTCTTATCATATAAATATTTAAAAATGTCTAATATCTTTTAATTTATGTTTAATGAATTTTTTTTAAAAGCTGCTAAATCTAATTAATTATTCAAAAATATTTTTCAACATTAAAATATATTCTTTTATTTTAAAAAATATAATTATTCTCTTAATCAAATCATAATGTATTACTATTATTTAATGAAAATTAAACTTATATTTATACAAAGAACATATTTTTAGAGATAGAATACTTCTATATTTTAGTAGATATATTTAGAATCAAATCCTAATTGAAACAGAACATTTCTATATTTTTTTTGATATATTTAATCTTTCTAAACTTTTATCATATGTATTTAATCAAAGAACAACTTTTTAGAAATTCTATATTTTAATAGATATATTTAAAATCAAATTTTGAAACTTACATCTACATATAAATAGAACATTTCTATAATTTTTTAAATATATTTAATCTTTCTAAACTTTTCTCAAATGTATACATAGGAATTCACATATAAATTCCAATTATTTCATAAATTTCTAATAATGATACTTAGAATTCTCAAGATCTAATACAATTGATAATACTAAATTAATTCCTAATGAAAAAAATATAGTTGAATAAAAACAACATCATTTAGATCTACGAGTACAATTCTTTATTATCTGACGAACAACTAAAATCATTTCAATGCACATTTTGAGGGTGTGATTCATTTCTGCAAATTCTTAGTTAGGAATGATTTACATTTGAAACACAATAGTTTATGTAATTCTAAATAAATGTATATAAATTCTATACAGAACATTCAACAATCTATCACTCAAGAAAGGGAAAAATATCCAATAATATTATACAAAAAATTTGACAATCTTAATGAAGTCTCCCCCATCCAATTTAATTTATATTTTACAATGTAAATTATGGATACACCCATCAAATTTAGGACAACAACTAAACCAATCTAAATAGTTATTTTATTTCATTTGAATCATCCCCATAATAGGATCTCAGAATGCTGACAAATTATAGCATGAAATCTAAAAATGCTTTCCAGCAATAATTTCTACGAATAAAAACATAACCAAACAAAAACTAAATAAAGAGAGACTCTACAAATAGGACATAACCATATACAAACACAAAATGATGAAAGAGAAAGCCTTGGCTCATATCCTTTGCACAATGAGAAATTATAGGAAAGGTTTTTTGTAAGTATTCCCCTCCCAAGACTCCCCAAAGTTGCATGTTTTCTGCACACACAATATCCCTCTCAGAGCTTTGCCAAATTCTTTCTATTAATCTATGAATCTATGAGCATTTCTTCATCAATAAACACTCCCCAATCAATTCATCAAAACTTTTCTTCTAATGTAAAGAGAGAAGAGATTTTCATTGCATCTTCCATAGAACATGTTGATTTCTCTACATCCACCATTAAAAGTAGCACTAGTGCTCCGCACATTTCCAACCTTGAGTCCATGACCTTCTTCTTGACATAGGAAACTCCAACATTGAAAAAAATTGTTAAAGAGGAAGTTGTGGAACATTTGAAAAGGGCAATGGATGATTGAAATCTTTTTTTTTCCCATTCATAGTTTATTGCTATTTCCAACAGTGCATATTTCTTCTTGTTGTCAACAATTGTATTGCACTATGGAGTGACAGCTGGTGTAATGGAGCATCTAAGTGGCAGATGGTGTACTAGAGTGTGATAACTGGTGTAATTCTTTTTTCTTACAGTGTTACATTCGTTGGGCTCCTATAGTGGAGGTCTTCTGACATTGTAATGTTAAGCTTCTCGCATAATAAAGTAAAATTAGAAGAAATTATAAAAGATAAATATTTTTTCTAAGAACAAATAATTACAAAATAAAACCAGTATCAATATTCCTAGTAAATCTATCATATATTTAAAAATTTGTATACTTTCAACTAATTTATTTATGTCTAATTTATTTATCTATTTATATATTTGAAATAAATTTAGTTAATATCAATATTCATTTTATATATAAAAAAGTTACAAAGTTCATTAAGAATCATTTATTTTCATAAATTTATAATTTATAATTTTATGTTCTTTTCATTTCTATTTCCTCTTTTCTTGTATTAAAATATTAATTAGCAACTTTCTTATATAAAACTATTATTTAATTATTAAATAATTAGTTATTTTATTATTAATAAGATGTCATTAAATAGATAATGTATCCATTTTTAAGAACTATTTTTTTATTTGAAACAATACAAATGTATTTAATAAATCATTTCTATTAAAAGATATATTTTCATATAAAAGATTTTCCAAAAAAAATTCAATCCAAGAATTCATATTCTCTTCTATCTAATAATTAAAAGCTCTTCATATATATATATATATATATATATATATATATATATATATAGTGTAGTTTGTAGTAAATCTACTAAATAGCTTTATATTAGATTGTGTATTTATCATAGTATGAATGAGCAACTTTGAATCATATTGTGAATGACTAACCTACAGTGAGTCATTAAATGTCATTCCAAATACAGGAAAAAAAAAAATCTAATTGAAAAATGAATAACCTATAGTGAGTCATTCAATTTAATGTCATTCCTATTGGCCGAATATCAAAAAATTTAATTTTTAAAATCCTTCCCATTTTAAACTATGGTCATTCCTTGAAAGAACCTCTCTTTAAGCATTAAAATGATTTCTTCTCCTCAGTCCTTTTAAACACTTTTGCCTTTCAAATATCATTGGTTTGTTCCCAGCTCCATCTAGCACTTCAAATTTTTAAAATCTAGTTCCTGAGTTTTCACAAATTAATGAAAGGAACTAAAATATGTTTTTCAAAAAAATCATTAACCATTGACTTTTAAAAAGGTTAAGGTTTGGGGTCCAAAACATGTATTTTGAACCATTAAGCTTAACCTCTTATCCAAAAATGTTAAGGTTTGTTGTCCAAAACATGTATTCCAAACCATTAACCTTAACCTCTCATCCAAAAAGGTTAAAGCTAGAGGCTCAAAACATGTATTTTGGAGGTGCTTATTAATCTCATTGTCCAAAAGTTTAAAATTCCATATGTGATTCAAATGGAGTAATGTTTTTGCAAAGAAAGAGAATTAGGTTTGAAAGGATCACTTTGGCTATCATCTTTCAAGAAATGAAGATAGTACCTTTGAATTGAAGACCATAGCCAAACATCAAAATTCCATTGACAAACTTTATCTTCCACCCAGCTTTCACAACTAGAGATCAACAACATATGAGTGAAAATGAGGAAGCATGTAAATTATTTCTTTTAACATCATCACCATTATTGATATCAGGGGCATGGTACACAATTTATGTTGATTAAGAAATTTGAAAATCTCAATTAGCAGCATGAGCATAGTGATGGAAAAGCATTGTGGAAAGAAAGAGTCACAAATATAAAGCTTAAGAATTAGTTTGAAAAGTCAATGAAGAAAACCATCCATCACTTCCCACCCAAAAATTTGCAAGTTTGGTTGTAGATATGTGTTAATTGAGATAGGGGTAATGCACATGAGTTGTTTGATAAAATGCTCACAGAATGAAAATTTCAAGTATTGAGAGAGGAAAGACCATGGCCACAATCTAATTGACTGAATGCCTCATCTAAACATGGTGGTAATGAGCATGGATACCAGTCCATCACCATTCATATATACATATAGATTCTCACTTTTGCTCATTCAAATGTTGCGATCAAATGAGTAGACTCCTTAGAATGGGATAATGCATGTGGTTTGAGCATTAGTCCAATGGGCCTATTCTTGTGGAGACTATGATATATATGAGCAAAGCACAGACCTCTTAATTTTACATCCATCAAAGCATAAAAGATAGAGATATTTTGTCAGATGTTTTAGTTACAACAGCTCCAGTATACATGTATGGAAAATGAAGAAACTTTGACAAGAAACATGAGTTGTGTAACAAAATGCCTCAAGAATGTGTTTTTGTGGAATGCTATGATTGTAGGATATACATAGAATGGATTTGTTGAAAACACTCTAGAAAGTATAAAGCAAATGCAATTCAATTGTAAAGCCAGATTCTAACGTCGTCACCAAGTTGCAAAAAACTAGTACTACTATAAGCTGAACATCTAGGGATTATTCAAGTACCAGTTATCGAAGCAAAATGTTTACAAGGTGAATTTAATTCTTAGACATCTAGAGCTAATAGAGCCAAAAGAATTTGTAGTAAGATTAGAATGGAAGAAGCAGAATCATCAGTAAAGAGGCACACTGGAGAGGGTAGCAAGGTTTCATTGTCTGCCAAATTTGCAAAAGAATGGTTGAAGATTCTCCCTAAATCTTCCAATGCTCAAAGTGCTAATTTCCACGCATTTAGAGATGCTTATAGCTTCTGTAGAGATGCTCAAGTACCGTACACCAAAGGAACTCAATTTTTCTAGTACTTTTACAAGAATATAGTGCAAAAGGTTCCCGTCTCAAATCCATGGATGAGGGACCTAGGAAAGTTGATAATGCCAAAGGTATATGTCGATGTTGACCTTATCAAGGCACTGGTAAATGCATATAATCCAACCACTCATTCCTTTCATAGAAACGATATGAGCATTCTTTGTACATTAAGTAAGGATGCCTTTGTTGAAGCATTTGATTTGTAGGGTCCCATGCCAGTTCCTATTAACCTGGAAAAATTGGAAGCAGCATTTGAGAAATAGAGATATTTCTATACAACACATGCAATGTTGCGACATATCCTAAGGGAAAATCAAAACAAGATGAAAGGAGAATTCTCAAAAATGGTTACTTATTTTATACCCTTGTCATATTTGTGTGCATACTTTCAGAAAATAGTTTTCAGATTGAACAAACTATTGGGAGTAGATGGATCCATTGATGCCTCCCTAGCATTGTATGTGATAGCTCTAGACATTCAGGACCCACATACTAATGCGGGATATGATTTTGGAACATTCATTGCTAATAGTATTGATCAACAGATGGTGAGAGCTCAGCAAGGTGATCTTGGCAATTTCAAATTTCTACATTACTCATTTCTTATGCATCTCATCCTCTTCTACAACGTGGGCCATGTGGATTCCAGTTTCATTGAAGCTTTGGACAATTTGGAGAGGCATTGCCTGTTCAAAGATGGACAAGATTCTAGCAGAGGTTCTACTCCTTTTCTAATTCCCTCTCTTTTTATAATGATTTTGTTGTAACTATTCATAGGATGTTAGGTTCAAAATTGGAAAGATTACCTAGGTTAATTAGGAAGATTGTTAGACCAACTATGTGTTTTGATGATGAGGGACCAATTGATCATGATTGGGGCAGTGCCTTTTTGTTAGAAAACTGTACAGTGATTAGAATTTATGGTTGTTCCCAACCCCCTCATTTCTTACCAAGATATATACCGGAGAGGGTGGGTGTAGTTGAAATTTTCTGGCAGTTGTTATCCATGAATAGAGAATATCAAGGGCCAACCATTAAAAAGGGGTCTTTTGTGTGTAGAAATTTCAAAGTAGGGGATTTTGAAATTGGTAAAGAGGCCATTGAGGAAGTCGATGCCTTCTTAAGGGAGTTAAATTTCCCCACTGCCCCCACTAGGGTTTATGACCCATATAACATTGTTACAAGCGCTCTTAAAAAAATGACGGGTTATAATGTCGTCATTGGAAGGAAAATTTCAGAAGAGGATTTCATTAGGGATGTATTGTATGAAGATGTCTATGCTGATAGGATGCAGAAGTGGAGAGAAATCCTCTCAGTAGAGGAAGAAATGAAGAAAGTAGATCCTAATTTCCAGGGCTTCTATTCTGATTTACCCTATTTTAAACAAATTGATAAGTGTATTGAGGAGTTTGATAACATTATGACTCAGGTTCCTCAAAATGCTAGAGATAAGGTAAACCCTTCTTCTCCAGAGGCAGATGTTGTATTGGAAATTAGTGACGAAGAAGATCAGCCTGGCCCTTCAGACTGGGATAAAGGGGGCAAGAAGAAACAAAAATTGATTGAGGTTCTGCAAAAGGCTAGAGAGAAAGCCTTACAAGTGCTTCTAAAAGGAACTAGGTATTTTGATGATGCCAGAAAAAAGTTCTTAATTGATCAAGCTACTGAAGAGGAGAGGAGACCCAATAGTTTAGAACTGTAGTCCATGATGCTGGATGACAGAATTATACGGGCTCAAGAATTCATGAAGGATGATGATTTTATCAAGAGTGAAGAATTCAAATGTTTTCTATATAAACTCAAATAGAATGAACTTTCTTTGCATGTAAAACCTAGAGACACAAATGAAAAAGTGACTGAAATGGTGTAGAAGCTCCAAGCTTATGATCCTAACAGTAAAAGCCTCACTATAGAGGAGGCTAGGGAATTGGTAAAAGGAGTGGTATGATAGTTTTCCCAGGATGGGATATTAGTTCATCATTCCTACTTGATCAAATGAGGAGACAAGAAAAATCAATCTCTAATGAGGAGATTAATCCATTTGGTGAATTATAGGGGGTAGGATTTAATATAGATACTAAGACAATGGCTATTTGAAGTGTAGCTCCAGAATCAGAGAAGCCTACCCTAATGGAAATTAAACAGACATTGGAAGGTAATGCAATTTTTTGGAATGCACATTCAACTTCTTCAGATCAAATTTACAACCTCCAAAACACTGTTGCTATGCTAGGCAAGAACAAGATTGATATTCTTCAAGAACAACTGATGCAAACATATGAAAAGTACCTTGACACCAGGAAGAAATATGAAGAGGAAATGAGAAGAACATATGTTCTGCAACACGCTTTGGAGGAATAAAAAAAGGAGAATGAAGATTTGAAAAGAGAAGAAAGATCACTAAGAGTAAGGGAGGTACAAGATTAGAATATTCAAACTGACTAGATAGCAGAAGAACCACATCCAGTAACATATATGGATGCGGACGAGTTTAAGATTAGCAAGGATGCAAAGATTAGGACAATGAAACAGTTTTTGATTCATAAAATCACTGCTTTAAAGAGAGCCTCCGTAAATGTACATAGTATGTACATTACTCTGCAGAGTAATGAATACCAATGCTCTAAGGCTTTATCACTATTATCTCCATTGTTTTCCCAGTGGGGGCCATACATTCAATTCTTTGATAGGTTAGTTTCTTTACTCACACAGAAAAAGGAACTACCTAACGAGATCATTATTCCTATAAGGAAAATGATACATCAAGTTAAAGAATTGAATTCATTCTTTATTGGTAAGATCAAAGCAGTTAGGGGAAAATTGAAAAGCATAGCATTAGGTACCCCATATTTCATTCCAATAATTTTGAACAATGAAGGGTATGTCAAATGTTGGCAAGAATGATCTAAATCTTTTGATCTAATATTAGACCATCCAAGATTTATAGCATTTTCAAGAGGTGAACCAAGTGATCAAGTTGTATATGATATGATTGATATTACATACAAAATTGAAGCAGCTATGAACAAAATTACTGGAGAGGGTAAAGCCATCATAGATGCAAAATGGACTAAAAACATCAATGAATTAGAGGTAGTTAGAAATACAGCATGGCCTGTTGTGGATACAGATATTGCCATCTGGGAGGTTATAGCAGATATCAAAGCAATCCCTTCAGTAGAAGATGATTAGCACAAAAGATGGTGGCCCCAGGGAATCAATTGGAGGACAATTGTTGTAGAAGAATATCAAAGAGAATTTTTTCATCATAACAGATTACCTTACCTTTGCAGTACATTCACTGTGGGTAATGTTGTAGCTAGAACTGGAAGACAAGCTTAATGATCACTTGCCACTTGTCACATTTTGTAATTGTTGAACCCCTTTTTATTTTAAAATATGTCACAAAAGGTTTCAAAAAATTGTAATGATTATCTTAATTGTTGTTATCTTTTGTATTTTGTAATGAATAATGATGTAACCTTTGTAAGCCTAAAGCTTGTTGCAACTCAAGTGATATAAATATGAGTTCCCAAGGCTTAGAAATGGTTCGATCTGTTGTTATTTTTTAGATTAAGTATAATTTTCTTTAAGAGAAGATATTGTTCCAACTCTATGTATTTCAATTTTCCATTATGTTTTGTAGTCAATAGTTCACTATGATGTTATGGGCTTTGCACACGTCTCTATTATCTATTTTATTATTATAAAACAACTAAATCAAGAGAAAGATACAAAAATAACATTGTGTCAACAATATGAATAGAGTAACAACTAACAAAAATCTTGAACTCAATTTTTGTAAATTGTAATTGCAATATGACTGAATAATGAATATGGAAGAACTGAAGTAGAGTATATTGTATACCTATAAATTCCTTAGAACTGAATGCTACATTACTAAATCACAATTCACTTCATTGACTCAGTCTCAAATGTGATGCTTCTATATCCCATATGGACTCCAGAATCCAGATCTTGAAACTAAAGTCTGACTAGTTTGAAGTCTAATAGGTTCCTCTTCATTCTGAATTGGGTATTCAAAATCCATAAAATCTTCATCTTCATTTTGACTTTGAGACCTAAATTCATCATTTATGTTGGAGTCAGCAATAGAAGTAGAACCACCATCTTTTAAAGTTTTGCAAAGGCCTCATCTTTCACGTGTGGAATTCCTAATGAACAATGACCTATCATAAGGAAAATCTCTAACATTGTATTGAGTTACAAACAACCTCAAACAAGTTTCCAAATTTTTGTCTAGTTTGTTTTTGACATTTGATTTCAAAAACCCCAATGCATTGAAAACTCTATCATCTTCCACCAACCCTAATATCATTGTTTAACATAAATCAACAAGTTTGAAATATTCTGATATTGAAGTACGTAATACTTCACTCTTATTTATCCTTTTCCAGAGCCTTGTTATTACACTAGGATCAAATGGATTCTTAAAGTTTTCCATCTAGTTTTTCATACACAATGCAAAAAGTTTACATTGATTTTTAAGATTATTTTAACCTAAGATTCCTTGTATTAGTTGTCCATTGCAATCTGTATGCTTTGAAAATTGTGTTATCAATTCATCAAGTTTATTATGAAACAATTTTGCATCAGTTGGATTATGTCCAAAGTGTTTCCAAAATTGAGGAAACACGCAACTCATGGCTTCAATAATTTATTCTCGAGGGAATCTTTCATGAATCTCACTTGAAAGTTGGTAGGAAATAGACTTCACATTTTCACTAATAGATTTAACAATCTTGTCAAAATCATCCTTTCTAACTGGTAGTACTCTGCCTCTCTTGGTTGTTTTAGATTTGTGCATTGGTATTTCATATCCTTTCACAAACACACATAGCTCTTTTTTCCCATTGAATTGTAAAAAATTCTCAGCATGATTCAAATCTATAATTATCTCCCACCTTGAAAAAATTGGGCTATGACCTGAGAGATCTTAATACAAAGAATCTAGATCCATGCATGTCATTTTACATAAATCAGAATACTCATGAATATACATAGCTCTGTCTTGGGTTTTCTTAACAATTTTTTTCATTAAATCCAACATGGGGAGAAGACTGGCTAAAGTTAATAGGTTCTCTATATCAGTTAACTTATTTAAAAAATCAGAAGTTCTTTCCACTATAAGGCGTTGCTCATATAGAACTCCAATCAAGGATTGATATTCTACTAGAACTCATTTTGCTGGTCCATGCAAAGATATCCATCTGGTCTCAACATCCTTGAGAATCTTATTTCCTGTTGTTACTCCCTCAAAAAAAATCTTAAATTCTGTAAAGTGTTTAGGACTTCTGGAAAAGTACGAGTGGAGCTCATAGATTATATCTTCAATTTTTGACACTATAGGAAAAGTACTTACAATCTTATATGCTAAATTCATATGGTGGGCCATGCAGTGTATGCCAAGCATGTAAGGTGCAATAATAGTTTGTAATCTTGCACAAAGACTAGTCCTTTGCCCTTGCATTACTACATCTCCATCAACTCTGACACACACTAACTTCTTTGCAATTGTCAAGTCATCCATACTAGCAATTTCATTCAAAGCTTGCTTAACTTCTAAATATAAATTTTCTACAGTTAAATTGGCCCTCATTTTATGAACACAAAGTAGATTAGCTTGACGGACATGATATTTTATAGTATATACATGCATACAAACCCAAGCAGTGTTATCTACCATAGTGACTTCATCTAAGGATAATGAAATGAACTTGGATTCTTTTACTCTCTCTCGTACATTTTTCTTTTCCACCCCAGCAAGACAGCTTGCCATTTTTCATCTAGCGTATATTGACCAATGTGGCATAGGATAGTGACGAACTCTCAAAAAAGATAATAAATTACCATATTCTGAAAAGTCTCTCATAGGATGCCCTCTAGATAGAATATGAAAAATAACACTCATCTAAATGGTCTTTTCCAAGTTTGCATCATTGGCTACATGTTGAAGCCCATCCTTGATTGGATTGCCTCTACTACCACTACCAATTACTGCTATTTTCTTGAAATGCTCTTCATATTCTATGGCATACTTAACATGAAGGCATTCTTCCTTTGATTTCTATCTCACTACCGCTATTTCCTTTCCATCTATGATTTTTTTTCATAAACCTTACCAATATGTTTTTCTATAGTGTCGAGCTTTAACTAAAACTTTTTCTCTCTTTTAGTTTTCTAGGTACAAATTGTACACTTGTATTTTGTTGGTGGTTCATCATTGTTTGTGACTAGTTCAATAAACCAGTACTTTGCTACCCAATCAACCTGGAAAGTCCTTTTCATTTCCTACTCCGGCCCCATTTTTATATTCCTTTTTCTTTTCTTCGTACCAACATCAATATTATCTTCTATTACAACATCTTTTGTTGTTGGAACATTGTTATCCTCGTTTGATGCATTTTGATTTAATTGAATAACAACCTGCTCTTCTAGTGGTGGTGAGGTATTGTGATTTCCTTCTGCACTTGTACTTGCCAAAGTTGGTGGATCAGAAACATTGTCAATTCCAAAGAAAGCCTTTATGGTAGTATCTCTAAGTTTCCCCTTGGGGATCTTACCCTTGTCACTTACCTGAGACTGAGCAATATTAGTTACAAACTCACCCTCCCCTGACATCTCAATCCACAGATAATCCATTTAAACTTTACTTCCCTGAGAATAAGCAGTATTACTTTCAGACTAGGAATTGAAACTTAAAGAAAAAAAGTTAAATTTCAAATCTAATTTTTGACAGTTGGTAAATCGACATTCCACAGCAAAGGAAATAGGATATTGACCTTAGGTGGTCAATATCCATGCGCACAAGATTCAAAGACCATTAACGTCTTCTTTTTGAAAAATTTCTAATTAAAATGAGATAAAAAAGAAAATTGTAGATAAGCTTTTGATTAAATTTAACTACATAAACTCAAGGAGAGTATTGTATAGCACAGTTGCACATACCAATGTACCACCACTTGTGGAAGCTATCTTTGGAGTCTGAGTCTTGCTCTCGATGTGTCTTGTGCTGCCAAAAAGTTGGAGTGCCAGTGGTATTTAGTCAATGTCTCATTGCTTGGACGAATTCGGATTTATATACAAATCAATACAATTACCAATTTACCATGCCAAAAGAGCTGACTCCTCCATGACAAAATGAAAGTGTGTTGGCGAAACAAGCTGACTCCTCCACTTTCGATAACGTGAAACGAGCTGACTCCTCCATGGTAAAATGAAACTAGGATGGTGAATTCTCCCATACTGCATTAAATGGAAACTTGAAACCTGGCAAACATTCCACGATAAGCATTACTTAGTCGGCTGCATAAAAGGTGAATACCACTAGGGAAAAAATCAAACGTAACATTTTCCTTGGTGATTACAATGCTAGGCAACTAGGTAAACCCAACAAAGCTTGGCGACTAGGAAACCATGGAAGGGCTTAGAAGTTACCAAAAATAACACTGGAAAAATGTCAAATTCACCAAAATATGAAAATTTGCCACTATATTACACCCTGTCTACAACCTTGCCAGTATCCCTCCTACCTGTGCATAAATGGGAGTTTTTGAATAGGGTATCAATTTATATCAAAGCATGATAGAAGAAGAGTGGTTACTAGATATTATAGTAAAAAATGCTCTAATAGACATGTATGCAAAATAGTGACAGGGAACCAGTAAACTATTTGACAGAATGCCTTGAGGAAATCAAGAGAACATGGCTTGCCCATTCAACAATCAAGAAGTCTCAGGTGCCAATGAATCAAAATATTTGAAATTCACAAGGATCGTGAGTTAAAAGCTCTACATGAATGAAGTTCACACTCATCACATCTGAGCTTCATATAAATGTATTTTCTTCCACTGCCAAAGTGTAGAGATAATAGGGTGGAGATTAGTCAATGAAGAAGTGTGCAATGTGTTTGAAATTATGTCCAAACCGATTCAATGGTGTCAGTGTAAAGAATGCAAACAAGGATAGATAGCCACTTTGAGGAATTGGTCATTAGGGCTCATGGCTAGGATGGTCTTTATCTCTATACAATATACAATATCAAATGCCCAGAATAGTGATAATGTTCAATGAACAGCCAGAGAATCAATAGTCCATTGTGAACATGTACAAGGGTTAGGTGAAATAGAGAGCATTGGAGCAAGGGAGACTATACTTTCATCAATACAACACCCAATGATGATAAAAATCTAGCATGGTCAAAGATATGGTAAAGGTTCAAGAAGTTAAGTTTGAAGAAAATGAGGTGGAAGTGTTTGATTTAATGCTAAATTATGAATCAAGATAAAACACATAGTCCTTATGAGAATATAGTTAATATATGTGGTTTGGAGAAGAGAATTCAAATTATATAGTGAGTTAAAACTCATTTTCCACCCTTGGTTTGGCTTGCATAGCATTGATATAGAAGACACAATTATGTGAGGCATTTAGAGCATATTAAAGTGTCAAAATTGGAGTGGATGGTGAATGTTTGAAATACTCAAAACTAATGGAAGGAACAAATTATTGAGAAATATTGAGAATAATTACAAGATGTGGAATGAATATGATGGGAAAAGCATAAGGTATATTCATTTACACCTTATGAATGGGTTACCCAAAGGAAGAAGTCAAATAGATCATGCAATCACAAAGAATAGACCATCACTAACTCGATGAGTGTCAAGGAGGAAATGTTATCTTGCATAAGGATGATGAAGAATATAAGAAGATGCCAAATAGATGTTAATGTTTGAGTAGAAGATACAATGTAATGAGATGAAATCTTGGACTCCACAAATTAAGCATTCCCTCCATATTGACAGCCTCATTCTCTTGATCTCTTCATGAAAACAGGGATATGTGTTCATCAATAAAGTGATTAACTTGAATAAATCATTCAAATATCAAAAGGAGATTGACAAGGATAGATTATCCAATTTTCCTCTTGAAACATGTAAGTTCTAAATTTCAGGTCATACTGGTTAATTTTGTAGAGGTTAATTAACCTTACCTAAACTACATATTTTGGAGGTAGTTATTAACCATGAAGGGGTAGTTCTTAACCTCCATGTCTATACAAGGAGTCATTTTTGGCTTTGTAAAGGGGACTTTTTGGACTTGAAATAGTAGAAGGCTTAGGTTAGAATTTTGGTGATAAGATAATATTTGGAAAGTGTGTACACATTTTATCTTTGTAATCAAAAATTTCTCTTAGGTTCTTGGTGCAAGAAAATAAAGGAATGTGCAATTTGAGTTCTCTTCTTTCAAAATCTAAATTGTTAAAAATGTTGATTCTCTTTGTAGTGAGCATTCTCATGGTATTATGTAGATGTTTATGAATCTTTGAATCAGCATTGTGCTAGTAATATTTCTCTAGTATAAATCTTGGTTGTTGTTATTAGTAGGTTTTAGGCTAGTTTAGGAAAGCTTTGAAGTCATTTGGTGTATTCGTCATCAATGGCTTTCTATTTATCTTTTAAAATTTGATTTCATTTTTGTTTGAAAAAATTCAAAATTATATCATATGACGGAGCTACCCCTCTAAATGTAGAGGAAGGCTGCATATCAAAGGCCTATCTAATTGTTGTGAATAGTTTTCCACATACACTCTATCGGGCCATTTTTATAGTAACAAATCTGTTTACCAACAATTCCAAACATTGAAAAAATCATAAAATCTAATTCAAAAGTAGTAAGTAGAATTATATCACAAACACATTAAAATTTTGTGACATCATGTTGATTTGAAATTTACCAAGGTCAACTTAGTCGCTACTGACAAGTTGCAGATATACTCTATTGCCCATCAGCTCTGAAACCCCATCTCTAACTATTGCAGAATAGTCCATGACACTAAAAAGAGCCACCTTCTATAATGTCACTTCTCCCTAAATTTCATAATCATCAAACCTTTCTTTCTCAAGTTTCTTAGTATCATGAGGGTGAATTTTTATTTTTAAGGAAAAATTTTTGATACTTCCCCTTCATCTCAAACTCCTAGATATAAAATCAGGGGAGCAATTCCCATATCAACCTTGTAAGGAAGCTAGAAAAGTATTTTTTCCTAGTGAAGGAAGATGAAAAAGGCCAACTTGATTTAATTCTTCTTTTCCAAAACTAGGGATAAGAATTTTTTGGCTACCTAAGGGAATACTCACACTACTTTTTAATATAAAGTTTGTTTTGCTTAATCCTCTCATCACCACCATTATTTCTACACTCTCACTCACTCTCCACACAAATGAGGGAGCTTGTTGATTTTGATAATTTCCATTGCTCTATAAGTAGCCCTTCATAGGAGAAGAAGTAAAACCAACTTTTAGATGACAATATTTTCAACCTAACTCCTCTTTATTGATACCACCTTTCCTACTTTTTAAGACCACTAGAAAACTAGACAAACATTACAATTCAGCCATGTTCGACAAAATAATTAATTTTTCTTGGTGTAGCAAATAACCTCTACAATTAATATATAATTTTCTATAGATGAAATAGAGGTGACTATTCCAAAGGGAAGGCACCATTAATAGGATTGAAATATGAACAACAAATAAGGATAGTAGGACCACAAAGGAAAGGAAAATAATACTGCTGTATAGTAAAAGACACATGACAAGTGATATGAGGAGGACTGATAGCTAGTAGGAGATAATAATCGTTGAAAACAACATTGGCCATTATTTGGGCACAAAATAATTCATGGGTTGGATTGCCAGATATGTGTACAAGATTATTGTATTGTCTATTTTTGGAAATTTTGTCTTTCCTCCCAATTTAGTACCTAAAACTCATGTGATTCATGTGGGAAATGCATTTATTGCAATAGAAAGTAGAAATATTTACACTCCACTTTTCTAAAGTAAAAAATTGGATTGATTGATGCAATGAAAACATTCTATGCATGCATACATTCTTTGTCAAAGATGATACAATGAAGACCCAACAACTTAAAACCAAAAAAAAATCACTTAGGGTTACATTTTAACCCCCTTCTTATGGGACCTGAGGATAATATCAAATACTTTTGGCACATGCTTAGAGTGCTTACCCTTCACAAAAATTTATCCATCTTCAACCTTTGTGGCATCCTGCCAACACAAATACTCAAGGCTATTAGAACCAGCATCCCCCAAAGAAGATGAAGGTAACAAATTACTATCCAAATTAGGGCCAACACGATCAAGGCCATATATAATCAAAAAAGGACCATGCCTAGTAGAACCATCATAAATAGGACCTCTAACATCAAATTACAACTTAGAATAGATTTGAAAAACATCTAGTAAAGAAACATTATGAGTAGACATAATTGAATATTTATTGGCATTCCCACCTCTGAATAGCACAATACCTATGTGTCTAGCAAAAATAGTATCAATAAAATAATTAGAACGAGCAACAATAGTAGGAGAAACACTACCAGTAGATACAATAGTAGCACTATGAGTAGTCTCACATCTAGCAACCACAAAGCCAATAGAAATAATACTAACTAAAGGTAAAAGAACAACAACATGGTTCTTAGTATCATGAAAACCATGAGAGACACAATGAGAAAAAAATTTCTTAGAGACAATAACATATTCATCAGAAGGACCCTTCCACAAAGTAGTAGAATTTTTTTTCTTAACCTTCTCTAATCCAAATTGGTATGCAACATGCCTAGATTTAAAGAATCTCCTACATCTAAAAGGAATGGAATCATAGTCTAATGATTGAAGCCAAAAACTATTATATGCTCAAGCTTAATGGTATCTAGAAGCCCCTTAGACATTTCCATCAGTACAAGAATTTGAGCATAGGTGAAATATATAATATCAATAGACACATTATCAACCATAAGTAAAATTACCAAGGGCCTTCCCCACTACTCTAATTAGGGAATCTCATGAAGGATGCTCCCCTTAATACCATAAACCATAACAAACAACAACAAAAAACACAACAATTGAGAGAATAAAATATGGGCTTCTTATTTGCACCGTAAATGTGGAACTACAAAATTCACAAGTACAATATGCTAACCCACATGGGCACGTTCATTATAGTAATCTACAAGACAAACTATGAACTATCACCTAGAGTTGTCCTAAACAATGTTAAGGCCTTTCTTAAATAGGCAATTTATGCCACCCAATAAGGTTCTAGAAAATGAAACTTAATGCCTAGGGCCAACAGACCCTAACAATACATATAGAGTTGGCCAAATACATATTTCAAAAGGCCATAATGATCGAACTGCTGCTCGAATTGGCTATTATAACCAATTTTTAGAATTGCTAGCACCTGATGTACAACCTTGAAACTATGCAAGAACCCTTTCATCAATTTTTTGGACCTCATCTAGGCACTCTATGGCCTCCAATGATGAGCCTAAAAGTTTTTCTACAAAATTTTCTACTGAAAATCCGCAATAACTTCTCTAATACTTAAGCATGAGCAATGAGACTTTTATGGTAGGCTTACAACTCTAAAATGAACCTCCTTGTAGAAAATGAGAACATTCCAAGATCACATGACAAACTTACTAAAAATAGGAAGTTCCCATATATAGTAATCACCCTATCTACTAGTCCTTATCAAAATAGAAAAGATTGAAAATGAAATATGTATGGGTGATGCAAGATTGCTCTTACACCTAGGATGCTCCTCCATCAAAAACCTGAGGTAATTTGAAAAGTGACTCCATCACATCTCAGGTGTTTGGAGGAAAACAAAGGCAGTTAACCTCCTCCTTTTATAGCCATGATGAATCCTCTACTTGTCTCCCTTTTCATTTGACCAGATATTCCTCATAAGTTTTGTTCCTTGTACTTTTGCCAATCTGACTGTCTAGTATCTCCTAAATCTCCTTTGTATTTGAACTAGCTATTGGAATATTCCACTGTGCTTCTACAACTTCATCTTCATCACCTCCTTCATAATACTCTACCAAATCTAAAATTTTAAATACTAGTAAAAATACTGAATTCAGTAGTCAAATCCACTTCATACACATTTCTAGAATCATACCTCTTCACTATCTTACATGGTCCAAACTTCTTCATCTTTAGCTTACAATATGTACCAATTAGAAAATGATCCTTTCTCAAAAGAAACATGACTTCATCTCCAATCTAAAATTCCTTATACATCCTTTTCAAATCTAGCTTATCCTTATACTATATATTCATATTTATGATGTGCTTTCTCACCTCCTCAAGGATCTTCCTCAAATGTTTAACAAAATCTTCTTCTTCAGCACTACTTATCTCTCTTTTATTAAACTACGTCAATTCAGAAGCATTTCTAGGACTACTCCCATATACAATCTAGAATACAGAGTTATTATATGTAAATTCTACTTGTGGTGAAATCATATCCCATCCTTTTGGCTTGTCTCTAACTAAACATCTCAACAAGTTTTCCAAACTATGATTCACAGCTTCTATATATCCATCAGTCTATGGATGATGGGATAAACTGAACGTCAAATCTATCTTCAACTTCTTCCACAATGTATGCCAAATTTGGTATATTGATTTGAAACTATACTCTTTGGCAAACCATGTAGTCCCACTACTTCTTTGATAAACAACTCTATTACATGAACAACATCAGTAGTCTTCTTGCAAGGAATAAAATGTGCCATCTTTGGAAACCTATCAACCATCACAAAAATAGAATCATGCCTATATTGTGTCCTTAGTAATCCAAGGACAAAATCCACGCTGACATCCTCCCATGGATTCTTCGGTATAGGTAATAGTTGATATAGCCCTATATTATGCTTTACTCCTTTCACCATCTAACATACTCTACAACTCTATACAAAATTCTTCACATCTTGCTACAACTATGGCCAATAATAATTCTTAGCAAAAAAATCTATGGTTTTATCTCTACCAAAATATCTAACCAATCCTCCACTATTCTTCTCTTTGATGAGATTCTCTCTCATTCAAATTTTGGGAATGCACAACTAGCTTCCTTTGAACAATATATTATCCTGGATCATGAAATCCAACCATTTTGTCCTATCAAGTATAACAAGTTCTCTACAAGCCTTCCATGCCTCACCCAAATTAGGATTATTTGGATACAAAGTACTAAATTCCTTGAACCGAACCACCTCCATCTATATTTTTGTTAGAAAAAGTTATCTTCTACTAAGATCATCTATAACTCTATTCAACTTCCCACTCCTATGATTCAAAAAAAATGTATAACTATATGAAAACTCAACCCACTTCAAATGCCTTTCGTTCATTTTTTCTTGACTATTCAAATATTACAAAGTTTGAAGGTTGGTATACAAAAAAAACTCCTTACGAAGAAGATAATGCCTCCACTTCTTCAATGGTTGAGCTATAGCATAAAATTCTTGATCATAAAAATAATATTTTCTTTTTGCATCATTTAATTTCTCATTGGAATAACCAACATGTCTACCTTCTTGGCTCAAAACAACTCCTATTGCATCACCACTAGCATCATTATCTACTTGAAACACCTTGTTAAAATCTAAAAGTGCTAAAATAGGCTACTCAGTAACTTTTAGATTCAACAAATTAGAACTCTTATCTACTCCTATAGTCTAGTTAAATTCTTTCCTATCCCCTCTCATTGTTTCAGTTAGGGGTCCACAAATACTGCTAAAACCTCTTGTGAACTTTCTATAAATACTAGTTAGTCCATGAAAAAATATTTATCTCTATGGCACTCCTTAGAGTAGGTCATTTAGGGATAGCCTTCACTTTCTTTTAGTCCATTTCTAGATAATTTTTAGAGACTACAAATCTCAGGTACACCAACTCCTTTACAAAATTACACTTATTTAGGTTTATCAGCAACTTTTCTTCCCTCAACTTATCAAACACCTTTTTGAATATGAATCAAATGCTCCTCCATTGTCTTACTAAAGATCAATATATCTTCTAGGTAAAAAATGATAAACTTACCTAGAACCTCCTTTATTACCTCATTATGAACCCCATCAAAGTGCTTGGTCTATTAATTAGCCCAAAAGGCATGACTAATCAATCATACAATCCTTCCCTTGTCTTGAAGGCAATCTTTCACTCATCACCTTCTTTGATTCAAATATGATGGTACCCACTCTTCAAATCTATTTTGGTTAAATACTCAACTCCCCTCAAATAGTCCATAATATCATCCATTGTTGGTAATGGAAAATTATACTTGATTGTGATCTTGTTGATAGAGCAACAATCTATGCACATCCTCTATTCTCCATTCTTCTTTGGTGTTGATACTGCTGGTATAACACATGGATTCAAACTCTCTTGAATCAACCCCTTCTATAATAACTCATGAACTTGTCTATTCAACTCTTCACTTTCTATTGATGTCAATCTATGCACTACCTTGTTTGGAACATTGGCTCCTGGAACCAAGTCTATCTGCTGATTGATCTTCCTCATTTGGCACAATCCATCAAGTACATTATCTAATACAATATCAAAAAGCTCTCCCAATATATCTAAAACTTTTGTAGGAACCTCCTCTACTACTTCTTTAATATCTTTTAGAATTATAGCAAAACACATATGCTCATACTTCATACCTTTGGGGAACTCTTTTCCATCAACAAAACATATTCTAGTAGCACTATGTACCTTTTCTTCTTTATCCCTCAATAGTTTCAACTTATGTTTCACTCCATCCTTGATCAGAATGTAGGTATTTTCTTGTCCATCATTTACAACATGAATGTCAAACTATAATGACCTACCAAACAACACATGACATATGTCCATAGGTATCATATCACATAGTACCTTATCCTAGTAGCTTCCAATCTTGAACTTCACAAAGCAGTTCTCATTTACCATGATCTTGTTGTAATCTTTTACCCAAGCAATATGGTATGGATGCGGGTGTTTCTATCTCTTAAGCTTCAACTTGGTGACCATCATTTCTAAGACTAGATTTTCATTACTTCCACCATCAATGATCACATCACAACACTTATATTCACATCTAAACCTTGTGCAATACAAGCTCCTTATTTGATCAAGTTCATTCTCACCACTCAGTAGGAATCTTTTTTTAACTAGGACTTCTCCTTTTTCAACATTTTTAGAATGTGATGATCTAGTATCTTGATCAACATGTACAACTCTGGCTTAGCCTTTTTTCTTCTTCAATCTTTCCTACTTTGGCATTAGGTACATTCAAATGCTCTATTCCCTTCTTCTCTATAGTGAAAACATTTCTCATGAAAGCCTCCTCTTCTAGATCCTTGTCCTCTACCTCTTCCTCTCTAATTAGTATTATTCTAATCATGGAAATTATTGGAATTGTTTCCCCTCTAGTTTTGATAGCTACTTCTAGCCTCATCATTTTTTTATATCATCATTATGACCTCCATAAGATTGCCTACCAGATCTTCCACTACAACCTCTTCCACTATTCTTTTCAAACTTTTTGCTCAATTTCTCCTCAACTCGTAGGGAAAATTCGCATGCCTTTGCAATATTGTTCATTCAATATAGACTTACCTCATCCTTGTTGGAGTTTATGAAATCCAACTCCGAAGATGCCCAAGATCACTTCCATGCAAAAACTTGTCAAAGGGAAGCCAAGGAGAGAAGAGCGTGGAGCAAGGGAACAACCCTAAATGGACATGAGAGAGAAAATATGCAAACATAAGAAAATATGTATTTATAATGAGAATGCATTACGAGATATGTTATTGAGTTTTGAAATACAATGAGGGAGCTCAAATATAAAGAGCTCAAGATATCTCCTAGAACAAGCTAGAAGATGCTAGGAGATAAGTGTGACAACTAAGCATACATCCACATTAGGTAGAAAGTCCTTGAACAAGGTGAGAGGATAAGTATGACTTAGGAGAGAATAAACTCTCATATTGTCAACAACTTATAACAAACTCCTAGACTACAACTAATAAATGAAATGCATTTACCTAAGTAAGCTTAAGTAAATAGAATAATTAATTAATAATTAATTATTTATTCTAACACCCCCACTTAAGTGCAACTTAGGGGAATGTCTTAAACTCACAAAACTAAGAAATGCAAAAATGCAGAATGGGTCCTGGCAAGAAGGCCATGTTAGGTACCTATGTACAATGCAAAAGATGCAATCTCTGTAAATGGGGAAAGAAAGAAAACCACATGGGAAAAATCCTCCCCCAAAAAAGAGGTAAGAACCTAGTGAAGAACTGAAGAAGCCTCCAACTAGGGAAATGTCCCCTAAAATAGGAACAAGGAGTGATCATGAAGAGCATCACTGAAGCATGAAGAAGCCGCAAAATATACCATCTAAAAGAAAACTGCTGATCTAAAGAACCTCCATGGAAGAAGAAGGCACAAACCGAGCATGTTTATATGGTAGATGATCCATCTCATCGAAATGCATAGGTAACCAGCCACTACAATCACCTTGTATATGGGATCAACCATTGAATACATAGTTCACACTATTGAACCATTGAACCATTGATGCATTAGAACAATAGCATAACCCCCCCTTAATGTAGACAAGGTGAGATGATAGGCAACTGAGAAGGTGGGCCAAAAATCTCTTATAGATGAACCAAGAACAATGAGAGAGGAAGAGGTATGAACACCTATAAAGACACGGTCACACTGACACTGCATGAGGCTAATGTCATGGAAGGGACACTCACTTGACAAAGGGAGAAGGCCTAAAATAGAAAAAAACTATCCCCTCCATGGTGCCTTATAAAAATAGTGCATGTACAACTGACTCAAAAATAATGTTCATGAACCTAAAATGCAAAAGTGACACTTTATCTCAGTGCATATACAAAATTTCTTACAAAGTGATAGCTACAATGATCAAAATAGGAGAAAAGCTCACACGAAAGAAAGTACAACCTAAAAAAAAAGGAAACCATGCTAGGAAAATGATCCTCGGACTTGAAACACCCAAGATATCCACCATAGAGAAAGAATGCCAAAAATATGATAAAAAGAGCATGGGCCAAAATCTAAGAAAAAGGATTACATTTCTAAAAAGATGACAAAACCAACTTTTCAAAAATATAACATTTTCAAAAATTGACATCGGATGCAAAAGATATGCAACCCGGAGTCAAAAACACAACTTCAGACTTTAACTAAAAAAATGAGCAACAAAAATGCATCAAAACCTAAAAATACCTACACCAATGTCTCCATCTCGAAACCATCTTTTTGGCGCTTCTTTCAGATTGGAAAAATAACTTTGTATGCTCAAGTTATGGCAAAAGAACTGAAGGTAGGTCAAAAAGGACCTAGGAGATGTGCAAGAGGTGATGCAGCACTGATGTCAACAAAACCATGGATTAAATTTGACAACATGTGACCCATCATAGCAAAATAGAAGCCACATGGAAAGAAGGGTGACAAAGTGGGTCCACGTGACAAGGTGCCACGTGGTACCCAAGCCACATGTCACCCCTGTGTTGTGCTAGGTGGCGGCAAAATAAATTGCCACATAGGCAAAAACTGCTAACTGGGATGGAGCGGCACTGAAGCAGCAGATGGTTGTTGGAGTAGTGAATGAGTGGGGAACATAGGTGGAGTGGCGACATATAGTGAAAGGAGCTGGTGGAGGTAGTAGTAGGGTGACCAGTTGGTGGCAATTGGTCTACGGCGCTAGGGTCACCAGCCAGTAGCAACTAGTCCATGGTGGCACTACCAGCTGTGGCAGCCTGCGAGCGGCCCTAAGTTGCGTGGTGGTGGTCACTAGGTGGCACAATGGTGGCCACCCTATTGTGTGCCAAAAATAAAATTTTAAATTATTTTTTGCTTTGAAATTCCATACGGCAGCAACCAGGAGGCCTAAAAAATATTTTTGAATAGCCTATCACCAAAAATAGAAAGCTTTATATGAATCTTGACTGCAAACAGCCTTTTGGATCCAATGGAAATATCTGTTTGGGTCCAATGTGCTTTTAAAATTCATTGTTCCTCCAATTTGAAGAAAAATGCACAAACAAACTAGGGTTTGTGACTTCAAATCACAGCTTCAAAAATTCTTCAACCAAGTAGTAGCAGGAAGGCTCTGATACCATGTTGGAGTTGATGAAATCCAACTTCGAAGATGCCCAAGATTACCTGCATGTGAAAATGTGTCAAAGGGAAGCCAAGGAGAGAAGAGCATGGAGCAAGGGAAAAACCCTAAATGAACATGAGAGAGGAAATATGCAAACATAAGAAAATATGTATTTACAATGAGAATGTGTTATGAGATATGTTATTGAGTTGTGAAATACAATGAGGGAGCTCAAATATAAAGAGCTCAAGGAATCTCCTAAAATAAGCTAGAAGATGTTAGTAGATAAGTGCGACAACTAAGCATACATCCACATGAGGTAGAAAGTCCTCGAACAAGGTGAGAGGATAAGTATGACTTAGGAGAGAACAAACTTCCATATTGTTAACAACTTATAAAAAATTCCTACACTACAACTAATAAATGAAATGCATTTACCTAATTAAGCTTAAGTAAATAGAATAAATAATAATTAATTATTTATTTACTCTAAAAATCCTAAATGCTTGGCCTTAACCCATTAAGATAATATGTAACTTTCTCCTTGTCAGCTTCTACATGGAAAGTTCTAATGAGAACTCTGTAGTACTCTTTGGTATACTCTTGAATAGATTTTCCTACTTGCTTCAACCCTTGCATCTTCTTCAATAAATCAAGCTCATCCTATCTAGTAATTTTGTCCTTTCCCTTTTTTTTTCACTCCAACTAAAGCTCCTACAACTAGATCTTTGCAAGTCCCTTCAGTTTTACCTTCACAAACTTGATTCTATAAGGATCATCAATATCTTCATACTTAAAGTACTCTTCTAGTTAATTGATCCAATTGAGAAACTTCTCTAGATTAACATTTTCCAAAAATGTGGGAACCTCAAACTTAGTTCTTTTTCTAATCTTGGAGATGGCCGTAAAAATCCTCTCTTCCTCTAGGTTTAGAATTACCTTTGCTTCGGCATTTTTTTCTACTTCATCCTCATCCTCACATTCATCTCTTCTAGGAAGATTTATTCCTCTATGAATTTGTTCTCCCAATGCTTTCATTTATCTTTGGAGGGCTCTAAAATGCTCAGGTGTAACACCTATAGCTCTTCTACCACACTCTCTTTGTGGAGGCATTTTCACGCTTCTATTGAAACCCTAGTGCAAACTACCTCATAATCAGTAATTTGTCTACATGGTCCTAGTGCGAAATACATCATGGTTAGCAATCTATCCACACACTCAAAAACTCTTCCTTTGATACCACTTGATGAAAGGTTCTCCCCTTAATACCATTAACCATAATACAAAACAAAAATAATAACAAAAATTGCAAGAACAAAATATTGACTTCTTATTTGTGCCACAAATGTAGAATTATAGAATTCACAAGTATAATATGCTAACCAACATGGGTGCCTTCATTACAATAATATGCAAGACAAGCTATGAACTATCACCCAAAACTATCTTAGAAAATATTTAGGCCTTTCTTAAATAGGCAATTTTGTACTGCCTAAGAAGGTTCTAGACAATGAAACTTAATACCTAGGGCTAATAGACCCTAACAATACATATAGAGTCGATCAAATACATCTTTAATAATTATTTTAGATATTTTGGGTAGCCTAGCTTTGGAAGGTGATAACTCTTGAACCGTTTCTTCAATTGGCTATTATAAACACTTT
The DNA here is from genome assembly GCA_028749045.1 of Cupressus sempervirens. Lineage (NCBI taxonomy): Eukaryota > Viridiplantae > Streptophyta > Pinopsida > Cupressales > Cupressaceae > Cupressus > Cupressus sempervirens. Next base: position 207,925,427 of record CM053783.1, read on the forward strand.
TTTGAAATGCTAGCTCCTAATCTACAGGTGCAATACTATGTAAGCGCCATTCTGCTAAGTTTTTAGACCTCATCTAGGAACTTTAAGGCCTCCAATGGTGAGCCTGAAGATTTTTCTAAAAAAATTTCCATCGAAAATCTACAATAACTTCTTTGATACTTAAGCTTGAGAAGTAAGACTTTTATGGTAGGCTTACAATACTAAAATGAACCTTCTTCTAGAAAATGAGAACATTCAAAGCTCATACGACATACTTATTAAAAATAGCAATTTCCCATAAATAGTAACCACCCTATCTACTAGTCCTTATCAAAATAGAAAAAAGACTAAAAATAAAATATTTTTGAGTGATGTAGGATTGCTCTTACAGACAAGATGCTCCTGCATTAGAATTAGTGTAAACATGAAGAAGAAGATTGGAAAGCCTCCCGCAACCTAGAACCTTGCTAAAGGTTTTAGTAATGGGAATAACTTAGGGTGCCATGACTTAACCATGAGCACAAAATAATCCTCCTAGGAAAAGGAAGGATCACTTAGACTTTGATTTCTATCCTCAACTAAATTAAAGTTTGCAACAAAAAAACCTTAGCAAAGGGGAAGATATGAATAATACCAAATAAAAGAGGCTCCTAGTGGGTAGAAATCCATGTGTGTAAATCAAGGAGGCTCAACTAGAAACCCCTAAAGTGATAGATCGTACCTTTTCCAAAAAAAATACAAGATGGATGCTTAAGATCAAGCAATAGCTCCTCATCCAATGAAAATTGAAGATGGTTAAAAACATAGACCAATATATTTACCCTCAAATCCAAAGCACCATCCAACCTATCCAAGGGGGATCGTAATAACCATTATTCAACCTAACCCTAAAGGTATCTCTAAAAGGAAAAGAGAGAGACAGTCCACTTTAACTTTTAAATTGTTAAGAATGATAAAGTTGGTGCAACCAACCAAAAATTTCCTCAACACATTGCAAGATCTATCACAACAAATTTAACATACAATGTCACAAGAGACATCATGATCCTTAGAAGACAAGAAACACCATTTCTACTTAAAAGTAACTAAGATGTACAATTAATTTTCTTATGAAAATACAACAAAGACACCAAAGACTTCTGTTAAAATAATGGTAGAAAAAGTTTTAAGCATACACCATTGAGATTTCCCTTGAAAAATGGAAGAAATTATTCAAATGTGAAACATTGATATGAATCTAAAAATAGCAAACCAATTTTTATTCTAAATTTGAAAACATAGATTGAATGAAACCCTAAAAATGACTTGAATCTATGAAATTTTTTCTAGAACACAACCTTATTTTTATTCCAAAATTTAATTACTTTCCAAACTTTGGAATAATAAAAAATAGCATGCATATATCGTTGAATTTAGATGATAGATTCCAAGAATTCATTTTTCTTGTGACTACAATATATATATATATATATATATATATATATATATATATATATATATAGAGTGCTTCCCTTTAGTTTCTCTTCATTCACTCAAAATCCATGTGTTTCTATTGCTCTTGTCTTTTTATTGAAAATAATATATTTTTAAAAAATAAAATCTTCATTTAGCAAAAATTGTAGCATGGTATTTATTTTTGCAAAACAAACAACTCGCAACTCACAATTCTTTTTGTCATCACCATTTAGCCAAATTCATTGACACAAGAGTATCATTTCATTACTTGATACCATATTAAAAAAGAGAATATAATTTGATTGCTATTTTATTTCAATTTCAATCCAATAAGTTGGTCTTTTAATTAAATTCATGAAACCTGTCAAGATTTTTATTGTTATTACAAACTATCTACCAAAATGTAACATTATGAAAAATAGAAATCAACTATTTATTTATTTATTAGTCTAAATTTATATTTTAACACTCTCCGCATACTTAAATAATGTGACATACTCAAGAGAAAACACCTTAAGGAAAAAGTTCTCAAAATCCCAAACTATAAAAAGACACTAGAACTAAAAATAGCCTAAGAAACAAGGACATTGTCACCATTGTCATCTCCAATATCTACTTCATTGATAACCTCCACTAAAGCTCCCATGTTATAACCACAATTTGTACCTTTCAAAGCTCCACATTCTCTTAGTTGAGGATATTTCCTATGAATGACATCTGAAATAAAGTAATGGTAATTTTATAAATTAGGTAGTGTCTCATATTGTTGTATGTATATTTTATATTTTAAACATTTGATTGTAAATATGCTTTCTAGTAGGTTAAACCTACTTAATAATATAGTGATGAAAAAGAGTTTTCTATAAAGTGTTCTTATTACATTAATTAAAGTGGTAAGATAAACTATGTTATTGAAATTTATAAAATAGAAATGGAAAACTCATTTCAGAAGCACAAATTATAGGAAATAAGAAAAATGGAAACAAAATATATGATTCACTATCTAGGAAGCTATTGGGATATGTGCATGTGTCAGTGCAATATCTCTCACAAAAAAAATCTTTATCTAATATTTTTTCCTAACAATGTTACATTTTCACTAGATTATGAAGTCACTTGAATAACAAAAGAAGATATAAAAAATATGATAGAAAATGCATAAAATAACATAATATTTTTATTAACTAAAATATAAATGAAAATATAAAGAAATAGATGGTAAGAGGGAAATAATTGTCTAATTTGAAGGAAAGTTAGAAGTCTAACTTTTTAGGTAAGAGATTTCTTGAAATCATAATATTTTAGGTTGAAGAATCATACACAAATGAAGAGTTTATAGATTTTGTCTTCTCATGTTCAAACTTAAAACATGTACTTGTACATGGTGATAAATATTGGTTTAAATATAACTAAATTTGAGTAATTGTGTCACATTTTTTAAGTATAGTCTAAAATATTAAATAATAGTTTATGATTTGAAACATTAAATTATGGCTTATTACTATATAACTTTAGTATATATTTAAATATAGATAAGTTGCAACTCAATAAAATTAAATTATCCATTTCAAATAAAAGACCTCTCATAAAAGTTCAATGATAGAATATTTGAACATAATATGGATTTTTTTACACAAATCATCCCTCAAAATTTCTTCAATTCAATATCATTCAGTGCCACATCTCTAACAACAAGAGCAAGCTTTCTTTCCATGACCTATTCATACTCTTCACCATTGTAATGTTTTTGCAAATCCCAACCAATTATTTAGATAGTACTTGAACATATTTTCCTTGAACATCACACACAAAGGAAAAAAAAATTGTAAACTTTGACTATTTAACACTTACCATTGAAGTTAGATACTAGAGTGGGATGCTTATAGCTGAAGAAAAAAAACCCTTAAATATCACACACTATGAAAACAATTTAAGCATTTAACATTTAACATTAAACAATAGCCCATTTTATAGCTTGAGCTTATTGATCAAACTAGTCTATAATGTTATACCTGATGTTAAAGTTTAGTTTGTGAAGATTAAACATTTCCACACTTGATAAGAGTATCAATGTGTTAGACAACTTGTTGCACTCATAGGATTTTCTTTCAAAATTTTTTTATATTTCATCCCATTTGAATTGCATGGATACATAGTACATAACAAGGAAAATGTTCACGTTAGATAGAGTTATTGGAAATAGAGATGAACTGAGAGGGGAGGGATGAATCGATTGCTATGAAAATTAATCCACAGATCCATAGATATCTTAAAATATAGCTGCTAACAATCTCAGAAATAAATTTGAAACTTGATAGATGTTCTGATAACTTATTTAGCATTTAAAGTGATAACATGCATGCATAAAGAAATAACATGAACACAAGAAACACCAAATTTAATGTGGAAACCCAATTTGGGAAAAACCACCAAGTAACTGGTTAGCAATTTTCACTCTTCTAAAGTGAGCCCTGTTAAGAGCCAACCCTGTTAAAGGTTACAAAACACACTGGTAGGTGTGACCCTATTAGATGATTTGATCACCTTGTTAGAAGTGGCCTTGTCAGAGGTCTTTAAAACAATTCAACTGAATTGTCACCTTGTTAGAAGATTTACAAAATGGCTGTCAAACCAACTCTATTAAGAGATTTTAAATCACTGTTACAATGATTAGAAAGCAACAATGAAGTGATCTGAAATATATGCAACTTATCTTTGCTGAATACAGATCTCTGTTTTGCTTCACTAGATCCTCATTGATCAAATGCAACTTTGTAGCTTCATAGGGATATCTAATTCTTCCTTAACATTTGCTCATATATTTGCTTATTCATACATTCACACTTTTATGCATCCACACACTTCTACATTTTTGAATTCACAACTTGACCTTTCATATATACTTTACAGATTGTCAAGTTGGCTCAATCAACTAAAAAACATAAATCAGTCGACTGCATAAAAAAATTAAACTTAATTCTTCAGAACAATAAAATTCTTCATTGCCCAACCTAGCTCGGTGACCACTGCTCAGAATGTTTTCCCCAGTGTTAACCAAATGGAGCTTGGTAAACACTACAAACCTTGAACTTCCTTTGGAGACTGAGTTAACTTGATAAATACTGACCTTCATTTGTTTATTGAGTGAGCTCAGTAAAAGCTAATTTTTCTTCGCTTACTGAGTGAGCTCAGTAAAAGCTAACTTTCCTTTGCTTACCAAGTGAGCTCGGTAAAAGATAACTTTCCTTTTCTTACCAAGTGAGTTCGGTAAAAGCTAACTTTCTTTTGCTTACCGAGTGAGTTCGGTAAAAGTTAACTTTTTGTGTAATGTTCAGGAATGCTCGGTAGTCACTATAAAATGCTTTGCTAACCATCTGAGCTCGGTAGACTCTGTCTGATGGCTGATATGACATTTGTGTAACATCAAAGACAATACACAATTAACAATTGTATCCAACAATCTTCCTCTTTGGCATTGATGGTAACACAACATGTTATAGCAGAAATGAAATTTGAAAACAAGTCTTTCACTTATATGGCAACACAACATGTCAATATAACAATTCTCCCTCTTACAGTAATCTCCTTCTGTGAAGAAATTGCATAGAAAATTCTTTTGAACAAATTTTAGAGAGATATTACAGTAATAAACTCTCCCTCTTTGACAACACATGCCAAAGACAACTCAAACTTGAATGAATTTTAGTGTACCTTTAGTACTGATTCATATGCAATGTTACCTAATTATGTTGCATCAACTGATAGATCTTCAATCTGGTATGAGTTGATGTATCACTAAATCTTTATTTTAGTGAACTTCAGATAGGGGAGTGACCCCTAACTTACCTCTTAGATACAAGAATTCATCCTTAGTAATGGTTTTGTGAATATGTCAGCAATTTGGTCCTTTGTATGAATATATTCCAATCTAATATCCTTATCTTGCACCAATTCTCTGACAAAATGATATTTTATTGCAATATGCTTGGTTTTGGAATGCATCACTGGATTCTTAGATATGTTGATTGCACTTGTATTATCACAGAACATAACAATTGGTTCTTTGATTTCCATCTTTATGCCTTCCAACAACTGTTTAAACCAAACAATGTTAGAATAGTTTACTGCTGCAGCAACATACTCTGCCTTTGCTATTGATTGAGATGTACAATTCTACTTTTTGCTTGTCCAAGAAACCAACCTTTTTCCAAGAAAGAATGCACCTCCACTTGTACTTTTTCTGTCACCAAGGTTTCCTGCCCAATCAACATCAGTAAATACTTTCAAATCCAAATTTCCTCCAAACTTATACCATAAACCATACTCTTCAATTCCTTTCAAATATCTCATTATTCTTTTGATTGCCATCAAGTGGTTTTCGGTTTTGCTGAAAATCTTGCTACAATACCAACTGCAAGGGCAATATCTGGTCTAGTATGAACTACATACTGCAGCTTTCCAATCATAGATCTATATAATGTTTGATCTACTTCTTTTGATTCATCTTCCTTGGTAAGTTTTAATCCAGTACACATAGGAGTCCCAGCTGGTTTACAATCTTCCATTCCAAAAAAATTCAATATCTCCTTGATGTACTTTGATTGAGTAATGTAGATACCATTTTTATTCTGTTGAATTTGAAGACCAACAAAGAATTTGATCTCACCAAACATACACATTTCAAATTCCTTGTTCAATTGTTTTGAGAATTCTTTGCATAGATCATCATTCCCTGTGAAAACAGTATCATCTACAAATATTTCTACCAAGACAATCTTATTATCTGGTCCTTCTTTAATATATAAGCTACTGTTATCATCAGTTCTTTGAAAACCAATCTAAATAAGATATTTATGCAATCTTTCATACCATGCTCTGGGGGCTTGTTTTAGACCGTACAATGCCTTGTGTAATTTGCAGACCATGTTCTTCTTATCTGGATTAACAAAACCTTTAGGTTGTTCAATGTAAACCTCTTCATCTAGTATACCATTGAGGAATGTTGATTTGACATCCATCTGATAAACTTTGAATTCCTTGTGAGCAGCATATGCTAGTAAGGTTCTGACTCCTTCCAATCTTGCAACAGGAGCAAAAGTTTCTCCATAGTCTATTCCTTCTTCTTGAGCATATCCTTTGCATACTACTCTAGCTTTGTTTCCTGATACCTTACCATATTCATCCAACTTGTTTCTGAATACCCACTTAGTTCCAATCACATTTTTGTCTTTAGGTCTGGGTACAAGAGTCCATGTCTTATTTTTCTCTATTTACTTTATTTCTTCATTCATAGCTTCAATCCAGCTATCATTTTCCAATGCATCTTTGATATTCCTAGGTTCAAAATCAGCAAGTAAACAAGTAGCTTTTAGCTTATTTCTTGTCATTGTTCCTTCAGATTTATCTCCAATGATCTAATCTGCTGAATGATGTCTCCAGACATACATAGCTAATACAGGTTCCTTGCCTTTTGAATGGATTTCATTATCATCTTTTTGCATTTCAACTTTAGGCTCTGTCTATTTTGGCTCAGTAGATATTTTCTTGGTAGATGTTTGCTTGGTAGATACTAAATTTAACTCGGTTTGTTGTGGCTCAGTTTGAACTTCTTGTAACTCAGTTACAGATGACTCAGGAGTAGAAGTTTCCTGATTCTCTCATGTAACTAGTACTGTATCAGGTTCACTGAAGACAAACCTTTTATAATCTTCTGGTTCCCTTTTACTTTCTTCTTCAGTTCTTTGTGCAAACTCATCAACTTTCACATGTGCACTTTCTATGACTTTGTGAGTAGACAAGTTCAAATATCTATATGCCTTACTTGTGCATGAGTATCCAAAGAATATACCTTCATCACCTTTTACATCAAATTTTCCTTTTCTAGATTCTTTAAGATAACTTACATTAGGTTTATAGCCATACCATAACTCATAAGGGGTTTTGAATGAGTCTTTCTTTAGCTGTACTTGATTCAAGGTATAGACTGCAGTGGTGATTGCTTCCTTCCAGTATTTGATAGCAATGCTCTTTTCAATCATTAAAGTTCTTGCACAATCCATGATGGATCTATTTCTTCTTTCAGCTATTCCATTTTGTTGGGGTGTTCCAGGGGCTAATACCTATCTTTTGATTCCTCTTTCAATGAAAAAGTTATTGAATTCATGTGAAATGAATTCTCCACCTCTGTCTGACCTCAAGCATTTTAATCTTTTCCCTATTTCCTTTTCTACTCTAGCCAAATACCATTTAAACTTTTCAAATGCTTCTGATTTATTTCTTAGATACATGCCTGTCATCATTCTTGAGTAATCATCAACAAAAATAATGAAGAAATTTTCTCCAGTATAGCCTTAAATTCCAATGGGTCCACATAAATCAGTATGCAAAATTTCTAATATGACTTCAGACTGATAGTTTTTACTTTTAAAACTAGTCTTTCCCATCTTTCCAATTTGACAATTTTTGCATAGACCGACCTCAGGTTTCTTTATGTTGGGAATGCCTTTTACTTTTTTGAATTTGCTTATCTTTACCAGATTATCAAAGTTTACATGACACAACCTTTTATGCCATAACCAACTTTCTTCAACTTGAGCAATGAAACATGAACATTCATCTAGTTCAAGATAGAACAAGTTACCTTTAGTTTGAGTGTGTGATCCAATCAGCTTTCCTTTCCCATCTAATAGTCTTGTTTTACCATGCATGAATTCTACTTTGATTCCATTATTGAGTAGTTGTGCCACACTTAATATATTATGCTTTAGTCCTTCTACCCAATAGGCATTATCACATATAAGTTCTTTAGTTAGAGGGATTCTTCCTCTTCCTTTTATACAACAAGGTTCATTATTACCAAATCTTACACTGCCACCATCATAGTCTTCAGAGTATTCAAACTTAGTTTTGTCGCCAGTCATGTGATGAGAACAACCACTATCTATGATCCATGTATCATTTTTGCTCATATGAGAAATGAGTGTCATTTCTTCATCATTATCAGATTCATCTTTCATAGCAATATAGACAATCTCATCTTCTTCTTCATCATTAGAATCATTAGAATCTTTATCCATAAAACATGTTTTCTTGCCTTTGTCCTTGAATGATTTGAAATCTTTCTTGCCATTCCATTTTTGATCTTTCTTTTCATCTTTATTCTGCTTGTTTGGACATCTAGCAGCAATATAACCAACTTCTTCACATGAAAAATAGATTAGGGGTACTTTACCTTTGTATTTTCCTTTGCCTCTAGAATATTTCCTTGCTAGAAGGGCTTCAATTACTTCAAGATCACTGTCTGAACTTTGGTTTGATTCATCTTCACTTTCTGACTGAGATTTCTTTTTGCCTTTCTCCTTGAGTGAAAGTTTGGCTTCAAATGCTGATTCAATGTTCTTGGAAGCTGGAATATAGTTATCAAAGTTGTCTAGTTCAAATGCAGTCAATCTTCCAACTGTATCCTCTAGATTTATCTTATGATTTCCTTCACACCTTCTTTCCTAAATTGGAGAAACTCTGATTGCATAAATGGGAAGTAGGGTTCTGAGAACTTTACTTATAATTGTCTCTTCACTGATATCTCCTCCAAAAGCTTTGATTGCACTAACACATGCTTTAACTCTTTCAACATATTTTGCAATGTTTTCATCCTCTCTCATCCTAATTTGACCAAATTATCCTCTCAGACTCTCTGCTTTGGCTCTTCTAACATTATCATCTCCTCCATAGATCTCTTTCAGCTTTTCCTACATTTCAAAGGTAGATTTGCAGTCCTTGATATCATCAAATTCTTCATAACTTAGAGCAGATGCTATATCTATCATCATAATGTTGTGAGTCTTCTTTTCAGCAATATCATTGACAGATAGTGTACTAGCTGGTTCTACATATTTTTCATCAAGGTACTTCAGTCCTGTATCACCAATGGATGCTAGGTGAAGTCTCATCAGTCCTTGCCATGCTGAGAAGTTATTTATGTTAAGTCTTGGGATTTCCCTTTTGTAAGACATCCTGATCTTTGGCTTAGATCCTTGAAATCTTATCCTGCAAGCACCAAAAAGCTCTGATACCAATTGTTGGAAATAGAGATTGAGTAACTGAGAGGGGAGGGGTGAATCAATTACTACAAAAATTAATCCACAGATCCTTAGATGTCTTAAAATATAGTTGCTAATAATCTCACAAATAAATCTAAAACTTGATAGATGTTCTGATAACTTATTTAGCATTTAAAGTGATAACATGCATGCATAAAGAAATAACATGAACACAAGAAACACTAGATTTAACGTGGAAACCCAATTTGGGAAAAACCACCAAGTAACTAGGTACCAATTTTCACCCTTTTGAAGTGAGCCCTGTTAGGAGCCAACCCTATTAAAGGTTACAAAACACACTGTTAGGTGTGACCTTGTTAGAAGATTTGATCACCTTGTTAGAAGTGGCCTTGTCAGAGGTCTTTAAAACAATTCAACTGAATTGTCACCTTGTTAGATGATTTACAAAATGGCTGTCAAACCAACTCTGTTAAGAGATTTTGAATTGCTATTACAATGATTAGAAAGCAACAATGAAGTGATTTGAAATATATGCAACTTATCTTTGCTGAATACAGATCTTTGTTCTGCTTCACTAGATCCTCACTAATCAAATGCAACTTTGCAACTTCATAGGGATATCTAATTCTTCCTCAACATTCACTCATATATTTTCTTATTCATACATTCACACTTTTATGCATCCACACACTTCTACATTTTTGAATTCACAACTTGACCTTTCATATATACTTTATAGATTGTCAAGTTACCTCAATCAATTGAAAAACATAAATCAGTTGGATGCATAAAACAATTAAACTTAATTCTTTAGAACAATAAAATTCTTCACTGCCTGACCCAACTCGGTGACCACTGCTCAGAATATTTTCCCCAGTGTTAACCAAGTGGAGCTTGGTAAACACTAAAAACCTTGCAACTTCCTTTGGAGACCAAGTTAACTCGGTAAATACTGACCTTCCTTTGTTTACTGAGTGAGCTCAGTTAAAGCTAATTTTTCTTTGCTTACTGAGTGAGCTCGATAAAAGCTAACTTTCCTTTGCTTACTGAGTGAGCTCGATAAAAGTTAACTTTCCTTTGCTTACCGAGTGAGCTCGGTAAAAGCTAACTTTCTGTGTAATGTTCAGGAATGCTCGGTAGCCACTATAAAATGTTTTGCTAACCATCTAAGCTCGGTAGACTCTGTTTGATGGCTGATATGACATTTGTGTAACATCAAAGAAAATACACAATTAACAATTGTATCCAACAAGAGTCAATATAGTACAACAAAATTCTATTGCACACATAACATTGCCTAAGGCTAAAAATCAGAAATCCCATGACACTAGCTATGAGAATGGTTATCATAGAAAAAAAGAGTTGCCTATGTCTCCATGTCATGCACATTATTTCAAAGCACAACAACTTTTTTTTTGGTTCTATGTATTCCTTAGTCTTTACATTAATTTATGTTTAGGGGATTCAATTATATGAGATTGATTTATTGTTAGTGCCAAGGATGTGTTTTTTACCCAATTTTCATAGTGCATTAGTGCCATCGAAATACATCGTCTGAAAAAAAAAATCTTAGTCCATGATTTCATTATTGGTATGAATTTCATTAGGGAAGTTAATCATTGTGTTAGGCATCACAAGTTTTGAGAGAATCATAGTAGTTAAGAAGAGCTAAACTTTACATTTGAAAGGATTCAAATTTTTTGTGAATAACATCTTGATACATAATAAGTGCTAAGTGTTTCATTCATTTTAATAATAAATAAATACTTACAAAATTTTATGATGATTTATAGTAGTCCCAAATATATTTCACAATACAATATGAATGATAATCTACAACAATATGTTGTAGTGCCAAATATATTCCATTATAAGTTTCTAGCCAAATTCTATGGAGGTTCTCCTTGATTAAATTTGAACTATAGACATCCAAAATCTAGCCCTCATAGGACTATTCATATCTGACCAAAAGTAACTTCAAATTCATAGGGGCTATGGTTTCAACTACAAACCCCTCCCCATATAAGAAATCACCATATATAGTCATTATATAGAGTTACTTAAGTGTAGGTTATAAATAGTTTAACAGTCAATGGGTGGCCTTTCTAGTTGAATAGTCTAATATGATATGTGTAGAAGAGTGGGTCAATAGTATAGATATCACAACTCTCTTTCAAGAATGGAGATACTTTGGGAGCAATTGAAATTGGTGGGGATTAAGGTACATTAGGTAGAAATCAGAATATTGATATTTCAGAGGCTTTGAAGAAATTAAACACGAGCATTCATGGTGCTAACTTGGCTAATGAAATGAAGCTTGCCAATAACGTGATTTTCTCACTAAATGCTTCGTCAATTGTGGCACAAATCTCTGTCATTGGTTTGTGTGTTATATTGACATTTTCTAGCCTTCCAACTATAAATTTATCTTGATATGATATAAATTAGTAACTTTTTTAGTTAATATTTTGTTCATTTTCCCTATATCAAATAGTAAATTAGCTCTATTTTGCACATCAATTAGTCTCATTCATTTTTAGTTTTTGGGACTATGTATCACTCTAGGATCGCTAGTAAAGACCTTCATACTCTAGACCTATCTAAGGACAAAATTGTTACCATTGAAGGGATCGATGACCTAACTCATTTGTGTGTAATTGATCATAGCTACAAAAAAAAAAAAGAATTGGTCATGGTATATAGACTCTCCACCTAATTATTTTGCACGTGACTTCTATATAGAATGTTCAAGTTGCATATCTATATATTGCTCTTTCTTGTGTATCAATGGCTAGTTGTACCTTAATAAAGGATCTATAACTATTAGGTAACAAGATAAGTTATATTAACGGTCTATAATGATTATTAAAACTAACAATTTTTAATAGAAGTTTCAACAAAATCACAACAATAAAAATATTGTGTCAACTTAAAGCCAATTATTGTATGTTATTCACACTTTATCTCTTAGTTAATCTAGTTCATACAAATGTAGGGGATGAGACAATTAGAAAATAATTATTAAACCTCCTTCCTCATGTTGCATATTTGAGCAAGCAATCAATTAAAATAGTTTTTTCTCATGAAACTTCTATTGACAGTGTTGCTAGGGCTTCTCTATGTAATACGGGTATGAATTCGCATAATAAGCTTTCTAGTAGGGAAAATAATGCATTATTAAGTTTTAATGATTATTAAAACTAACAATTTTTAATAGAAGTTTCAACAAAATCATAACAATAAAAACATTGTATCAACTTAAAGCCAATTATTGTATGTTATTCACACTTTATCTCTTCAGTAATCTAGTTCATACAAACGTAGGGGATGAGGCAATTAGAAAATAATTGTTAAACCTCCTTCCTCATGTTGCATATTTGAGCAAGCAATCAATTAAAATAGTTTTTTCTCATGAAGCTTCTATTGACAGTGTTGCTAGGGCTTCTCTATGTAATATGGGTATGAATTCTCATAATAAGCTTTCTAGTAGGGAAAATAATGCATCTTCTAGTCATAAAATGACTACTAATCTATGATGAGGAAATTTTCTCCAAAGGATGTCAATGTAAGCCTATACATGAGAAGGGGAATAGAAAACAGGAACATGTACATTCCAAAAAAGCCTCACTTGCACCACCTTCACACCATCATCAAAAGCTCAAAAGAAAGGCTATAGTGGCACATCAAAGTGTATTTGACAAGGTTATACTAGGATATAATAATGTTACTAATGTTAGCCTATTATATTTTAGAGGATTCACAAATTTGGAGAGCTTACATTTGTATTAATGTAAAACTGGGGACATAGGATTGGAATACTTGAGATGGCTTACTCTCTTTTTTCTGAAGAACTTGGGTCTGTAAGACTCTAAAGGTTGTAGTAATGAACTCTACCATAAGCAAGGATAACATAAATAAAACAACCAACCTAAAACAAACATATGATTGACTCTAATCTTTTTGCATAACCAATGGCATTATTGGATCTCACATACTTGGTGGAGTTACTATAGAAATTCCCTATAGAAAAAATGCAAATATTAACAAAATTTATAATGGTGAAATAAATTAGTTAGATGAACATTAAAGTAGATCAAATCTTACCACTCTCATAGTATGAAGTGTACTAAATAGTGTAATAGGGTTGGAACAACATTGAGGATAACCTACATTTCAAAAGTAAAAATGAACAAAATATTATACAAAATCTAAGATAATTTTCAAGCTTACCTCTTGCACCATCCTAGTAATTTTTTCCCCTTGCCCATTCCTTAGCATAGCATATCAATTAGACCATTTAAGGTCATTCGGTCTCCGGTAGTAGTAGAATTAGGAGCATACATAAGCAAATCATTGAAGAGGCACATAATGATGTAAAATGAAAAAATATTAAATATAAATGCATGAAAATGAAATCTTATTAGTGCTTATTCATGGAGTTTTCTAACATATTGAATTCTATACTCTAGCTTATAAAAAAGTTACAAGATTTCATAAGCATGGACATATTTCTTCTTTATACATGGATTCTCAACATTCAAATAAGTGTATCAAAAAAATTCCATATGATCTACATCTAATCATCATATATTGAGCATAGGCTATTAGCTGAGAAAAAAAATCATTGCTATTACTTACTATTTCAAATAATTGTGTTAGAAAATGTCATATAATCTATACATATAATCATTATATATTGAGTGTTAGCTATTAGTTGAGATTTGGTATGTTTCCCATTTCCTACGGTATTCCTAACAATATTTGAAGCCTCTTAATCAAGAACTAGAAGCCTATAAGAATTACGGTCCACCTTCCCCACCAACCTATCAAAGCAATCCACTATACCTTGTAGGATCCCCTGATAACTCTTCGAAATACCTTTCACCATATTTTCCATTTCATCTACACTTTACATTAGGTTCTTAGTGACTCTATTTAAATTTTTGACATCCACAATCTTCTCTTTTACCACTCCTTCCTACACTCTACCCTAGACCTCATCTATCTTGGTATCCATTTCTCTGTACTTAATATTTAGTGTTTTAATGGACTTTGAAAGTCCATTTTTCCTTAAAAAAACATGTATAGATAAATGACTTTTTTCATTTGTAAGACCCCAAGAAGAGGGTCAACCCTAACCACCCTTAAATTATCTTCTAACAGTCACCCTCGTTTCCATCTCCAACCTCTTGAGTCAATTCTTGTGGTCAAATTTAAGCATCATGCTACACAAATTATGTATAATCCATGAGGAGAGGAGCCTCATTTCGAAGTCCTCTTCATTATCATCATCGATCATTATCTTTTCCTCCTCACTCTTTTCTGCTTATGAGAGAAATTTCTTTTTCTAAGAATAAATGCACATAGGAGATTGACCTTATCTAGGATGTATATAAAGTCCTTTTATAAAGAAATATGAATATCAACTCTCACTTCCTTAGTCATAACCATGCTCTTCAAACACTAGTCTGTGGAAGTATATTTCTTCTTTGATACTTGCCCCTTCTAAATCCTTGTCTTACATAGTTTCTTTCTTTCTTTTAGTAAAATTTAGCATAACATCTTCTAGTTTAGGGATAATTTGTTTCCTCTAAGCTTTACTATTACTAGGGCTCAAAGGGTTTTCCTCTTTAACTAGACCAAACTATAGTAAAGACTTGTTTGCAATATTAACCATGTAATAAAAAATCAACCACATAAGCCCTTCATGTAATATTGGTTTGTTGGTTTTATCCCTATAATATTAATAGTATGATCAACTAGTAGAAAAGATAAAATGATAAATAGACAATTTTTTATGAGAAGTAGGAAAATTAGATTAAAAAAACTTATCTCCCACTTTCTTTGAAGTCAAATGAAAAAAGTAGAATTGATGACTCTATGCATCTAGTTATTAGTCTAAGATTCATACTTAACTTTTAAAATATCTTCATTCAAGATGTTCTAGAAAAATGAAAAAAATTAAATAGAGATCCTATTAGTTAAGAGAAATCACTTTTTGCATCTAAAATTTTTGTTTTTCCTAATTCCGCAAGAGTTATAAGATCTTTGAGAAGATAAATCATCAAAAGGAACAATACAATATATAAAATAAACTAGCCCTCCTCTATTACTATAGGATCTCATTAACAAAAGAAGGAAAAAGTATAAACAACTATTCTCAAGTCATATTTTCTAATAAAAAAAGAGGACCCCAATCCCATAATACTAGAAACAACTATAAATAACCTAAAGTGGAATTCCTACTTAGGGTCATTAAATCTAAGAGAAATCCAAAACACCTCCACCTATAAAATTAATCCATCTATAGAGAGATCATGTCACTAAGTTATTAAATTTAACAATAGCATATTAGTTCTTCACAAAATATTTTAAAGAGTTAATGGCTCAAATTCTAGTAAAAAAACTAGTAGAGTGCAGCATTACATAGTTTCTAAAGTTTAAAGACCAAAAAACATGTTAAGATATTGAGATGGGTTATCGTAAGTTTAAACAAGTCATTAAACCAAAATAAGTATCATTATCCCTAGCTATTCTAGCCTAGTGTTTAAATAGGCTATACACAGAATTTCTAGTCTTCAATATCCTCCTTATGCTTCTCTTCTTCATTGATTTAACCTTCTTATTTATTTTACACAAATGTCTTCAACCTAAATCTACCAACTACCACACCAAATAGAAATTTCTTTATAATCCCATAAACTATCTTGCAAAGAAGGTGAATGTCATAATTAAGTTAATTTTTCTCACCCATGAATAATATTACAAAATCTTCAGGAGAGTAATTTGTTTTGACAAGTAATAGACCTAATACTAAAGGTCTCAAGGAAAAATGATGTCATCTAAAAAAGGGAAAGGAAGAATATTTATAGGGGTTCATTTCCAATATCAATTGAAGAATTATATATGATATAATATTGTGTCTTCCAAATAAACAATTTTAGTATGATTTCCATCTAATTTTTCTTCTCCTACTCAAGCTCATGAATCTTAGCATAATATTTTTCATTCTTTATGTCCTCGATAGATTCTTCTTCATCTTTAGCTTCATACTCCTCATTCATCTAAGGAATAGTTTCATCCTCAATCTTCATACCGTTCTAAATTGCTTTTTACAAATCTAAGAAGACATAATCTCCCATGACCTACCCTCATGCTTATGTTCTTCCACATATTCAGTTTCATTTTCTTTCTCTTCCACTTTATAAATTTCTATAAAAGAATTTATTCTTTTCACCTTTGTATCTCTAGTTTTGGTCTTAGAGGGGTTTGACTTGGTGGTTTGTATCAATAAATTATTTTTCAAAGGGGATCACCTTCTTGGTGGTTTGGGGATTTTGATTTTTTTGAGGGTAAAAGAACAAACCTATGTCACCCTTTTGTAAAGGAAAAGGCTAACAAAAGTATAACTATTCACCTTCAATGACACAAAATTGCTATTCTTATTTTGACTTTGAAAATGAAGTAAACTAATGAAATGTGTAGAGATGGATGAAGTTTATGATTATAATTTTTAATAATTATTTGGAATAAGAATTGATATATTTTATTCATTTTTATAGATAATTTTGTAGCTGCTAAAAATGTTAAAAATTAGGGGTCTAGTTCTCACCACAAAACTATATGGAAATATATTTATTTTCTTTTGATCTCAGACTATGTTATAGCTAACATATATAGCTTGAACAATCAAAAAATAAAATCATCTTTAGACCTATGTTTTCTATTTTATAATGATTCAAATTTCAACTCACCAAAAATCAATCGTTTTCATCTCCCACCACATTTTTCAAAACAAATCTTTTCTAACTTGGAGAAAAATTATACATTCTAGAAGACGACTCCCTCCTCTAGAACATCATTTAATTTTATAATTTTTTATATGATTTAGTATTTCTTTCTTTCTCAAAACTGGCATCTTTCCAAGTGTTAATATAGGTTTGTGTAGAATTTTTTAATTACAATATACTATATCTAATTAAAACTGTATAAACTCTATATGAGAATATTACTATCTCTGAGCTCTATAAAATGGTATTTATATGTTATTAAATAAATCTCATAAAATATAATAAGATTTATTGAAACACCACTTCTCTAAAATTATTGTATTTATTTAGTAATTAGTTACAAACTAGTATAAAATATGAATTTAATAGACATTTCTAGTTGGAAAAGTGTGAGACCATATACAACTTATCTTTAATGGATTTATCTATATCATATGTTTGAAGAAAAATTGATTCTTAGAGAGAAATACTCAAATTCAATTGTTCTAATAAGTCATCCTAAAAGGTGACATAGATTTTTAATTTTACCCAAGAGGATTTCACATTTTAACATTAGGGTTAGCATTTTTAAGGAGAAGATTAGATTCTAAAATCTCAATATTGAGAGCTTTCTTCATTGATTTCATAGTGTGGATTTATTTCTATTGAGGGTAGAAAGAAGATGACTTCTAAAAAGAGACTTGTCAAATTCATATTGATCAAGAGCAAAAAAGTTATTTTGTTAACTAGACAAGAGACCTCATTGAATATTCTCAAACTTGGGGAGGAATATGAGAAGAATGACATGTATTAATCCTATGGTCATCTATCAATTGATTTAAATTTTTAAAAAAAATGCCAAAGGAAGGTAGTATATCTACTTTCCAGGGTAAAATATTTTAAGCATACAAGATAATATGGAGGCGACAAAGCTTGAAATGGTCATACCCATGATTATCATTCACCAAAACCATTAAAAAAATTTCCTTAATGATAAAATCATTTATATAAATTTTTTAGTCACCTAAGCTCTCCATTTCATCTTTCTCACATTTACATTTTATTCTAGTGTCTTCAACTATCATCTCAAGGGTCACAAAAAAATATTCCTCCCTATCATGATATTACCCTAGGTCCATGAGTTAAAATACTTCATCAATAGAGTAGTGTGAAACCATTTTATAGCAAGTAAATACAAATTCAACTCACCCTACTAAAGGTATCCAATAGATCATTGTTTTAAAAATGTTTCCAATAATATTTAGGCTCAAAATGTTTCAAAGGATCCCTCCTTAGTGTTAATTTCTAAGAGAAACAAGTCTTGATATATGGACATAAGATGATCACTTCTACCCAAATCTATAACAAAAAGGAAAAAAAAAACTTCTCTCTCTATAGATTATAATAAAAATGAAGCTTCTTCAAAAATAAGTAAATTTATTTTTGAAAATAGTGGAAAATGTTGAAATGATATTCCAATACAATGATGCAACTACTGTGATTTTTATGAATAATTTGAACAAGATCATCCAGAATGTTGATGGGATGTTTAACTTCATGAAAATATTTAATTAAATGATAGATTAAATTTCTACTTATGCAATTATAAATGTGATGATTATTGGTTTGATGAAAACAAAATTTCTATCTGAATTGTCAGATAGGAAACCACCAAGATTTGACATCAAAGTGGGAGTATGTTGTAAAATTAGAGAAGAAATATCATTGAAATTATTCAAAAGAAAAGGAAAACTAAATAATTATTTATTTTTCTTGACAAAAATCATATGGCATTACATACCTTTAGCCTTAGTATCTCTAGCAATTCCATTAGTCAATATATTATTACAAGTGTAACAATAATGTATTTAGATATTATTCAATTAATTTTTGTTGAACTATTCCTCATAGGACATAAAATCTCTATATATAAATAAGATATATTATTTTCTTTATAGATTTTATTTTTATGTTTGTGTCCCCTTTCTTTTGCAAGGACCTATTTTAGCTTATTAGACTACTACTCATGCTTACATAAAGTACCAATCTTAACAGATTAGGCAAACATTTTCTATGATATCTACTACATGAATATCTTCTCTTACAGTATGGTGAATCTCTATTTTCTTGAAGGTGATAAGAATTATCTTATAATCCTGCAAGATAATCATCAAGTATCAAAGGAAACTAGTTATCCATATTAAATTAATCTATTATGATGTTAGTGTCTCCTTCAAGCATTTTATAGTTGAGGTTTACTTCTTTCAAATGTTTAATGTCTTGTGAAGAAGGATTGACTTGAGCTCTATTGCTTGAGCCAATATAAAAAAATGTATAGAAGCCTTTAATGAAAATACTACTCCAATTTCTGCTAATTCCACTAGCAATAGAAAGAAAAGGGCTTCCCTTTACTTCTTCATCCATATTAAATTTGGTAAAATCAATGGATAGAGGGATCCATGTAGTAAATTTTCTTCTTATAATATTTTCCCAGTTATATTTAAGAGGTTCTTTTAAATACCCCGTGTTTATTTAAATCATAATTTTGAGAGAAGGGAAAATTTTCCCTTTTCCAAAGAAAATAAGATTGCTATTTTCCTTTATCGATAACTTATTTTTTGGAACTAGGCAATTTTGGTTCTAGAATGTCTTTAAAAAAATTATAATTTCATTCATTCTAAATATAAAAAAGAGGAAAGGAGGGATATCAACCCAAAGAGATGTTAGGATATGTGATAAAAATGGATAAATCTCTATTGTTCAATAAACATATAATCATAGAATTTTGTATCATTCATTTAACATTTATCAAGGAGAACACACTTTCCTACATCTCCCTAACATAGGAACAATGTAAGAAGGTGGTATATGCATTCACAATCTAAGTAGATGAGCACACACATGTTGACCAAAGATAACCCCATTCTATTCTGATTATCAGTATTTAGATTTTAACCATTTATCTTCATGTTATTTATATGGTTCGATTTCTATATCCTAGTTTTAAAAGTTAGAAAAATATTGCTCCTAACCTCTTGAGATGAGGAAGATTGAACTCTTTGAGTAGGGATAATATATAAAAATATATATTTCTACTCCTATTTGCATGAACTATGTTACTGAAAATAGATATATTTAATTTCATTTCTAGAGATTATTGGCTTATAAATTTTGTTTCTGAAGTATATAGATGGTAGCTAAGAGAGATGGCGGATTGGCCCCAGAGTATGAAGAGGCTAAAATATTAGATAGAGGTTACCTTCCTATAATCTAACCAATACCAATTTTATACTTCAAAAAAAAAGAAACATAATTCATAATAACCCTAACAACATTAGTCCTATTGTGATTAAGCATATAAGATTGTAAAGTATTTCATTAGTAAAAAATCATACTAGGTGTATGCGTGAATATGTGACCTCTGCTAACACACACACACTTCAACACAGTCATTGTATGCGGATTCATTCTGAAATGAACATTGGATTGTTCATCCAAAAATCAGCCTGCAAAGCGACCTATTGCCTTCTATCTAAAGGGATTTTGCTTGTTAATATCCTCAGAATCAAGGTGCAGGCAACCAGACCCTGTAAGAATGAAGGATTTGAATGCAATTTAAGCTATATGAATGTGCAAGTAATCTAGATGAAGTACAAGAAATTAATCTAAGAAATAAAAGACATTAAACTAAAAATGTATGCATTATTAAGCTAGATGAATCTAAACTAAGAATGCAAGATGTATGTAAAAATATGAGCAAATGTGAGTATGAATTCTAGCAGTGATTCGATGCAAATTCTCCAAATTCAACCTCTCAAAATGAAGAGATGAGGGTCTCTTAAATAGACTTTCTTGGAATCCATCAATGGTTGAGATTGATTTCAATCAACAGTTAAGATTAAAGGTGAAGTTCAGTCATAAAGGGAGATTCCCAAATTAAAGGGAGTTAATAGATTTAATTTGAGTAAAATAAGGAGTTAACTAATTCAATTTGAGTAGAAAAAGGAGTTAACTGATTCAATTTGAGTAGAAAAAGGAGTTAACTGATTTAACTCATTTTTGATCAATAATGAACTGAAAATATCTCTTTTTTGAACTGAAGAGAGATTTTGGTGAAATATATTTAATAAAATGAGATATGCTCTCATAATTACTTTTTCTATTTAATTAAATAACTTCATTTAATTAATTAGGAATGGCTTCCCATTTAATTAAATAACTTTATTTAATTAATTAGAAGTAAGTACTCCATTTAATTATAATTTAATTAAAGTATAAATACTTAATAATTAAATTATATTGAAATCAAGTAGGTTTAATGTGACTAATATGCGTAAATACCATAGGAATTAAATAATAAGTATGATGAATGCAGATTTAGGTTTTCTGCATTTGACAATTAAGTCAAGTAGCGAGTAGCAGAATGAGAATTGCCTATTAGAATAGGTCTTAGGATTGATCAAAAATAGACTAGAATTGGTTGAGATGGCAATGAGTCAATTTTGGGGTTTTACATTTTGCCCCTCTTTGAATGAATGTGCGAGCAGCACGTTCAATTCAAAGAAAATCAGAAAGCATGATGCAAAGATGAGATTGGTTTCAAAGTTGATGACATGGAGACCAATTAATAAGCTTTTAAGGACTATCTCTAGAACAGAGCTTAATCCTAAGGAATCCAAGTAGAGCACTTAGATACCTAAGATTGATAGCATTTAAAAGACTATCTCCAGAATGAAGCATAATCTTTAAGGATCCAAATAGAACGTCTAGATACCTGAAATTGATAAGGATTTAAAAGGTTTCTTCATAACAAAGTTTAACCTTTAAGGATCTAGATAGAACATCTAGATGCCTGAGAATAATAGCATTTAGAAGACTATCACCAGAATAGAGTGTAATCTTCAAGGATCCAGATAGAACACCTAGATACCCAAGATTGAAAGCATTTAGAAGACTATCTCTAGAACGGAGCTTAACCTTCAAGGATCCAGATAGAACACCTAGATACCCAAGAGATTAAAAAAAAGATAACAAGGTCCAATCATGAGTCATAGAATCACCCCCAGAACGAGGCTTGATCCTCAGGAGTCGGGGTTTAGACTGTCTTAATACCCATCTATCGAACTCTGAGAAGAGTTGTTATAAGGTTGATCACTTGATGAAAAGATAAGATAGATGGCAAAGATGCTAGATAGAAGAGAAAAAAATGCCCTGAGTGATAAGGACATAAGATGGGAACCAGATCCCCCAAGCAATAGGTATTCAATGATGTAATCATCCTGCCCCCTTGGGAGCGAATTTGAAAGATGACACACCAAAAATATGATTTGAAGCAGTATATCATGAGCTGTAGAAGAAATTTGACATTCAACAGAATCTAGAAGAGATCATAATGATCTAAAGAAGATTTAAGGTTGATTTAAAATGATTGTGAAGTCGTAAAGACCAAGTTTGACCATAAGTTGACCAAATTTAACCATAGTTGACTTGAGTTGACTATTTTCAAAAAGAATTTTGAAACTATGGAGAATGTAAAGTTGAAAGGATTCCAAGAATAACAAAGTATAAAAAATATTTGGGTTGTACAAGCGTTCGATCGTGTCGGTCCCCAAAATTTTAAAATGGATCCAGAATGGTCCAATTAGCCAGGTGTGTGATTTTTGCGCAAATTCGAGCACTTTGAAAAATTTTGTCAACACCTATATAAGGGCTCAAAGGGTCATTTTCAATTCATTTGTGCTTTTGTCTTATAGTGATTTTGAGCTCTGATAAAGACATGGGAGTGAATGTGAGATATCATCATTTTGAGCACTCTAGACGATACAGCCGGCCAGTAGACTACAGACCATCGGTGAGTCATCGATTTCCCATTTTTTTACTCTTGTTTTCACGCATTTCGAGGTCATTTATTCCACATTTTTAGCATTTTTTAGGTTTGTCAATTCTTTCTTCGCGCGAGACCGATCTCTTCTTGTGCAAAGATCTTCTTTCTTCACGCGAAGAAACAGGATGCGATGTTTCTTCACATGTGGTCGGAGGATCTTTGCGCGGGACAATTTTGGTTTCGCGTGAGGATGGGGATTCTTCACATGAGGCAATTCATGTTTTGCGTAAGAATCTCTTTTCTCGCGCAAGCAGCTCCATCTTCGTGCGAGGAGATCCTTTTTCACGCAAAGGCTAGGTTCTTCATGTGAAGAAAGAATTATTTTGCGAGAAACTGAATGTCTTCACACAAAATTTCACAAATCTCGTGCGAAATTTCATGACAGTTTTGTGATTTCGCACTTAGAAATTTCATTTTATTTCATTTTGATGCTTCATTTTGATTTGATACTGATCGTTTTTTTATCATTTTTTTGTTGTGCGTACAGGAGGTCTTCAGAGACGTTTCATTTAGATCTCATTATCTGCCATATGGAGAGTTATTGCAAAGTTTGGATGACACAGATCGGGAACACATTGCTCGATTGGGTTTGTCTTCTCTTTGCTAGATTCCAGCCGTGATGGTGAATCACGGCTTACTCACAGCTTTGGTGGAGCATTTCCATTTAGAGACGAACACCTTTCACTTGCCGATGGGTGAGATGACCATCACACCAGAGGACATCTGGAGGATCTTGTGGATTCCTTTCCATGGCGCTCGGGTGGTTTATGATACAGTGCCTCGATTAGGGATAGAGGCACTTTCCATTGTATTAGGGAGAGAGCTACCGAGAGGCGGGGCCATCAGCTGGGATGAGTTGATGCATACTTATGGACCCACACATAGGTTGGCATCCATGCTGGGTATATTCTTGAGCTGCCTCCTATGTCCTGATAGGGGACATCATGCGTTGGAGTGTGGATGGGGTATCATGCTTTGCAGGATGCTGGAGGCACCAAAGATCTTTGGATGGGGTCAGTGTATGTTGGCCCACCTTTTCCATGAGAGGCATGAGGTCATCTTCCATGAGAAGATGACCATGGTAGCAGGTGTTTATGTTCTATAGATCTGGGCCTAGGAGCATCTCCCTGTATGTAGGCCAATTTTTGAGGATGCCCAGGAGCCTATGGAGCCGTACATATGCAGATATCAAGGGCATATTACCCAACCCCACCTGGGTAAGAATGAGCACTGACAGACACATCTTGATGACCTAGTGTCCATTGTATGGCAACCCTGGAGAGAGACAGAGGACTGGGATGATGCCCCTAGAGAGCTAACATGGATGTTTAGTTCTCAACCGCTGGTGAGCAGGACGACATCAGTGATCGAGAGATTTGTGATCTCACGAGTGTGGCGGCAATATGGCCGATTACAGGACATTTCACCTGAGTACTATGCCTATGCCAGGGTACAGAATGATATTGAGCGGGGATGGCCTCCATAGATGGATCTAGGGCGATCCATGATAGATATCCATAGTTTAGCTACTGTTCAGTGGGACTACCTGCCAGAGGTAGTAGATGCAGGGATTACACTTGCATATCAAGCATTTTTTATTAGCCATCCATTCCCACGCTTCACATATCCACTAAGGATAGCAGGGCAGGTACAGGGATAGGGACAGGTGCCTCAGCAGCAACAGGCATAGCCACAAATGCCACCATAGGTCCAGCATCGGGTACAGCAGATGCCTATTCCCCCACATCAGATGGGATCAGACCCAGGTGCTAGGGGCAGTGGGGTAGAACACAGTCAACGGAGGAGGTAGAGGATAGAGGAGCAGGCCCCTCAGCAGGAGGTCCCACAGCAAGAGGTGCCTTAGCCACAGGTACCTCCACCACAGTAGGCACCTGAGATGGTAGATGAGGACATGCCAGATCAGCCGGTAGGTGGGGTGCAAGACATGGTGCGGCGGTATCGCGAGCGGGTTCGTCAGGCCTCCCGATAATTGGGAGAGTTGAAGATTGCGGTGGCAGTCTGGGATGCACAACTGGTAGAGCGACAACAGGAGACAGATTTTCAGAGGGAGCACGCAAAGACTGTAGAGCAAAGGCTAGAGCTGGTGCAGGATGAGATCTACTTTCAGTCTGCTTAGGCTACATATTATTATGTTGCATACACTAGTGCCCTGCCAGATGAGACATTGTAGGTTCAGCGATTCTCTCCGTACGCGTCAGAGTTCGCAGGTGCACGACCTCCTATCAGGCTAGATATGCCACCACTACCTCTGCCACCTACTACCCCTGCTCCTCCTGGAGGTGAGGGTTCAGGACAGAGTTAGATGCTTTAGGTCTAATTTTTTTTATTTTTTTGATCTCTAGCTATGTATCGATTGGTGTGCCAGCACCACATGTATAATTTTTTATCGATTGCGCTCGAGCAACACCCATTTTTTTGTACTGACCCATTCTTTGATACATATATATATACGAGATTTTGAGCCAAGTATTGCTATGTACATGTCATTGTCTGTTTTGTTTTTCTTTTATGTACGTGAGATGTATGTTGTACTTAGATAGAACGCATATGTATGAACTGACATCTTACGTATTGTTGTGTGTTTTTGTTTGACCGTCACAATTATTCCATTGAGGAGCATGAATCGATGAACCAAACACTTGTGTAGCCGTGGAGGAATCTGATGCATGTGGAGTATGAACAAAATTACCATCAAATTGCATGCTAATGCAAATAAAGTATGTAATGCAAGACTATGTTAAATGCAAACCTAGGTCTGGTTACCAAGCCTTGACGATTTATCATCATTGGATATAAAATAAAGCTCATATGTTATACAACTCCCATTGACATTGCAATCATGAAAATATGAATATAACATACGTTATTGGGATGTCAGGATTAAATGTAAGCATTTGAGGCATAAGAAGCCAGAATGACCATAACATTTGTCCCTTTTAATGTAGCAAGTTAACATAAGCATCAGAGCATAAATGCAAGGATGACCTGAATTTTTCTTGCATGACAGGCACACCAAACACACGGGAGATTCCTCTTATGCTAAGTATTTAGTATTCATTCTATCCACAATGACCCTTGCATTCATAACCTGAGACAAAAGTGTGCTAGATATACTCGCAGTGACCCATATGTTCACTTAATCGGACGAGTATCAGTATGTACTATAGCATGAAGAGTTCACTCCAACAAACAAGGAGAAGAACCAATGTCATTGACGTATCTATATAAAAGGAGTCGAGGTATGCATGGCCATCCAATATGAGATGGAGGCTCTTATAGTGGACACCCCTCTTATAGGAATACATCAACTTATTGGAACTAAATCGTAAACAGAAAGAAAAGAAAAAGATCATGCCCCCAGTCATTACTTCTCTAGTCAAAAATGACATTATTGAGTTGCTTGAGGAGATATGATAAATTAAAACAAAGTAAACAAAGAAAATGCTCAGCATATCCAAACAAGTATATCATTTTTGAGTTCAATGCTTTCGAGATTGGTGTCAAGTGCTAATGTCTAGAACATGTAAGAAAGAAATCTCTTCAATAGGGTGACAATAGTAGGCAGATGTAGTCAGAACGAATGGTGACTGAGGTCAAAGAGGAATCTTCATGATGAAGAACCTAAGAAGGACTAAGCGACAGTAGACAGACATAGCCAGGATGACTGGTGACTGACGCAAAAGAGATCTTCCATAAAGGAATCTTGAGACATGACCCGAGCAAAGGTAGGCAGACATAGTTGAAACAACTGGTGATCATTGCGAAAGAGATTCTATGAGGAGAATCTCGAAAAGAGTGACACTAGCGACAGTAGGCAGACACAATCAGAATGACTAGTGACTGTCGTGAAGGGGATTGTATGAGAAAAATCTCAAAAAGAGTGACACTATCGGCAGTAGGCAGACACAGTCAGAACGATTGGTGACTGTTGCATAGGAGATTCTATGAGAATCTCGAAAATAGTGACACTAAGGGAGAATGCTTTCGAGCTGTGACAAGACTCAATCCATGAATACATGAGCAGGAAGTAGGAAAGAAAAAGCATGAAAGCGACTGTACAAAATAGCTAGAAGATGCGCTGTAAGATGGAGCATTGGGAAAAAGAGGTGCTTGTTTACCAGGTTTTCACCTTCTTGGCAAGTTTTCTCTTTTTTTTCTTCTTTTTTTTCAGGACTTTTCTGATTTTTAGATTTTTTTCAAGACATTTAGATATGTGCAGAGAGCTTGCTAAGATTAAATCAACTATAAAACCGCTTTAGGTGGAGAGTGTTCATAGGCTCTTTAAGCACTTCTCCTTCGGTTGTGGAAAGCTGATAGGTGCCAGATCCATATATTGCAGTAATGATGTAAGGACCTAACCAGTTTGGTTCAAACTTTCCCTTTTGCATTCGTTGTTGTTGATTCTTAGGGTTCTCTCTTAGGATGAGATCACCTAGCTAGAAGTCACGTGGCCTGATCTTTCTATTGTAGCTTTGTGTCATTCTTTTTTGATATGCTCGTAGATGATCACAAGCCACTTGTTGTCATTCATCCAGCAACACAAGCTCTTGAAGCCAAGCTATCCTATAGTCGTCATCAGTGATAAGGCCTTTGATAGAGATTCTCAAGGTAGGAATCTAGACCTCTATCGGAAGCACAACATTTGCCCCATATACCAACGCAAAAGGACTCATGCCCGTTGGAGTTCTAATGCTTGTCCTATATGCCTTATTAGATTCCTTAGCTTGGCCATTACCCTGAGGGTAATAAACAGAAGACCAATGTTGTGTGATCTTGAATTTCTTGCATAGTTCCTTAAGGTCTTTATTTTTAAACTGTCCTCCATTGTCAGTAATGATTGAGGATGGTATACCATATCTACAGATGATGTAGTTTGTGATAAAAAGCACTAAAGTTTTGTCATCAGCAATTGTGAGAGGGACTGCCTCTACCCATTTCGTGAAATAATCTGTAGTGGTGATAATGAACTTATGTCCATTGGAAGAGGTTGGGTGAATCTGCCCCACCAAGTCAAAGGCCCATTGTTGAAATGGCCATGTTGTAGTAGAGGGAATCAACTCTCTGGCTGGAGCATGAATGAGATTCCTGTCTAGCTGACACTACTTGCAGGACCTAGCATATTTAACAGCTTCTAGCTCCATTTTAGGCCAGTAGTAACCAGCACGAAGGAGTTTGTGAGCTAGTGTTAGGCCATTGGAATGAGATCTACAAATACCTTCGTGAACGTCAATTAGTGCACATTTGGACTCATTGGGTTCTAAACACCTAAGGAGTGTTCTATCAAGACCTCTCCTATACAGATCGTCAACAATAATGACATAATGTAAAGTGTCACAGATTAGGTAATGTTTCTCATTTCGGGTCAGACCTTTTGGACTGGTTTGATTACGAAGATAGGAATAGATGTGATGGTAGCAGGATGATTCTTGTCCTATAATAGAATGGATCATCCTGGAATCAAGTGTGTCATAGGCTGGGTAGTGTAACGCTTCGACTAAGAACTCTTGTTGGAGATCATTTTTTGGCATTTGTAGAAGGGAGGCCAGAGTGGCCATGGCATCAACGGCTTTATTATTTGTGCGTGGAACTTGTTGGAAGGTGATGTGTGCAAAATATTTCATCAAGTCATCAACCATGCATTTGTAAGGAATTAGTTTTTCATCCTTTGTTTCGTACACATCATTTACTTGGTTGATGACAAGCTAAGAGTCACCGAAGATATCCTACTAATCTACTCTACATTCAGCTGCAAATTTCATACCATTGATCAAAGCTTCATATTCAGCAATGTTATTTGTACAAGGAAATAGAATCTTGTACACTTTGGGCAATGAGTATCTTTGTGGTGTGATGAAAAGTAATCCAGCACTTAATCCTTATTGTGTGAAGGACCCATCGAAGAACATAACCCATGTATGGTGAGTGAGTGTTAGAATTGACTCATCTAGAAAATAAATGTTTATTGGTAGAAGATTCTATATGGGTGCCTTGGCCAGTTGGTCTGCAATTTCCTATCCCTTTATAGCTTTACATTCAACATATTAGATGTCAAACTCACTTAGTATCATGACCCATTTAGCCAATCTTCCTATGAGAGCTGCCTTACTGAGCAAGTATTGTAATGGATCTATTTTAGCCACAAGCCATGTAGTGTGGGCAAGCATGCAGTGTCTCAACTTTTGGGAAACAAAGACAACTTCCAAGCAAGCTTTCTCAATAATGTTGTAGTTTTTCTCATAAGAGACCAATGTTTGGGTCAAGTAATAAATAGCTCTTTCTTTGTTGTCATTGTCTTCCTGAGTCAACAGGATTCCCAAAGATGTTTCAGTGGCTGAAATGTATAAAAGCAAAGGCTTCCCATGCATAGGAGGCATCAAGATTGGTGGATTGACAAGATATTGTTTAATCTGTGTTAAGCTTTGCTAACAATCCTGGCTCCAATTGAATTTCACACCCATATGTAAGGTCTTTGTGAAGGGTTGTGATTTATCTGCCAATTGTGAAATAAACTTGCGAATAGATTGAAGCCTTCCCTGTAGTCCTCTCATCTGACTGATGTTTTGAGGTGGTGGCATGTCCATTATTTCTTGTACTTTTTTTGGATCTACTTAAATGCCCTTTGCAGAAATAATATATCCTAACAGTTTTCCTGATGTGACACCAAATGCGCATTTCTTAAGATTCAGCCGAAGACTAAATTTTTCCATACAATCTAGGATGGGTCCCAAATCATGCAAATGAGTATTGTGTTTAGCGCTTTTGACCAAGGTATCATCAACATAGTCCTCCATGGTTCTATGCATCATGTCGTGGAAAATTGTAGTAACAGCCCACTGATATGTAGCTCCAGCATTCTTTAAACCAAATGGCATCACATTCCAACAAAAGGTTCCCCATGCACATGTGAAAGCTATTTTCTCTTGATCTTCTGGTGCAATTTTTATTTGATTGTATCCAGAAAAACCATCCATAAGTGAGTACATCTCATAGCTAGCCATCATGTCCATGATCATATCAATATTAGGGAGTGGAAAGTTGTCTTTAGGACATGCCAAGTTAAGATCATGGAAGTTTGTACAAACTCTGCTAGACTTATCGTGCTTGGATACAGGGACAATATTAGATATCCATTCAGCATAATCAATTGCACGAATGAAACCAACCTTTAGAAGTTTCTCCAATTCGGCTTTGACTAGCAATACAACATGAGGATGCATTTTCTGAAGCTTTTGTTTAACTGGTTTGATGCCTGGTGCTATGGACAAGTGATGCATGATAAGATCAGGATCCAATCTTGGCATGTCAGAATATGTCCAGGCAAAATTTATTTTCTTTCCTTTGAAAAAGGAAATGAATTGTTCCTTCTCTTCAGGTGACAATGACTGGGCCAGATGTATCACATGAGGATGTTCTTCTGTGCCCAGGTTAATTGGCTGTGTCGGCTCTATTAACACTGATGATCTCTCTTAAATGTGACTTGGAATGACATCAAATATCTCATCCGCGGGTGCCTCAAAGAGGTTTTCACCCTTGGATATGTCTTTTGTTTTTACTTTTTTGGGATCCGACACTGCCACAATGTGGTTTTCACCATCGGACCTCTTGCATTTTTTCTTTTTAATTATGTGACTGAGATATTTGATGTCAACCTCATTCATGTTGATGCTCTGCTCATTGGTGGAAGACATTATAGGTTCGATAGCGTTTAGGTAACAGGCAAGAGCATAGTCATTTTGGAATGTGAGGACTTCGTTAGATGCATTGGGGTTCCAGTCTATAAGCTTAGGATGTGCGAGTGAGAGAGTAGTGACTGGTTCAATTACGTTCACAGTATAGTCATTAAATGCATGGATTAGCAATTCGAGACCTATGGCGACCTCACCCAAAGGTGTATTCAAACACCTTAGAGTATGAACGTTAGTAATTGATGACTCTAGGACACTAGTTGGATTAGACCCCTGTGACCTATCCCTAGACGTTTCACTCACTTTGATTTTATTTTCATAGACATGGCCTTGGTCAATGTCTTTATCAGTAGTCGCTTCTGAAATATTGTCAAATTCATATTCATGAGAATCAGTGCTACATGGTGAGAGACTATAGAACTCCCCAACAGTGATAGGGGCATACTCTCCTTCAGCCTCTGGATTCTAACACAAATACTCAATATGGAATGACTGACTAGATTCTCCCTTTTCTGAATGATATTTGAGTTGCTTAGCATTGTCCTCAGAAGAATCACTAGTATCATCCACAGTGCCAACACGTGGGACAAAGTCATCTAGCTCAGCAAAGAATTTAGCAAGATCATAAGGAATAGGATGAGGGTAAGAATCCCCATCATCATATTCTTCCTCTTGAGTACCTGACTCAGATTGTGACTCATTTTCAAATGAACTCTCAGGTACAGGTATGAGTTTATTGGATCCCAAATGGAAAGGGACCTTCTTAAACCCTAGGCCAATTTTGTCACTGTTGCTTTGAGTTGTTGCTTTGATAGGATCTATTAAACCATTGCTATTGCACCCAATAGGGCCAGTTCCCTTGTAACCAAAATGCCTCATAAGCTTAAGACCAGGTCCATATTTCTTAGGAATGATTTCTCGAACTTGTTCTGTTAGGTCTACTAGAGCCTCTTCTTTATAAAACCATGCAACAATGGTTCTATTCTCACTTTCATCTTCTAAAGGAACTATAGCTTTGACAAAAGAGCCATTAAACTTGGTCTGAGGTGTCAACACAAACGACTTCTTCGCTTTTGAGGGTCTCCCAAAATGTCGAGGGGACTCTGGAATAGATGTTAATGATAGCACTGGTTCCATGTGGTACTCTCCCATAATAGTTTCTTTCAATTTAAATGACTTCTTAATTTTTTTCAGCTTATTGTTGTGACAATCAGTAGACTCATGGTTAGCAGGGACAAAAGAACCAGCAGCTTTAAGCATATTACAGGTGTAGCTAGTAGTGGCAGGAATAGTAACTTCGGAGCCATGAAATGGGAATTTAATGCATTGGTGGTATGTGGATGGCATAGCATGCATCTCATGTATCCATGGACATCCCAACAGAATGTTGTAGGCTAAGGGAATGTCAAGCACCTGACAGGTGACATCCCTTTCGACAGGACCGATGCGAATTGGTAAAGTCACAAGACCTAGTGACTTTCGTTCTACTTCATCGTACGCTTTAATAGTGATCTTTCATCAAGGATCAACAGAATCCTTAGAATAATCCAATTTTCTAAGAAGAGCAGTAGAAACAATGTTTAGGCCAGCGCCATTGTCAATGAGTACCCGACGAACACGTGTCTAGTGGATCATAACCTCAATGTGTAGAGGTTGATTGTGTGGGTGATTCAGTGAGTTGTCATCCTCCTCGGAGAAGGTCATAAGATGAGGTGAGGTCAGATGACCTCCCATGGATTGAAATCGCTCAAGATCAAGATCTTGAGGAACATTTGCCTCAGTGAGGGCTTTGTCCAAAATTTTCCTATGAGCAGGCAAGATTTTAAATAGGTCAAATATGGAAATGTGTGCATTGATTCATTTCAATTGATCTAGAACACTATAACTAGTTGCAGTCAAGTTTCTTGTGTGTTTTGCACCTTTACCAAATGGACCAACAAGGGTTTTGTCCTTGTGTTGTTCAAGATTTGAAGTAGGAGGTGTAGGGCCTTTGAGCACCAACTTCGCATGAGAGTGAGTAACATCATTAGCATAGTGTTGCGAAGACACATTATCCATATTATTGGAAGTAGGGCCTCTCAAGAAAAATGGTGTCTTGGGTTTATCGTTATCTTGCCTCCCCTTTATGGTAATAACATCGCAATATTCAAAATCTAGAGGTTCAACCATGTGAATGACATTATCATCATTGGAATATGTATAGTTGACCTTATTGTAGCATTCTGGTTTCGAAGTCTCTCCTTTTTCATAAGCTGGGAAAGGCTCTTTGAACGCCTTGTGGTCTAAGTTTTTGTTATGTCCATCTACCACAAGTTCATCAGCATCAATCATGTCCTGGACTTTATGATGCAATTTTATATAGTTGTTGGTTTTGTGTCCCTTGTTTTGCTGATACTCACAAAATGAGATCTCATTCCACCATGGTGGACGTGGTTGTGGATCATAGGGATGAGGGTTATCCATTGGTGAGATAAGCTTGTGTTGTAGCAATGTTTGATAAAACACATCCAAAGGTTCTCCTAAAGGCATATACTCTCGCTTGGGTCATGTTGCCCATGTGTTTCTTGGTTTGTTCCCAGACGCCTTATTATCAGGAGGAGGCTTCTCAACATTTTTGGCTACTTTGAGGAAATCTGCGAGATTAAATGTTGCTTTAGCAAGTTTTGGTGTGACATTATCAACAACCCCATCATGTAAAATTTCTCAGTTCTTGTTGACATGTTTGGTTTTATCCCTGTTGGAAGTGGAACCTTGTTTTGTGTCTCTCTAAAGAGTGAGCTCACCTTTCTTGACCATAAATTTTTCGATACGGATAGCCTTTTTAATCATGTCTTCAAAGGTACGTGGACCTTGCAGTTGGACTCTATACCCAAAATCAAGTAAGAGGTTATCGATGAAAATATCGAGCTTCTCTGTTTTTGGGATTTTACAGGAATACTTAGTGTAAAGTTGTCTCCATCATTGGAGGAAAGTGAGAAAAGGCTCACCAACCTTCTGTTTAAGGTTGCATATATCTCAAATATTTAGAGGATGTTGAATGTTATGAGAATATTACTGAACAAATGAATTAGCAATTTTGTCAAACATCTTGATACCAAGAGGTAAATGTGAGAACCACTCCAAAGCCTAACCACCTAGGCTTCTAGGGAATAAACGCATGAGGTAGGTTTGATTGTGTATAAACTCCATGGACAAAGCACCAAATTCTCGCAAGTGATCTTGGGGATCAGTAGTACCAAAGTACTTGTCATATCTGGGTAGTTCTATGCCTCGTGGGAAAGGCGACATGTTTATACTTTTGTCAAATGGGAATGAACAAAGAGCGTCCAATGTGTATGTCTTTGTGGGTTTCTCTTTCTCATGCATCCTCTGAGCCAACTAGTCTTGCATAATTTTTAGTTATTTTTAGAGTTTAGTGATCTTATTTTCTTATTCACGTCTGATAATGGTCTCCACATTGAAATGTGTGGGCAGTTTAGCTCCCTCTTGGGCAAGTTTGAGAAAGTACTTTTCTTTCTCTTTGTTGTGTAGGATTCCCATGACCTTCTGAAAGTTTTTGTCTCTTTGACATTTTGCTATGTGTTCAAGAAGGATTTCCACCTCTTCCTGTTCCTCATTAGTGTCATATTCTTTCTCTTTCTCCTTGTCATCCCTAGGTTGTTCTTTATATCGACTATGACTACCCTGTTCAGGTTCACAATTAGTCATTATAGGAACGTGTTCAATTTTTGTACGTTGTGTTTCAAAAGGGTCTGTGGAGAAAGGATCATACATTGTATTTGGGAATGTAGGACCTATACCTATTTCAGTATCCTCTTGGTAAAAAGGATTCCTAATTTGTTGCAAATTGGAAAATGTTCATTGAACTTGAGATGACCTGGCAGGTGAGGAGGACTGTGAAGATGCCTCACTAGCCAAACTAGATATAGATTGTGTAGCGAAAGGTAAGCTACCTCTACCATAATTATGACCCCTAGCATGACCACGTCTAAGGTTATCGGGATAAAACATGTTGCTGCTTCTGGTTGTGACAGTCATAGGCAAGGACAAGAAGCTAAAACCTAGACAAGGACTATACTAAGACTGAGTCTCAAAAAAGACAAGATAATAGCAAGAATGTTGTTCACTAAGGCACAAATGGTCTAATTTAAAAGCTAGAATAGCCAGAGATTATGACCACTGCGACACAAAGTATGACAAGCATTAAGATGAGGAAAAAAATTATTTATGAGACGAGACTAGTCAAGGTATAAGACACAAGTCTTCAGCTAAGTGAAGTGTCACTGTTTTAGGGTTGTTTGCAAATAGAGAGCGATAAATGGATGCAAAAAAGGATAACGTGCAGGCCGCAGATAGCTAGAACATACCCAAATTGGTAATGCTGATACAAAGTCTAGGGTGAAAAACCTTTACGGTTCGTGCGAAGAAGTTTTACAGGTCGCACGAAGAAGTTTTACAGGCCGCGCAAAGATGTTTCTATCTCACGCAAAGATCAGTAACAGTGGTTTAATTTCATGCAAAAATGTTTATAGGACCGCACAAAGATGCACAACAGGATTTTAATTTCACGCGAGGACAAAATGGCTTCACGTGAGTGCCAGATGATTTTGCGCAAGAACCAAATGATTTTGTGCGAAAGGGGAGAACAGTTTCACAATAGCAGCTGATTTTGACAAAAAAATTTAATTTTCCAATAACCAGACAGATAAACAGGCACATAGAATAGCAAGCAAGTGATTTCAAGCATGTCTGAAAACAATGAGCAAGGGTAAAAGAAACCTTGCGAATGAACAATCAAGTGACTTAGTTTGTGCTAATCCCTAAGAGAGCTATTTGTGTACATTTTCAAAGAGTTTTGCAATCACGCATACATCCCTAGAAAATAAAAGTTGGCCTCTCTAAGGTATTTAGTAATGGTTTGACTCTGCAACTTTTATGACTCGTAGGGGTGACCTCCAATCCTCGCGCACCGAGGTTTTGATACAGTCCAAGAACTTAATCTTCAAGAGCTGCTAGGGGGATCTGACAACCCACAATGAACCACACCCATGGAGATTTCTTCCACAAGGAATTTTATATAGCGGTTGTCACTACCATGGCAAAAATGGCTATTACCGCTTGAGGTTCCATCAATGCAATTTTCCCTATAGAGAGATTTTCTGCTATGGTTAACCCTCTCTAAAGGTGACCAACTCACAATAGTATACCCCAAGGGGACTTAGCTTCCAGATTCAAGGTTTTGACACCTTTTCACCTTTAGCCCAATCAAAACAGACATATTAATCCGACACACTAAACTAAGATTATCTCTTAAAGATCTATGATATCATCTCCCTGTGATCTATCAACCTCTCCAGAGAAAGGATGCCTTAATCAACAAGTTGAAGATTCATCTATCTACAAGATGCTCAAAGTATCCTCCCCACCTACAAGGAATCCATCTTAGAGAGGAGTTTCACTAGGAACCCACTCCCTCAAGATCCACGAAGTGTTCATGGGGGCTTAATTACTATGTGTGTACAGATGTTAATTTCTGAAAGCAAATCTATCCAAAAGAAATCAAAGAGCACAAGGTGGTACACTTAATGCTTTAACTAATGTGAGGTGAGTCCAAATATGTGGAACATTTAACCCCTCACACAAGTCCACAACTCAGAAACCAGTGAGTTCTAGAAAACACAAAAGGGTTGCCTAGTGGAGCCTTTAATGCTTTTGTCCTGTAGACCCCTCCCCTTTAATGTGGTGCTAATCTTGCAACCATAGGGTGGAATGAGGGGCTAGTGGATTAGCCAGTCCAATAACCCAAAATAGCTATCTAAATCTATCACTAGAACCTAAACCTACTAAATGAATACTAACAGAGATCACACCCTAGATCAAATTATGCATGTGTTGTAAAATAAAAATACGAAAGAAAACACACACAAGCTCGACATGAGAGATGTTTGTTTTAGATCCAAATGAAGTGTTATCAGCTGAAGAAGGTTACCTAATGATCCTCGCAATGCGCTTAGTAGATTTTACCTATTTTTAGTGACTTTATTGTGCTTTTCCAATTGTCTCACAAACCGCTATTATGTTGTTCCAAAAAAAATTAAAAAACACAGAAACTCTAGAAATCGTGAACAGTTAGCAGAAAAACTAGAAAACACAAAAATCAATGCAAAAAAATTGCCTCTGTCAGCAGAGTTTCACATGAAATTCCTGACAGTTCGTGCGAAGAATTTTTACGGCCCGTGTGAAATTAAAGTCGGCTTGCACAAAATTATATTCTACTCGTGCAAAGAAAGAGGTTTCACACGAACTTTCGCGTGCCAAAGAACTTTCTCACGCTATGCAGAATGAATCTTCCCGCAAAGATTCTGGATCCTCCCGCGAAAATGAACAGTCTTGCGTGAAGATTCTCGAATCTGTATGGAAGAGTACGGATAGAGAACAAAAAAGTGATTAAAAAATATAGAAAGAGGCCAGAAAAACTGATTTTCAAGCCCCACGGTGGGAGCCAGAAATGTATGCGTGAATATGTGGCCTCTGCTAACACACACACTTCAACATGGTCATTGTATGTAGATTCATTCTGAAATGAACATTGGATTGTTCATCCGAAAATCAGCCTGCAAAGCAACCTGTTACCTTCTATCTAAAGGGATTTTTCCTGTTAATATCCTCAGAATCAAGGTGTAGGCAACCAGACCCTGTAAGAATGAAGGATTTGAATGCAATTTAAGCTATATGAATGTGCAAGTAATCTAGATGAAGTACAAGCAATTAATCTAAGAAATAAAAGACATTAAACTAAAAATGTATGCATTATTAAGCTAGATGAATCTAAACTAAGAATGCAAGATGTATGTAAAAATATGAGCAAATGTGAGTATGAATTCCAGCAGCAATTCGATGCAAATTCTCCAAATTCATCCTCTCAAAATGAAGAGATGAGGGTCTCTTAAATAGACTTTCCTGGAATCCATCAATGGTTGAGATCGATTTAAATCAACGGTTAAGATTAAAGGTGAAGTTCCGTCATAAAGGGAGATTCCCAAATTAAAGGGAGTTAACAGATTTGATTTAAGTAAAACAAGGAGTTAACTGATTCAATTTGAGTAGAAAAAGGAGTTAACTGATTCAATTTGAGTAGAAAAAGGAGTTAACTGATTCAATTTGAGTAGAAAAAGGAGTTAACTCATTTAACTCATTTTTTATCAATAGTGAACTAGAAATTTCCCTTTTTTGAACTAAAGAGAGATTTTGGTGAAATATTTAATTTAATAAAATGAGATATGCTCTCATAATTACTTTTTCTATTTAATTAAATAATCTTTAATTAATTAGAGACACTTTTCTTATTTAATTAAATAAATTTGTTTAATTAATTAGGAATGGCTTCCCATTTAATTAAATAACTTTGTTTAATTAATTAGAAATACCTTTCCCATTTAATTAAATGATTACATTTAATTAATCAAGATAGGCATATTTATTAAATTAAATAAATTTAATTCCATAGTACATTAGCCTTAGGATATAATTATAATTTAATTAAAGTATAAATACTTAATAATTAAATTATAGTTAAATCAAGTAGGTTTAATGCGACTAATATAGTAAATACTATAGGAATTAAATAATAAGCATGATGAATGTAGATTTAGGTTTTCTGCATTTGATAATTAAGTCAAGTAGCGAGTAGCAGAATGAGAATTGCCTATTAGAATAGGTCTTAGGATTGATCTAAAATAGACCAGAATTCGTTGAGATGGCAATGAGCCAATTTTGGGGTTTTACACTAGGTTATGTGCATGATAATGGTGTACCAAAAAGTGGCGATTTGAAAAATCTGTAGTTTTGAAATATCTCAAATGATTTCAAAATCTATTCCAACTTTTTTGCCACCCACCTTGATACTAAATGAAAACAATTAATATCTTTATAAGGTCTACTATATCTTTTGATACCAAACCTATATGGTCACTTTAAAAACATCTTAAAAGTGTGCTTTTGGTTTATTTTTATGTGACTTTTACTTCAAACATGTAGTTGATGACTTTTTCTCAACAATATTTGATGAAATGAAAATGCTTTCTTAAGAATGTTCCTATCTTTCCATAAATGTAATTTTTGCCAAATTATGAGTTTAGTAAGCAATTATTACTTGTTTTCTAATGGAGTTACATGTAAAGTCCTAACTGACACACTACTTGAAAAACAACTATAACTTTCAAATGGTACAACATTTTTTAAATCCAAAAGATGCATCACATTCTATGTTTCTTCTACTATAAAGAAAAAAATGAAAAATTGAATTTTGTAGAGTTTTGAATTGGTTAAGGTGGTCAGACATGAGATTTGTTTTGTTCCAAAAATACTAAAGTCAAAAATTAATTATTAATTATTTATTTAGAATAAAAATATCAAAAAATGTGTGTCACATCTAAGCATGAGTCTACTACTTAAATGTAGAATATTATTAAAAAATATTATTATTTGATTTTGATTAAGGTGGTCAGACATACATCTCCTTCTTTTTTTTGTTTTAAAATTTTTGTAACATTGCATTAAAATTCAAAATTTTGACCAATTAATTTTTATTTTTTTGAGATAAATCCTAGTAGTTTAGAAACTAGATTCAATTTTCTAGAGATTCTTTTCTCTCAAATTTTTTCTATAAAGTTAATAACAAGTAGAAAATTGCACGTCAAGTTGACATAACCCTAATTTTTTGATTTTTTATTGCCACTTAAGAGCATAGTTTGGTTGATCATGATCCTGCACATACCCACTACTACTATCAGTCTAGCCATTAAACTTATATGTAAATTAAAAAATGCCTTTTCGAGCATCAAGTTAAGATTACATGATAACATTGAAGAAAAAATAAGAACAACCAACTAAGCTAATTAACCTCCTTCTTATCCTATTCCTCCACATCCTTCATCCCTATTTCTAGTCACCCCCTCCTCCTTGATAGGTTTGTTCAAGAGGGTCTTTTTCTAGTCCTACACTAGAAAGTTGTATATTGTGTACAAAGTCTCTCTTTCCTTTCTAAGTTCCTTCATATCCTTGTTCGATTGAAGAAAGTATAAGGTGGTAACCATGGAATGCATCAGTTTAGTGGAGAACTCAGCTAGGGTTTCAAATCTTTGGCAGATGCTAGTATGATTATTAGCCAAATACTTCATTAACTATTCAAGCTTGTCAAGTCGAGCCTTACAATAACTCTAGCCATGGATATGCTTTCCTTCCTCCTTGCCCCCTAGTGATGTCCTTTCTAGGGGAAGTAATGTCCTCACCATCGCTTCCATTTGGGGAAGAGTTGTCCTCCAAGGTGTTAGAAATATGGGAGGGGTTAGGAGGGTTGGAGCTAACTTATTGCCAATTTCTTGGTGGTGTTTCATCCTCTTAGGGGGTTTAATGTCACTTTTAGCACACTCTAATATGAGGACCTATTTGGAAGGGCACTCAAAATTCTCCATTTGGAGGCATTTGTTAGATCTATGAGCACTTTGTTTGATCTTCCTAGTATCTGTGTTAGAGTATATAAGACTAGTTTTGACCTCAAGATTGAGGGTTTTTTTTATTTTTTTATGGCTAGGGCTAGGGCTAGGGATAGGATAAAGAGGCTTGGGGGTAGCAGTAGCTAGAGAGGTAACAAGGAGTGGTTGATTTTTGCTAAGGTGATGGGTATAAAACTTATTCATTAAACCCTGGTGGATGAGGTCAAATGATTTTCCCTCCTCCTTTCTCCTAGCCTTGAAAATGGGTAAAAACACAAACCTTTGTCACACTTTTGTAAAGGAAAAGGCTAACATAAGTATAATTTTTCACCTTCAATGACATAAAATTGATATTATTATTTCGAATTTGAAAATGAAGTAAAATAATGAAAAGTGTAGGAATGGCTAAAGCTTAGGATTAGAATTTTTAATAATTATTTGCAATAAGAATTTTTATATTTTTCTTATTTTTATAGATAATATTTTAGCTACTAAAAATCACTAAAAATTAGGGGTTTGATTCGCACCACAAAACTATATGGAAATAAAATTGTTTCCCTTAAATCTAAGACTATGTTATAAATAAAATTTATAGTTAGAGAAATCAAAAATAAAAATTGGATTTAGACATATATTTTCTATTTTATAATGATTCAAATTTCAAGTCCCCTAAAATTGATATTTTCCATCTCCCATCACATTTTTTCAAAACAAATCTATTCTAACTAGGAGACAAATTATACATTCTAAAGGAGGATTCTCTCCTCTAGAACATCATCTAATTTTAAATTTATTTTGATAGGATTTAATATACTTTTTTCTTTTGAAAACCCAACATCTTTTTGAGTGTTAAAATACATACTTATAGATTTTTTTAATTACAATATACTATATCTAATTAAAATACTATAAACTCTATATGATAATATTCTTAACTTTGAGCTTTGTAAAACGGTTTTTATATATTATTAAAAAAACCATAGAAATTAGTAAGAGTTATTGAAACTCCACTTTTATAAAATAATTTTATTTTTTTAGTAACTGAATACAAACTAGTATAAAACATTTGTTTGACCATATATAACTATTCATTAATGGTTTGTCCCTCTTTCTAACTTTGTTTTACCTTGAGTCTAGATACCTAGAATGTGAGGAAACAAAAGCAAGTTACCAAAAAATAGGTCAGTGTATGTATTATATCACTACCCTCTAAATTATAAGGTACAACTCCATTATATGCAATATATGCAATGAATTGTGTTTTTAATAGATCATTGGGATGGGGGTTATTCTCTTAACTTGAGAGCAGAAGAGGATAAACCAGGATGCTCATAACTACAAACACCCTAGGTAGAAATAGATTTGGGCAACCTATAACACCTAATGGAATGGATATCACAAGTTACCTTGAAGTTCTTCTAACATCTATTCCTACTTCTAACTGTATATTAGTCTTGCTAAAATGCAATCTAGAGATAGAGCAAAGATGCATATGAAAGATAAAATGGAATCCACCTTGACTGATAACTCTCCACTAAAATGGAATTTAGTAAGATATCATTAGCTTCAAATACATCTATCCTAAAACCTCATAGGAATTATTCTAAAATGCAAGGTTAGCTCATCTGAAAGAGATAATGAAAGGAACCTAAGCATGCTAGTCCTAAATAGAATCAAAACAATAACATTACGTAAATGCAAATATCATACAAATCCTTCATTCCATCCAACTCTTTGATTCTTACTCAACATCTAGAAATGTAAGGAAAAATGTTAGTCATAATTATTGATCCATTTATTATTAGAATAAATTATATTTATAGCCCCCTCTTAGGGTTCTTATCTAGTTATAGATTCATCAGTTACATTAATAGAGTACTTGAAACACTCAAAAATATAATAGTCAATAGTTACAATTCAATACATCAGAAAAATAAAATAGTAATGATTAAAATTATTTGAAATGGTACACATTCTCCTCTAATCTATAGAAATCATGTTGGCACCAAATTCGTATAATTCATATTCCAATGATCACTATAGTTTTGAATTCTAACCATCGATCTTAAACCAGCAATCACGAAACATTATAAACCTTTTTGTTTCTTCCTTTGCATTCTCTTCCATGGGTCTGTTTGTGTACACACATCGATCTATCATTATGTCGCTATGACAATTCTTCCCATAATTCTTTATAGCATTGA
Source organism: Cupressus sempervirens (assembly GCA_028749045.1). Classification (NCBI taxonomy): domain Eukaryota; kingdom Viridiplantae; phylum Streptophyta; class Pinopsida; order Cupressales; family Cupressaceae; genus Cupressus; species Cupressus sempervirens. The sequence goes on from CM053783.1 coordinate 207,967,978, forward strand.
TCTACTTTGATCTAATAGTGGCAATAGAAAATCTTAACCCTTTGTTTACTTTGCAATGAGGGTTCACTTTCAAACTATGCACATTGTGATAGACAAGTAGCACAAATCTATTGCTTGGAGAATCTAACATTGGACTATTATACTTTGTGGCACTTCATGGAATATAATGGGCCCATTAGGAGACATATTATTTTTTTTTAATGTTGCTATAATTAACAATTGAGAAAAATTTCATCACAACATAACAACAAGCGTAGATTAATCTGGAGATTGATAAGAAAAGAATCTCTTAATAACCTTAACTCTATCTCATATAGAACCAAAAAAATAAAGACACTTTTCACCTTGTTTGACATCATACTGGTTACAAAAGGAAATGCCCAACAAGGATAAATGTTGATATATTGTTATGTTGTTATGGTTATCAATCGTACAACTTTGGAAAGAGACATAAAAATGACTCTGGATCTTTTTGAGATCTAACAACTAAGGACATGCATTGTTGAGTACTTATAATTTTATCTTAACAATGTCACCCATCGATTTGATCTTCATCTAATGATACAAAATTTAATAGTTGAGCCATTTTACTTGTCAATTTAGAAACATAGATAGTCGAATCACATATGAGTCATCAATTTAATTTCAAGTAGAGTCATACCACCTTTGACCTAGTTATTTTCATCATTTCTACATCTTTCAATGTTCACTCTACACCAAATTCAATTAATCCCTCTTGTAGCTCATTGTCATGATCTACATATTGTCTTTAACCTTGATCCACATATTCTTTGCTTCCATTTGTTTTGAATATGTCTAGAATCCTCTTCTTGGATGCATCTTATCTTCACCATGAACACTTGATTAAATTTTTAGGGTTTCAGAACAAACTTCCCTCTCATCTAGGAAATGCATAGACTTACCCTCCCTTTTCCTAATCACCTAATATGAACAAATGCATTTGACTACTTTAAATTCCCACCTAGGTGTACACAAAGGAATAGATGAGAAGAGAAGTCCCTTAAAGACAATCTAGACATAGATATCACATCACATCAACTTAATCCTAATCCTAGAAGCTTAAAAAATATAGAGGACTAAAATCATGGCAACTTGGCCCTAATCTTAGAATAAATTTATCTAGATCAAATGTTTAAACAAAATTAATTATTAGATAGAAATAATAAGATTGATTCATTCTAATAAGTGAACCTAAAAGTTGACATAGCTTTGTACTTTTACCAAATACTATCTTCCAAAGAATTTAGTAAAAGGAACAGAAAAGAGATTTGATCCAAATTTATAAAATGGTTGAGGATGGGGAATGGTAAAAATATAGTACCTAAAACTAGTCATCTATAGTGATGTAGTACATAATAGCATAGCAGATGACATCCTAGGGCTTAGGGAGGTATTTCTTGGAAAACCCACCTCCCATGTGAACCTATTCTTCATTAAACTTGAAGAATTTCCATAGGCTGGTCTCATCATTCATGTGATCTTGTTTGTGCAAGTTCTTCCCACCCATGGGAAACCTAGCAATAAGATCCTCATTGATTTCAATACTCATACCATTGATAGCCACCCTTCTATTGTTCCATGAATTGAAGTACTACATAGATATATTTTCCTCATGTGTTATCATCCCTTTCATAAAGGGTAGTAGGCTACCCTCCCAAAGATAAATATTTTTTTCTTCACTCTTGTGAATGTACTCTTCCATACCCAGAGGTTCAATATGATTCTTGGTACCCATACCGCCACATAACTCAACCACCAACTCTGCATATTTTTCCATCAACTCCTCTAATTTTTTTGACATCACTGACTTGTAGGAAAGATAATTATCAAAAGCTAAATAAAATATACTCAAGATGTATATTTAGACCTGTAGTAGAAAGCCATCATAAGGCCATAAGGTTTTTCAAAGCCCAAAAATCTCTCTCCATGGCATGTTTTAACTGTCCCTTTCTTTCCATAATTATGCAGCGCAAATAGGGTAAAAGTACAAAGTTGTCTCACCTTTCAGGCTGACTAATTAGAATGACCAAATTTGAGTATTTCTATCTAAAAATTATTATTTTTCAAACATATGATCTAGATAAATTCATTCTAGCTAAGTTATATATGGTCTCACACATTTCCGATTGTAAATGTCTATTAAATCCATGTTTTATACTAGTTTGTATCTAATTACTAAAGAAATAAAATTATTTTAGAAAAGAGGCATTTCAATAACTCCTACTAGTTTTTAGATATTTTCTAATAACAACTAAAAACCATTTTATAGAGCTCAAATTCAAGAATATTCTCATATAGATTTTATAGTGGTTTAATTAGATATAGTATATTGTTATTAAACATTTCTACAAGCACATATTTTAACACTCCAAAAGATATTGATTTTGAGAAAGACAAATATAATGAATTGTATAAAAATAATAATTATTATATGACATTCTAGAGGACAGAGTCCTCTTCTGGAATGTATAATTTTTCTTTTGGTTAGAATATATTTGTTTTGAAAAACATTGTGGGAGATGACAATTATCAGTTTTAGGTGAGTTGAAATTTGAATCATTATGAAAGGGAAAATATAGGTCTAAAGCGTATTTTTATTTTTGATTGTTCTAGCTATATATGTTATGCATAACATAGTTTGAGATTAGAGGGAAATTAAAAAAATTCTAGATAGTTTTGTGGTAGGAACTAGAACCCTAATTTTCAACATTTTTTAGCAGCTAAAAAATTATCTATAAAAATTAAGTAAATATATCAATTACTATTCCAAATAATTATTAAAAATTATAAACCTAAAATTCATCCATTTCTACATATTTCATTAGTTTACTTCATTTTCAAATTCAAAATAACAATGCCAATTTTATGCCATTAAAGGTGAACAATTATACTTTTTTTAGCCTTTTCCTTTACAAAAGGGTGACACAGGTTTGTTCTTTTACCCACGATTTGTAAATGTGGTGGGGTATAAACAAGGTGTCATTATTGTCTTTTATAGTCAAAATTTTTTAATAAAAAAAAATCCATTACCTTCATCCTTTTGTAGAAGTAAATAAAATTTATGGAAAGGAGATCATAAATTTGTATCCACATATAATCTTTCCAAATGTAAAATTTATGAGCCCTTTTGCTTTCCTGCCTACACAAAAACTTGAAAACATGCCACCTTGCATGATGATTCATACAAAAGTGTTAAAAGTACTTCCACATTCCATTAGCAATCTAGTTGACGATGGAATTAGGTTGATGTCTTCCCATTTAGTTAGCCTTGTGACACTGTGACTGAATTTAGCCAACTCATTCCCCACACCATTAATTTCATGGTAAATATGATCCACCTAGCTTTCCTAGTATTCCTCCATCATCTTAAAAATTTCCTCAATTATAAACTTGATTGCCCAACAACTTTGACTATCCCCTTTAACAGATTTAATAATTAGCTTCGAATCCCCATCTATCATCAACCTATTAATTCTATGTTTCCTCATGGGTTTCAATCCCCACAAAAGAGCCTAGCCTTTAGCTTCATTATTTGAGCCACCCCCATAATTTCTAGAATAAGCCGTAACTATTTTCCCTATAGCATTGTATAAAACACCCCCAGTAGAAAAACTTCCCATGGTGGATGAGCCATCAAAATTAATCTTAAACCATGTCTTACAGGGAATGTTATGTATTGTATTCTTCCTATACAAGGCACTAGAGTTATCAAATTGTACCACCATATGGCCCACTCTCCAAGCAGAATCCTACTTCCTATCAAGTCTACCTAGGGGGTTCATCGGGGGAGGGGGGATGGGTTTTGCTCACTAGATACCACTACATTCCTTTAGGAGTTTGATAACCTATTGCACTACCCCCAAACTAGTTGTAGCTTTATCCCTGAACATTCTATTATTTCATTCCTTCTAGATTTGCCATAAAACATAAGGAGGAATTAATTAAACATAAGTTATTTAGGTATGGGAAAGAATACAGACCATTCCAATGAACAAACTATTGCAAACCTTCATTAGAACACCATTGGTTTCCCCATAAGGCAAGACACTCCCTCCATACTTCTGAGGAAAAAGGGTAGTAAACAATAAGTTGTGATATAGATTATGCATCTTAAAGTCAAAAGACACAATAGTTTGCAACATGACATCCTCTCCTTTGGATATTTTCCACTCTAAGGATAGACCCATGTAAATTCATCCACCAAAAATAATTTATCTTTGGAAGGATCCATGGGTGCCAAACCTTTCTCTAGTCTCCCTGGGCCTCCCCCCTTCAAGGCAACATAGGTAATTTGTCTTCACTGTGATATCCCCCAAGGAAGTAAGCTTCCAACCCATGGATTCCTCAACTAGCAAAAAGGGGATCCTATAATTATTTAGTATATTTTTTAATTCAAGAGTAAGAACCACCCCATAGGAGCCTGGTGCTAGATCCCAATCCATTGGTGATCTACAAGAATATAGCTTTGGAACATGGATTCATAAGCTCTGGTGTATGTCTCACACAATGGGAGGAATTTATTGTGCTTGAGTGGGTAATATTGGAGCCATTGATCTTCCAAAAAATCAATGGCCTCATCATTCCCAACAATCTAATGGCACCCCATCTTCAAAATGTTCCATATGTGCACCAAATTATTCCAAACTTTGGAGCCTTGGGGGAGAGGTTGGGTCCATAGGGCATGATGAAGAGATTCTCCTCCAAGGTATTTGTCCCTCACACTGTTGCACCAATAACCCACTAAATTCATCAACCTCCATCCAACTTTGGATAGGAGGGCTTTATTCATAAGACCAATTCTTCTTAGATTTCAACCTCTAAGGTCCTTAGGATGAAAAACTATTTCCTATCTTACTAAAGTCATCCTAGTTCTTTCTTCAATGCCAGACCACAAGAAATTTCCACTATAATTTTTCTAGGATATCTTTGAATCTACCATAGAGATTCAAAATAGATAGGAAGTAAAATAGGATGCCCTATAGGGAGGTAAAGAGAAGTTGGAGTTTCTCAATGCTGCTTAAAATATTACCTTTCCATCTTGCTAGTTTTCTTTAGAAGTATTCAACAAGACCATTCCAAAATTGATTTGAAACTTATTTAATCATGAGCTAGAGCCCAAGATAAGTATCTAGGAGAAACACCTCCTAGCATTGCAAAATTTGAGTAACCTTACCTCTCAAACTAGCCACAGTGTTGAAGAAATACACTTTTCTTTTGTAGTAATTTATGCATTTACCAAAGACCTTCACATATTGGTTTAGGATAGCTTTCCACTCCCTGGCTTCATAGACAAAGGAGATACCAAATAAGAAGGTGTCATCTTCAAATTGTTGAATAGTTTCAGGAGGACATAAGGATGCGGATCTAACACCTCTTAACTTACTAGCATTATTCATAGAAACCAAATTTCTACCAAAGACCTCAGCCACAATAATGAAGAGATATGGGGATATGGGGTCACCTTGGCATATCCCTTAAGATGAAGAAAAAAACCTCTAGGAGTTCCATTAACAAACACTGAAAAGGTGACAGTATTAACCATTTTTTAATAATTTTGATAAAAAAATTATTAAAACCAAGTTTAGAGAGAATATAAATCAGAAATTCCCTCCTAAACTTATCATAGGCTTTAGAGAAATCCAGTTTCAGAGACATACCTTGGTTCTTGCTTCCATCTATAGAGTGGATAACCTCATAAGTAGTTACAACTACATCTAGAATCTACCTCCCAGGGACAAAACCATTTTTTTAGGGACTGATGAACTTATCAAGGAGGGGCTTCATTCAATTTATCATAATATTGGCAAGGATTTTATAAACCATGTTGCATAGACTAATAGGTCAAAAATCCTCTAGAAGACTATGGTTATCAATCTTAGTGACAATAAAAATGAAGGTCTTGTTGAGTTCCTTCAGTAAATTACCCATTTTGACAAAGTCTCTAGCAACATGGATCAAATCATACTTGAAAATATCCTAGAATTCTTTTTTAAAAAGCTGGGGCAAAACCATCAAGATTAGGGGCATTGCACTGATTCATGCTAAACACCATTTTTCTGACTTCCTCCTCCTTGACCTCAGTAGTCAAGTCCTTATTCATCTAGTTTTTCACAACTAGGTAAGAAGATCTCAAAATAACATTTCACATGTTACCATTGACCTGCACAACAAGGGGGTTATATAGTTCCTTGCAATAGAGATAGACATTACCTTCCATCCCCTCCATATCATTAATCTCCTGACCATTGTTGTCCACCAACATGTTTATGGTGCTACAATTTTTCCTTTTCAATGTTGATCTTTGGAAAAAAACTATATTTTGGTCACCCTCCAAACACTATACTCTTGATCTTTATCTCTAGAAAACTTCCTCCTAATTTAGGAGTGTCTTCCATATGTTCTGACACTCCCTCTCCTCCTACTAATGTTCAGGGCTAGTATTTTTCTAGACAAGTTAGTTTTTGAGGGATTCCAACTTCTTCTTAGTAGATTTCTTTTCTTTGGAGATGTTATTAAATAAATATTTTCTCCATCCCCACACATCTTTTTGGATTCTTACAAGTTTTTTGGTGATACAAAACATGGTTGCTCCCTCAACTAGGTCCTTTGACCATCACGCTATACAATCTCTAAACCTTGTGTGTGAGTGCCACATGATCTCATACCTAAAAGGCCTTTGTCTATTAGGTTGATTCTCCAACCAAAAGAACACTAGCATAGAGTGATCTGAAATGGTCCTCGACTCTGCCTTTAAGGAAGAATGTTGAAGAATGTTCCAACCAAAAGAAATAAGAGACCTATCAAGTCTAACTTGAATCAAATATTTCCCCAATCTATTATTTGTCCAAGTGAATGCAAGACCCAAAATATCAATATCAATCAAGTCATTTCTTCCAGGAAAGCCCTCCAAATCTTGCATACTATTAGAAAAGTCTTCCATTCCCCCAATTTCTCTAATGGAAATTAAGAGGTATTAAAATCCCCCATACACACAATTATTTCTTGTCTCATAGTCTTATCCACTTTTGTAGCCTCATCCTAGACAACTAGTCCACCATTCCTAGTGTTGGGGGCATAGAAATTGAACCAATTCCAACTAATAGCATGGGAGGTGAAACTGGTGACCATAAAATGGGGATTAATACAGGTGACCATTCCCACCAACTTCTCTAGGTTCCACATCATGGCAATGCCACTAGAGGCATCATTAGCCTCACTATAAGAAAATTAAGCCCTCAGCCAAATATAAGCAATACCTCTAGAGAAAACTCACTCAATCATTTTAACTTGCTACAAAAGAATAAAGTCAGACTTAAGCTCTATGATATTTTGTTTTATTTCATAATTTTTTCTGGGGCTATTCAACCCTCTCAAATTCTAAGATATGAGCTCCATCTTTTATGATATTGAGTTTCCTTCAGGGTTTTTTATTTCCCTTGAGCTATATCCTTCTTTGTTTCCTTTTGTTAGAGGTCTCCCAATCCTCATAGATGACCCTACATCTGCCTCATATCCTCCTCTAGCTTCTGCTTTAGGACCATCTAGTCAACATCATTACTGAGAAGGTAAATATTAGGTAGCTTAGTTTTAGGGGAAAGCATTTCAACAATACTTAGGAGTGAAACCACAAGTGTTTCATCAATAAGAAGTGATACATTTCCTAAGAGGAGGGGTAAATTACATGGAATAGCACCACTATCATCTTCCATCACTTTAAACATTTGTCCTTCCCTAGGTTGGAACAATTGTAGAGTGATCATGTCAAAGATCTCTCTCTCTTCATGGTCAAAAATATCATTCATAATAGTTCGGGCTTCTCCATCATGTCCAATGATGTCCACCTTCATAGGGATTTTCACCTTCTCACCATTTTTCCTAGGAGTTTCAACTAGGTCCTAAGATGCCTCCTCACAAGTTTCCTTTAGCCCGGTTAGTTCCTTATTCACTGGGCATTCAACCTTTTCAACCACCTCAGTAGTTTTCAAGCTTTCAACCACCATCACTCTTGGTGAGGACGCTTTGTCTTTGAGTTTCTTACCCTTCAAGTAATTGACAACCAAATGACCAAACATGTTGCACTTTTGGAAAAAGGGGTAACATTTCTCATAGATTATCGATTTCACTAGTTTCCCCATTTAAATTTTAGGTCAACTGATGTTGGTAGTGGTTTATTCAATACAACATTGATACAAAATCTAGAAAAACCGAGTTTAGTTCTAGAGCTAGTCATATTGTCGATTTTGATGAACTGACTAAAGGAGTTGCCAATCCATCTTGACACCCACTCATCCCATTATTCTAAAGGGAGATAGGGAAACCCTATCCAAACTAGAGCATACTTGTAGAGGTTCCTTTCCTAGTGGAATCCCAATTTCCATTTTACTAGATCAACAAGGGGTGTTTGCTAAGATTCTAGGAACCCCCCATGACCGAGTCACGATCTTTTTCTATTGTGAAGTTGAATAGGAAAGGAGGGCCAATCGTAGCAAAGATTGACACTTACCTTGAGATTTTCCACTTCATAGAGCACCACTTCCTTACCATATCAACCATGGGTAGCATGAAGATGAACCTTCCAACATGACAAAGGGTATTAAATCCTAAGGCAATTGAGTTAACCACTGAATCCAGAAGAGTAATCATGGGACCAACGGCACCTAAGGAGATCATGAGTTTCCCACCAGAATCTATAATAACCTTAGATCTGACAACAACCCCCAACTAGCTTGACATAGGGGACACCATCGATACAAACATCAATGGGGGACCACCAAGGAGTTTGGGGCCCAAACAAGCACAATCGTCCTAGCTAGTGCAAGGTTCCATCAAAGGAATATCTTCCTGGAACAAGTGGCAAACATTGTTCGGCCTTAGCAAATAAAACCAATTCTAGATCCTGACACACAAGCCCCCTCAACTCTAGCAAGGGAAGTAAAGGTGGGGGACCATCCTTCCAAGATGAAAGAGGGGAAAAGCCTTGGAGAAAGCCAAGAGCTAGAAACGAGTTGAAGAATAGATTGAAGATATGTATCAATATTTTTATAAATTTTGTTTCCAATAAACTCTCTTTGAATATTGAAATTCACAAGTCTCTTTAGAAAGAGATTATTTGAGAACATAGTTCCTTAGTCATACAAATTTATCTAATTTAAAAACTAATCTTATTTAGTATCCCCTATTTCCTTTACTCAAAATATACTACAAAATCCAAATCATCACAAATTTCATCTTAAGAAATAAAATTTGGGACTTAGATAAAAAGGCAATGCAAAATGATATCAATGTAGGGCTTTCTTTCTGACCATCATATCGTCATGCTCTCCCATAAAGCTTAATTGGAAAATCACATTAGTTGAAGCATGATTGAGAATTGATTAATTATTTTAGTTAATTCAAAATATTATAATAATAATAATAAATTGTCAATTGATACTTATCTGTCAGAATCTACCTTATTAAGTGAGAGAACAAATAATCTTCAAGTGACGAAGATAGATGAAATTGATTATACTAACATTAAGAGACATTTTTCATTAATTTATTAATCAAAGTAAATTAAGTACAATTATACATAAAATTGATAAGAAACACAAATAGATTTTGATTATGATTTGAGGGATGACAAGTGTAAAGAAAATGTTCAAATAGTTTCTTAAAATCCTTACTCTTGTCTTATGTAATAACACTGATACGAACATGATTTTGGATTAAAGAACTACATTAATACTACTATCAAAAGTGATCTATAATGTGAAAAGTCATGATTTTTTAAATAAATTTGTGCATTTGCATGTACTTACCTAGCTGAGCGGCAACTGGGATAAAAGGGGCAAGGAAATAGAGAGTAGGTAAAACTCTGACTTTTCAACCTGTCTTGTGCATCTTCATAAAAAGAGAATGATAATGGACCATGTTTCCACAGAGATCCACAATATTTCTTCAATACAAATGAGTCATATAGATACATTTGACCAATAAATCTAATATTCTAGATGAGGAAAAATATTATTACAAGATTTCAATTTAATTGTCTAATTTTGAAGTTAAATTTATTGATCTATATTTTATGAATAATAGTTTGTATTTGATTTAAAAGTCTATTTAAATATACATTGCAAAAATTATAAATAGTACAATATGACTTATTTTATTCTTAATATGTTACAATTCAATTCATAATTTGATCAAACCTAAAGCAATTCCATTACATGTATGACCTGTGCAAAATACAGATTTTTTTATGCCGTATGTCTATGGAAGACCCACAATTAATGTAGGAGATCAACACCATGAGCAACCCGTCCAAATTGTCGATGACCGATTTGAAACGATGACTTTTTTTGATGAATAGTCCTTTTCAATTAATAAATGCTAAGAATACAATTCACAAAAATAGATCGAAAGATACAACATCACACGGCCGCAGCTGGAATATTCATAAAAAACAACTTTTTTAACTTAATGCACGACATGACTTTAGGTGAATTTATATGATAAACATGAGTTCATTTACATTCATCGATTGAAGAAGAGAGATGAAGAGCTTTGTGAAGGTCCTCGCTCTCATTTTGGCAACAATGCTGATGAGTGAAATAGCTAAGTAGCACGTAAAATGATAGAAATGGCCCAAACAGGAGGATGTCGCCATAGGAGTGTAGGGCGTCCTGTGATAGTTGACGTACCAAGTGATTCTCTTGGCGCAGCTCCGCATTACTCTCCCGATGCATATCCTTGGGTTACTCTCGTGGATGGGCGTACCTGACAATTTTGGGCTCTACTAGTATAATATTAGATCTTATCACACTTCACGCTTTATGCAATAAATCTGTTGTTGTTATGTCCTAGTAGTTCATGGCCGTCTGTATAAAACTGCTAATGTGTCTCGTTTATACCATGTCATAATGTTCCCATCTATGCCATTAGTTTCTACTAAATAAAGAAATAGTCATTTTGAGCATACAATGTTTGAATCGTCAATAAGCTACGTAGTAAGAAGATGTTACTATATAATTCCAACATTTCTTGCTTAAGAGAGACATGTTTTGCAATAAAAACATTCTTTCGTAGAAGATAGAAGAAATTATTTGGTTTTAAATCTTGAAATCTTATATAGGTTAAACAAGTGTCACTTATGGCTAGTATTTGTCTAATAGTTAATTAAAGGTATAAATTATAAAACTGTACTAGTATATTATAATTATAATGAATAATATAATTATAGTTTGTAATTTTAATTTATTATTACACAATTGCTCATCATTATTGACACTTGTTATAACAGACAAATATAGTCTTTCTAATTTTAGTGTGTAAATTATTGGTACTTTGACTCACAAATGTAATCTAGGAAAAATCATAAAATCAATGTGAATATGTAAGTTTGTAAAATACAGTTTGATTATATAACTATGATTAGTATAGTTGAAAGTCAAACATCTAAATTAAATATATTTTTTTTTATTAATCTAGTATATAGATGTAATAAATATATATTTTTTTTAAATCTTCTAATAAAAAATTATTTAATATTTAAATATATACTTGTGTCAATTTATTTTTAAATGTAGGTATTTTGACAAAAAAAACTTTGAAATTGTTACATTTATTAAAACCCTTGTGAATTATATAATCATAATCTAAGATATGCACAAATGTAATTCAAATTTCCTAATATAAAATTTCAATTTAAAAATATAAAATTTATTTTATTGCAATAATTAATAAAACTATCTCCGAAAAAATGGTTTCAAGGATATTGCTTCCATCAAATCTGCTAGTAAGATATCAGGCCAATTAACCAAACATGACTGAGAAACATTTTTTTAATGCTTTATAATTTTAAAATTATTCATTTATATTATAAAAATAAATAAATAACATCAACAACAACAAAAATTTATAATTGTTATTGGTTAAAACAAAAGAATTTAGTAACCATTCAACCTAAAACTATTGTAATAGTATTTCTAGCACACGAAAAATACTAATAAAAAAATATGTAATATATAATGAGAAATCATTATTTTAATCAAGGATGAAGCTTTACATAGAAATCTAAAATATAAAGAAATGATGACCTATGTTTTACTTCTAACTAGCTGATGAAGAATGACCTAATTAAAATAAAGTATGATAGTATGCATAATACCTAACAAGAAACTAGTTAAGTAATCTACCATTCTTTTTATTAAGATGGCAGGAAGATGACATTGAATTCAAATAACACTCACATTACAATAGAAATCAAAGAATTGGACTTCATACCATTACAACCCAAATCAAAGAATTGGACTTCATTCCATTACAACTCAAATTCATCAAAAACCATTACAAAACCAAATTAAGTTAAATTAAATTAAATGCTCAACTCTAATACAAAAATCATACGTTTTTTGTTTATACTACTAGTAGCATAACAATACCTTTTTTTAGAGATTAAATAAGACATCAATTGAGATAAATCTTGCCACTTTGCAACTTTCTCACCTACTTGAGTTCTTAAACCCTGCAACAATGGCACCTGAGGTGGGCTCCTTCCGCTTAGAGATTAGGTCCATAGATTTGTTCTCAGTATGAATTCTTAGTCTACCCAAGTATAATGTTTGGTGTCAAGCTGCATTAAGATTCCCTAACCCACTTTCTCCATGTGAGGTGCCTTTGGAGATTATTTTGATCCTAAATTTAGCTAAAATTTGGAATGCGGTCATGTCAAGATCTAAAGAGGTTATGCCTATGGATCTTTCGATGGTGGTGGTTTTTGGGGACAAGGGCCATAAGATATTTTGATTAGACTCCCTTTCTCAGATTATCTCATCTTTCTTTAGTCTATGCTTGGTGGTCTGGTTTCTTTCATTCCATCTAACAATAGAGATGACCAAAATGTGGTGTGGCCACTCAAAAATTAAGGGAAGTTTCATGGTGTTGGCATTACTAGGAGATTTATTCCTCTTTCAATTCATATTAAAGAGAGAGATGTGAACCTATTCTTGTTGGGCACTTGGACCTATGGAAAATATGGCCTAGTGTTAGTTAGATGGAAAATTGGATTTGATCCCACCAATGACCTTCAGTGCTTGACATGTATTTGGGTTCATCTTACAGGGCTTCCACTTGAACTCTGGGATGAAATATTCCTTTATGAGACTGGAAACTTGTTTAGGCACTTTATTAATTTTGATGAGGTGACTAGAGCCAAGTCTTAAGTTGGTCTTCATGAGGATCTCAATCAATGTTTCCATAAAAAAATCTATCCCCACCTCAATCTCCCTCAATTCCAAGTGAGGAAAGAAGTCTGGAGAATTGGTTTATGAGAATAGAACCCCCTTCTACCAAAGGTGGTCAAGTTTAGGTCACCTTGATCATGATTATAAATACTACCCCACAAAAAAGGACAAAGTGTATTCCATAGGTATTTTTCATTGTTGGGGAAATGAGGTGGGGAATACTTTCATTTCCTTCCTAGTTGTAGAACTTCAAAAGTTATGGATTAACCCTATAGGCACTAATGATGAGGGAAAAATAGGTATTACATTGGATGAATTTTTGTGGTAGAGTTAAAAAAGATTAGGGTTAACCCTATAGGTATTAAGCATTACCCATTCATGAAGAAGATCAATGATATCCCTAGAAACCCAAAGATATTCGCCAAACAATGCTTGAGTGAAAATAGATTAGAAGAAGGGCATTTTTTTTATCAATCCCTAGAGGTAGTTCTTATCATAAATGTTAACAAAGTGGAAATTTTGTCATCTCCACAACTCTAGGAATGGAGGGCCTTATCAAAAATCTTAAGGAGACTCTAGCTTCAGTTCTTCTAGTACTATGGCAACAATATTTGAGGGTGCAACCTCTAATTTTAAAACTAAAGACTTGTTGGTGGTGTAGAAAATGGAGGGTGGGAAGAGCCATAAAGGACTTAGTGAAGCCTGAAAATGGACATTAGAAGCGAGCTCAAGGTGGCAAGATGTAATGGTAGAATGAGATGAACAAAGGAAAAATACCTGAAGATTACTAATGGTTTGGTAGTCAACCTTGGAAGGCTCCTAAAAGAAAAGGAATAATTGAAGGCCCTCTCTTGGAAAGAGGTTTGGAAAACCTCCAAAAATAATTTGTATTTAAACAATCGATTATCCTTCTTCTTTAGGAAGTTGACATGAAGTTTGATAATTTTTCTCATACTGTGAATGATCTCTAGCCCAAAGTTGGTTTTCATTATGTGCAAGATAATGAGGTTTTGAGAGTTATTTCTACTATGCAGAATCTAAGTAAGTTTTCTGATAAGATTATCTCTTTGTCACATAACATTTTGGCTACCAAATTTCAACATTAGGATCTCTCTTAGGTACTCCTTAATTTTTATGCTCTAAACTCTCAACGTGGGAGAGCACTTATCTAGGAGGACATCTTAGAGGTGTTCTCTACTATTGGTAATGTCAAGGCTCTTTGCATGGGATATTTTAATACCCTCTCTTTCCATCTCAAAATGATGTTGGATTGGTTGACGTTAATAATTGTATGATTGATGTTGCTAAATTCATTAGCTAGAATGATTTGTTTTATCTAGAACATTTGGCTTCTAGGTTCACTTGGGTCTAATAATACGAAGGAATTGGATCATACCCAAGTCATACTAGATAGCTTATTATGTTATGTGGGATGGGACATATCTTTATCCTCTACTCTGCATGATATTATGCATACAACATTAGGCATCTCCCCTATTCTTGTAGTTTGGAAGGAGAACAGATAGAAAGGTTTACAACTATTTAATTATGAGATAAGGTCAAAATATCACCTAAAATTTTATGATAAAGTTTGATTGTAGAGTACTAAGATGGAAGGGACAACTTTTTTTCTAGGATGACAAAGAAAATGAAAAATGTCAAATGAAATGTTACCGGATGGAGCAAATCATCCTTTGGAAACATCTTTAACAAAAGGAGATCATTGAAGAAAATTTAAATGACTATAGGAGACTATAGATATTGGCAAGGAAAGGAATGATAATCATTTGGAGGAGGAGAACTAGAGAAATAAGTAGAGGGAGAACATAAATAGGGAGGAAATATTTTTGAAGTAGCCCTCCAAAGTAAAATGGCTCTTGGAGGGAGATACAAATGTATCCTTCTTATCAAGATCTCCCTAGATTGTCTAATAATGTTATTTTTTCTAAACCTAAGGATCTTGGAGGGTGGGTTGCCCATTCTCCAGTGAATCACAAGCTAATATTGATAGGGATGTTAGAGACAAGCTTATTAGCAACTTACCTACTATGTTGTATAATAATGATAATAAGAAAATTCTTTGCCTTGTCACTAAGGAGAAAATCAAGTAAGACATTCTCTCTATGAAGGCTTACAAAGAATCAAGCCCTAATGGATTTTTATGTATGTTCTTCTAATTCTCATAGGATCTTATCAAAGGAGGCCTCACCAAAGATGTGAAGGAATTGGTAAGAACTAGTAAAATTTTGAAATGTCCAAAAAATATTTTTATTGTACTAGTACCTAAAATATTGGAGCCTTAGTTGTTGTCTAACTTCAAACCCATCATCTTGTGCAATATAGTCTTTAAAGTTTTCTCCAAGATTCTCACTCATTGTATCAAACCTTTTCTAGATAAGTTTATAAGTCTCTCATAGAAAGGATTCATTCAAGATAGACAAATTCTTAAAGCTATTATCTCAACCCATGAGTTAATCCATTCTATGGAAAGAAGAAAATGGCATATGATGGATCTCACATTAGATATCTCTAAAGCCTATGTCCAGGTTAACAAGGATTTCCTATTTAGTGTTATGTCTAAAATTTGTTTCAATCGATGTGTTATCTAGTTGATGACCATGTTGATACATTTTTTTATGATTAATTATGGTACTCCTTCAGGCTCCTCCAACTTTGGTCATGGTCTTTGATAGGGGGATCCTCTTTCTTCTTATCATTTTATTATGGAGACAAAGGTTCTTTGTAGACACTTTACTTCAAATTTGGAGAATGGCTTAATAAGTCCACTACATCCTTCCCACTGGAGGTCATTTTATAATATTTGGATGACACTTTCCTTATTGGGATCTCCACTTTCCTTGTAGCTAGTGGTGGAAGGTTCTCCTTGACTAGTATGCCTATGCCTTTGGTCAACATATTAGTTTTTAGAATAGTAAGGTTTACTTATTCAATATTTAGACCTTCCTTAAAAAATTGTATCAAATTGATTCTAGGATTCCATGTGACCTCTCACCTAGGCACTTACTTAGGACTCCCTCTCATCGTGTAGGAGGTTAATAAATAGTTTTGGAATTTTATTGTTGAGAGGCTTCAAATGAAATTGGTTGTAAGGGAAGATACTTAGTAGCATGGGAAAATGCCAACTTCTAACAAGTTATGTACAAGGCATCTCAGTCTAATTCCTTTCTATTTTACAAATTTCATTCTCCATGGCCTTGGTTCTAGAGAAGAAACTAGATAAAATTTCCTTTGGACTAGTTTGGAAGAGAAGGTTAGGATTAACTTTTCTAGTTGTGATACAATGTGCAAACTAAAAAATTGGGGAGGTTTGGTTATAATACAATTTGGGTATCTCAACAAAGCCCTAATAACTAAAATTGGATGGAGGCTTGCTAAGAATTTGGGACCTTGGCAATAGGTTATGAGAGCTATGTATTTCAAAGAGTATGTTTACCTCCTAAATGCTTGATAATGACCTTTCTAATGGCTCCAAAATGTGAATAGTATACTTCCCTCCAAAGAGGTCTATAGAGGGGGTAAAGTCAAATGGTGGGAGGACAATTTGTGGTGAAAATAAAATAAGGAAAGTAAACTTTGAGGGGGGAAGGGGGAGGGGGGTGAATCAACACTTCAATCTTTTAACCATAAAATCATTCACCTTACATCCATCTCATAATTTATTAAGTAAAGTAAAATGCTAAATCAAGCATACACATCCATGGCATGAAAGTAGAACATTCAACACATGTATGACACAAGATATTTGGCTACACAGAAACCCTCCAAGGAGTAGGTCAAACTGGGGTGAGGATGATCACAACAAATCTCCACTACTACAATGATAAAGTGTACCCAATCAAGGTTAAAACATTTTCATCATGAGACATGATCTACCTTGTGAAAAATTTTCCCTTTTAAAGGCTTACAAATACTATTAGGTCTTACCCTATTAAAGGAATTCAAATCCCAGTAAGAATTGTGCCTAATTAAAGGACATTGACTTTTAGTAAGTAAGCACCTTGTTAAAGGATTTACAATAGCTTATTTAGACTACTCTATTATGATATTTAACTGATTCACCTATTAGAATATCTTAGCAATGATCCTTCACTTAGCACTCTATTGATTGATGACAGACCACCCCTTTCTTAATGTGTACTTGGTCCTTTCTGATCTGATCTATCTCTTCTATCTTCTAATTCATTTCATCTATTCTCCTCTAACTAATTCTACAATGTATTTCAATTCACAACTCCTGAGTCACCAAGAAAACTATATTAGTGCATGCAAACTTTCTCTATTTTCTCCTTCCACACACATAAAGATTTTAGGGATTTTCCTCCTTAAGAAGACCTAGGTAACTTAGGGTTAGGTATGAATCAAGGGTTTTTATTCACCAGTATTGTCACTTAATCCTTCTCTTTTTATGATTGGATACATGTACTGCATAGGGATTCATAATAAAGATTCATTTTTGTCATCAATGATCACAAAAAAATCCTTATTTTGGCTCCAAAATGGTTTACATAGAAGTTTGTGACATTACAAACAACTATATAACTTGGCATCTGAAGTCCCTAATTCAAGGCATCAATTACAACTTCAATGCTATAACTCAGCCTCTAGATGACTCAACATCCATTGATCACTCTGCCTTTGAATAACTTGGCACATACTGTTGCACGACACTTGAGTAATGAAGCACTTACTAGTTACTCAACACTTGAATTACTCAACACATACCGCTGCTCGGCACTTGAGTGACTCAGCATGCACTATCTGACATGTTATGCTCGACATGCATTACTTGTTTGACATGAACTAATTACATAACTTATGAATGACTAAAGTGCATAGACACTCATTTGAAAACCAAACACTTGGTCATGCATGAATGATCTTCACTTATGAGCATAACTCAGATATCCAATATCTTTGTTTAGCTTATATACAAATTTCAAAATTTCAAAATTTCAAAATTTTGCAAAACATCTCTTATCCATCATACCTCAAAATTCAATAACTCCCCCTAAGTTAGTTGTGTTGTTCTGTATCTGAACCAAAATGATTCCTTCTGCTAAGTAAATGTGCATAAGATGAACTCTATACTTTATCACTATCATTGACTTCCTCAAAAATATTATCTTCTCCATTATCTCCCATTTATCCCAAAACTTTATTTCTTCACCTTTTTGACACTTATTTCAAAGGTTTATACACTAATAGTGTATTTATCCAAAAATGTTTTATGGATCTCAAGCATAGTTTTTAAAGAAACATCCCAATTATCACAAGCTAACCCCAAAATTTTGATTTGGATGGCCAGCTTGGCAACAAGGTGTACTAAGCCTTCATGAGTAGAAATATGTGTGCCCTTTTTCATTAGTGTTTCAACAAAGGGTAGTTCCCTATACAATAGCTCCATATGTGGAGTCAACATAGATTGGATGTTGATTCATTTAGCCATAATGTTTGCTTCATCTTCATGTAGTACTGCTAACTAACTCTAGGAGTTCAAGAGATTCTTGAAATGTTTCTTACTTTGGGTTGGAGACCATGGTAGAGTTATGCCAGTTGATTGTTCCTGACTTCTAGTGTGAAGAGTGTTGGATTGCACAATTTGGTGTACAAAAAGAAAATATTCTCTGGTATCTTCTTCACATAGTCAATTTTGGTTGCTAACTCAACCTATGATAGCACAATAGCACTTGATGTCTTCTCATTGACCTTATTTTGAAACTTTCTTTTAAACCCTTCAAGTAACTACACATTTGAATCTAGGTCTATGTCATTTACCTTCTCAACTAGGTTGGTTAATTACTTTATGGTTGTGTTGGTTGCTTTTGGTGCTGGCAAACTAAATGAATCAAGAAATTTTTCCTTGATATCTAACAATGCTTGCTTCTGTCCATGCTCCTATCTGAGTAGTTCTTGGTTTTTCTTTTATGCAAGAGTATCCTATAGTATGCTCATTAGTTCAATAGCGATGGTTGAAAAATCAAACTTAGGAAACTCAATCACTTCATCCAATTTCACATCACCAAATGATGTAACTTCATCTACCTTGGATGTGCTTGGACTTGGCCTTGATGATTGTAAATGTATAGCTTTTATACTCTGCCTATGAAGAGCTTGACTAGGAGGAGAAGTAGTTCCTAGCAAAGTAACTAGTGTTTGTATTACTAGTTTCTCCTCTAGTATTTTTGTCAAATCTATCTCTTTAGTATTATCATTTTCCTTCTCTACATTCTCAGTTGCACCTTGATCTTGTGTTGTAGGTGCAGGAGTATCTACCTTACATTTTTGAGCTTTTTCTTTTTCCTATGCATCTATAGAAACTTTTGGTACTGACACAATGTTTACCAATTTGCAGATATGGGTCATGGATGGCTCTTTCCTTTGATACACTACATAGGTAATGTAGGTTGTATTGAGGTTTATTGAGGAGGGGTTATAAATGTTTCTTGTGTTTGAATTTCCTCCCACGTAGATACCTTGTCTACTTTATCAATCTCATCAACACTCACCAATCTAGGATGTTCAAAAAGTTATGCATGGGTAGCAGATTCTACTAGTATCTTCTTCAAATCTTACTCTGTAAGGTGGTTGATGTTTGAGTGATAGTATGAGAAAAATCATTAATCTTTATAGTGTTAGTATCTTTATTCAACTCATGTTCAAGACGAATACTTAGTGCTAGTATATCTAGTACACTCTATTCTCTATGCTACTCATCCTCAGTTGGAGCCTATGTATCTTCATATGTGTTAGTGCCTTCCACATGTGCAACTATCTAAGTGTCAACTGTAGTAACCATAGTTACTTTTTATAATTCATCTTTTTCCTCACCTATTTCAATAGGTGTCTACTCTATTTCCTTTGGTGCTATCAAACCAGATAATGATTTCCAGATTTGAGTTGTCTTCTATACAACATCCTCAATGTTATTCTATAGTATGTTGAATGCTCTATATTTAGGTACAAATTTCCCTACATGTTTCATTATTTCCTTTGTCATTGTTGTCCTATCCAACTTTGGCATCACTTGTGCAAATGTAATCTCTCTTATTTATCTTTCTGTATTAAGACTACATGCCACTTTTTCTCAAATCTCTCATATAGATCTTTTGGTAATGAGTTGGAAATCTCAATTGAAGTTTGTTTGAATATTTCCATCATGACATATATCAACTCCTCTACTTGGTTCATCTCATTTTTTCCAATTTTATCAAACTCAATATGTGTTAGACCAGATAAATCAATATTTTTCCTTATGTTTTCACACACATTGTCTAAATATAAGGAGAAATTGTGGCTTACCACTTTGAGTTGGCTACTGTTTTCAAATTTGGTCCTCACTTCATCAGATTCAACTCAAGTAATATACTTTCTTCTTGGTCTCTTTTCAGACTCTTCTTCCTTGCTAGTTGATCTAGACATCTTCTCTTTTGGCTTTACTACTTCTTGGGGCTTCTTAGTAGTAGCTCTTGTGCTAGTTCAAGTTGCTTGAACTCAAGGCTTAGGTTTTACAATCTTCCTTGGTTTGCTAACTATTGGAGCTTTGAGTTTCCACTTCTTTTTCTCAAGTGCTTCACTGGCTTCCTCTCCCTTGGCACCTTCTTCAATTTCCACCTTTTCTACTTGGTCTTCACCTTAACCTTGAGTAATGGTCAATGGTGCTTGACCAATATCATCATCTTCTTCTTCTCCATTTTCCTCTATTCCTTTACCAACTTTTTCAAGCTTCTTGACAATTTTGTTCTTCTTTCTTGTGACTGAGGTAGTATTTAACTCCATCATTATCTTAGATTTAGCCACATCATAATTCCCAAAGGTAGTAGCCTTAGAATCTACATCTTTTGCAAGTAATGTTGTAATTTTTGTAGAGACCTCATCCACATTAATCTCATAGCCTAGTGGCCTTATCCACCTTACCCTTGGAACTGTAGCTTGAACATATGAAAAATCATTGTCAACTAGAAAGAAAAAATTATTGAAATGTTTCTCAACTAGTGAAACTAGTATCCTCAGTCTTTTCTTCATTGATTGCTTGAAATATTCAAAGTAGCTAGTCATTACAAACTCAAAATTATCTCCAAGTTAGTCAATACATTCACCTATTTGCACTACAATATATATGATTATTTTCCATACAAATTTACCACAAGTAAGCAATGTATTGTGTACATAAAAGTATGTTCATACAAGAATTGAACCAAATTTACATCATGTACTCTTGGTCTTCCTTATTGCTCCCAAATTTTGTGTCAATTGTTGCAACTACAACTTGGCAAGGTCATAAGTATGATCCTTCTGAACTATCTTGTGGCCCATGTTAATAGCAATACATGGTATGCTATTAAGTATGCTCGATTGATAAATTTTGTCTACTACAATCCTCACTACAAAAGTAATTAGGGGATTTGGGATAATGCCAATTGTCATTCCTCATTTGTTCCACACAACCCTTGTATTCTTCTCAATAATTTCCTTAGCTTCACTCCTCCTAGTTTTAGGTTGGTTTAAGGTTGCATACCCTATCACTTTGTGTACTTTCTTCTTTGTGATCTTCATCAGTTCATTTTCCAACGATATAGAATTAAAATGTATTCTAGTTGGAACTATCTTTGTCCATTCAGTTTTGAGAATGTTAGGGAAATCTAGGGCACAGGTTAACCATTTTGTCTCTACAAATTTGAATTCATCTTTTAATGCTCCATTCTCATATAATTTCCCATAGATTTCCCTAATTTCCATGTCACCTACACTACCCACCTTTCATGTATAGCAACATCTCACATCTTGAATTATTAAAACTTGAGGTAGTATCATCAATAATGCACTAGATGGATCTTCCTTGTAAGAAATATTAGGAATGGCTCTAAAGTTTGGTTGTTTGATCTCATTTCTTATCAATTGTACATTAAAAACTTCCTTCCCCTCTTTAACCTTAGTCATTGAAGAAGTAGACTCCACTATAAAAACCTAGGGTTTGTAAAAATTCAAACTACATAGCTTGGCACATGATAAATACCTTAGCAAATCTACTGAGATGATGTCGAACAACTATTGAATCCTATTTGTAAATATTTGGAATGATCTCTTATATTTTCCTTCATTTCCTCAAGCTCTCCTTCAAATTTGAATGATGCCAAATGAGTAAAAATTTATCATATAGACCTTAAAACCTTGTATTTAGTGCTTCATGCTTGCACAGCTATAAGCTTAGCTTTAATAGACATTTCAACTCACTCAACTTCCATGAAGTTTCCTTCATGCTCAACAACTACTACAATATTAGCCAACATTATCACTGATGATAGCTTGACACCAAAAAACATTTCACTTGGTAGCTAAAGTGAAGCTCTTCATGCTTGGCAATAACATGAAAATTATCATAACTTAAATATTTCTTCCAGGTTATAATTAACACTTTGCATCTTACTTCATGCATATATAATCTTTTCATAACTAAATCCTCAGAACTGATATATAGTATGCCTTTTTAAAAATCAGTCCCAAGATACCTTTAGATTGTTTAATTAGAAGTGGTGTGATTGGCTAACCCATTGGGTGAAGTGACCTCATATGAGCTTGATGTGTTGCAATCTTCCTTTCTCTTCTATGTCGTCTTCATCTCATCTCTAACATTCTCAACATCTACCTTTCCTTTTGCTTTTTTGAACTCACTCCTTAGCGCCTTTCACTTTGTTGAATTTTTTTTTCTTTTATGACCTCAACCATCTTTTGTAGTCACTTCTAAAACATGTTCTTATATAGTTTTCAGAAACATTTCCATAGTTTCGACAATAATGACAACTATACCTAGTATTATAATCCCAATTATAAGAGTTTTCATTGTTCTTTATGTTAGTTTTCTTGTTTGATGACCATTTAGGCTTACATGTACACTCATATGCTCTATGTCCATACTTCTAACAATTATAGAAGTATGCTTCAAATATTTGTGTGCTTATGGTCTTGGTTTTGCATTCATGTGCCTAATGTCCATGTTTGTTGCATTTGTGGTAATGACCCATGAACTTCTACTTAGGATTCTGATTTGTAGTCTTTCTCCTACAAACATTAGTAGTATGACCTATCTTACCACAATTATGACAAGTAGGTTTGGAGTTCTTACTATTGGCATTCCTTTGTTTACCACTTTTAGATGATTCTCATTTTTCAGTATTAGTGTAACCCAATCCAGTAGTATCACTATTAGATATAGAAGATCTCATTAATTGCTCAAAGTACTTGATAGCTTCACTAGGTTTGTTGAAGCTTTTAGAAAAATATTTTTCTTCTTTTAGATCATCTCATAGTTGTTCATTTCTCAACTTCAGAGTTGTGATCTCAATGTCCTTTCCATTCAATTTATGATTTGCAATCATGACTTGATTCATTGTCTCTAACTTCATCTTGGAAATTCATTGTACTTTTGATGTTTTCTCCTCCAATCTATTGACCAATGTCCTTTTCTCATCTCCAATCATGAATTTGTCTTCTATGGCTTTCTTTCTCTATTCAGTGACTTCATATAGCAATTCTAATTGGACTTTTTATTCTATCTTGAAATTTTTGACATTTTCATTTAGGGTTCCATTATTTTCCCTCAGATCTACAACTGCTGCATCAAATTCACTTGTGTTTCCATTTGCAAATAATTCACTAGTGTCAATCTCTTTGTAATTTGTGTCATTCTCTTCACTAGTTATTTCCTTCCTTCTTTTCAATGATTGCTTTAACTCATCTCTTGCTTCATTCAGATGATGTACCTAGAAAGTTGTATTTCAATCTCCTAGTTCTCAATGGTCTGTCCTAACTTGTAGACCTCCATTTCCAAGATCTTAAGAGTTTAGGGATTGTCCTCCTTAAGAAGACCTAGGTGACCTAGGGTTAGGTATGAATCAGTGATTGTGATTCAACCATATTGTTGCTTAATCGTTCCCCTTTTTTGGTTGAATGCATGTACAACATAGGGATTCACAATAAAGATATGCTCTTATCATCAAAGATAAGTTGGCTCCAAAATAGTTTACATAGAATTTTATGCCATTACAAACAACTATGTCAAAACTATATAACTTGGCATCTAAAGTCCTTGATTCTTGGTATCAACTACAACTTCAATGTTGTAACTCAGCCTCTGAATGATTTGTCATCCATTGATCACTCAACATCTAAATAACTTGGTACATATTATTTCTCTTCACTTGAGTGACTCCACACTTACTAGTTACTTGACACTTGAATCGCTCAACAGATACTGTTGCTCGGTACTTGAGTGACTTGGCATGCATTTTCTGACATGTTAGGCTTGGAATGCATTACTAAGTACATAACTTATAAATGACTAAATTGTATAGATACTCATTTTTGAAAACTAATCTAAGATTAAAAATCTTCCCTTTTGACATGAGTGGCAAAAACACTTGGTTATGCATGAATGATCTAGTAACTTTGTCCCCAATTCTCATAATATTGTGGAAGATCTTTCTCTCCTTTAGGGCCTTAAGTTCATGGTCTTACTAGGGAGACATGTGATTATGGTGGAAGGGAACTCTAAACTTGTTATTAATACTTCAAATTAGTGGTTGATAGTGGCATGGGTTGTGGTCAACATGTTAAAGGACATGTCACCTCTACTTTAAAAATGGAAGAGATGTGCATAAAACACATGTACTAAGAGGGTAATAGGGCGGTAGATAAAATAGAAGGTTCGAAAATAAAACTTAGTGGGAAGAGGTGTTGGTGATAGGTTATATCTCTAATAATAAATATTAAAATTCTCATAGAGAGTAAAGTGCCATGCAACCTAATGAATGATGATTATGTCTGAAATGCATCTCAACTAGTGCAATGATTTCATTTTATAAGAGATATTTGTGGGAAAAGGACTGATGTGACATCTAAATA
This sequence comes from Cupressus sempervirens, assembly GCA_028749045.1. Lineage (NCBI taxonomy): Eukaryota > Viridiplantae > Streptophyta > Pinopsida > Cupressales > Cupressaceae > Cupressus > Cupressus sempervirens. The sequence continues at coordinate 207,993,141 of CM053783.1, forward strand.
TTATTTCCTATATTGGATTTATTTAAAGAATTATCCCTAAAATGTTTCTATTAAGATTTGGGTTGTTGTCATCAAGAACGATGGGCAACAGTGAAATAATTATGATTTCAAAGATCTTTCCCTAATTTTGATAGTAATTTCAAAAATGATAACATTTATGGTTGGACTATATATATTAACCCAGTGCACAAGGCTTTGTATCACTAGAATGTGATATCTAATTACATTAGTTGGAATAATTATTAAGGCAAGGAACTTTTTTGGAAAGAGATTCAGATTATTTCCTTCATATTGGCATGTTGTATTTTGTAACACAAATACTTTCCAAAGCAATAAAAATTTCTTTCTTCATTTTAACAAGACTTTTATGTTGGACAAAATCTAAGAGAAAATTTTATTTGTGGACATTAGTGGAGATAGGGATCACATAGAAACCCATCATATTGAAGATGAGTGGCACAAGAATGCTTGTGTTTGGATGGAAAATTCTGAGGGAGGTCTTCTACCTTTAATAAAGATTATATAAAGGTTTGATAAGATAGAGTCAGTGGAGATGTTGAACACTTATAGAGATTTAACTATTGTAATTAATTGTATCTCTTTTGAAATTAATGAAGAGGTCATCACGTGGGTGATTGGTCTCTCTCGGCACCCACTTAACCAAATACCCATGTCTTCATCAACTGCTTCTTTCTTATCATATGGAGCTAGAATTCAACTTTTCCCATGTAAAAGTTATAATGCATCCTTTTTAGCTTTTTTGGTAAGAAACGAGAAAGAATTCTCGTTATTCTCAAGAACTTATTTTTCTTGTCTTAGAATGTTAGAGCTTGCATCTCCACCAAAGATGTGGAAAAGAGAAACTCTGATGTTTGCAATCTCAAGTTGTTGACTTCCAGTCTTCTCTTTCAAAATTTTCACCATGGATTCCACCACTATGAACTTTTGTTCTTATGGTTGATGTCACTTTTGGTGATGGGAATGATGTGTGGTCTGATTTTCTCCTTTTCTTTGCAAATCAAGTCTCAACTATTTTTTATTAAAGGGGACAGAAAAGGGATCCTAAACTCAAGAAATAGTAAGGGCAAAATAACAACCCATCATTGTTGCATGAATCACACATCATGATGAATGATGACCCTTCACCACTTATGATAAATTCAGAAGTAAGCATGTATTATAATTATGATTTAATGCTCCCTCTACTAAACTATAAACCACAAAGAATTCTACCAACTTAAGATAAATTTATATAAAAATATGTCATTTACATGAATACATTAGATGTTTAAATTGACAACATAATAAAAAGTGACAAATTATATGTTGTAAAAGTATTGTAAAATTCAATGATCTTTATTAACTTATATCCCTTCATCAATTAGAGAAGAAATAATTATTTCTAAACTAGGACTCTCTTTTTTTAATTTTAAAATAATATGATCAAAATTTTATGGCATACTTCTTAGTAAGATATTTTTAACACCATCATCATCATTAATTTTGGATTTTACAACTATAAGATAATTGACAAAAGAGTGAAGCATACTTAGATATTAAACAATATTATCTTTCTCATTCATTGTCAAACTAGATAGTTTCTAATTATCGATATTTTGGCACTAGAAGCTTGTGATCCAAAAGAGAATATTGATCCCATCCAAAGTTTATTTTTATGTGCTTGTTAAATCAATGTAATGTTATACATTGGTAAACAAAAACCAATCAGCCACTATAATCTTTAGTCATCCACTTCATCGCTTCTTCTACATCTTGGTGTTTTCTAATGATTCCACTAATAATTTGCCATAAATTTTTCATTCAAAATTGATTGTATTTTAATTTTCTACATGTAAAATTCAAACACTTCAAATTTGACAATTGTATTTATTTTATCCATTATCCTTATGAATAAAAAAGGAAATAATAGTATAATAATTCATGATACTAGCTTAGGTTGTTAAGTACATTGGATGATATTCAAATCTAAATAATTAAAGTAATAAATAGCAAAGAAACAAAGAATATTGTATATAAAAATAATAATCATATTGTATACATTCAATCATATTGACTTTGAAACAATATTTAACTATATATGTTTACCAATCAATATACAAACTCAACAAGTCAATCAACAGAAAAATGTCAACAATTGATTAGTTGAACTCTGAGAAGTTTACACTCTCTTCATTCACCTCGTGAATCATAGTCATCAAAATACATGGATTATTTTTGTATCTAAAGAATTATTACTTTTTTTCTTATCATTACTTGACACCTCACATGTAACACAAGAAATTAGGGGTTTCTTGAAGTGATATAGATCCATGTGTCCTTATAAAATTCTAAATACTACATAATTTAATATTATCCAAGATATGCAATCACTCCTCTATGGTAATTATTATATTGTAGTTTAATTTCACAATTATATTATATTGTAGTTTGATTTCACAATTATCTATTTTTATGCAGGTCAATCATAAACAATGACATAACCAATCTATCATATTCTCTAGAATATTAAAATGATAAGTTCCTTCTCTATAGTTAAAGATGAAATCCTTTCATCGGTATTTTTTTGTGCTTATCATGAAAAACTATATCGATTCACCACTTTGTTATAAATTTTCCATAGATGTGATTTTTTTGGGTGATCTCCTAAGTCTATTTTATCATCTAATTACTTAAATAATAAAAAAGATATGAATTGAAATATATTTCATTTAAGTACATTAAAACTAAAGACCATTTTGAACATTGAAAATATAAGAGGTTTTTGTGTTCATATTTTTTAATTGAAAAATACAATGTCTATAACAATTTACAAATTTTAAGATCTAACTATTTATCCTTCCATCTCATAACTCTTTACACCTACCCATAGGAATTGGCACTCAAACTGTCTTCCTTTATTTCTATATTGTCCTCCTATTGAGAATTAGGGGTCTTCTACATTAAATCTTCAACATGTTCCTCTCCTAATTTTGTCTCCATATCACTATCAACAAGTTCTGGCTTAGCCTTCTTAATAGAGATGGGGGAATCCATACCCAATTCCATAGAATTTTTTTTCCTTTGCTTCAACTACTACATGGCCTAGTTGATGGGTCTCTCTTCTCTAAAAGCCCAAGCATAAAATGATCCCACATATTCCTTTTAATGGAGTTTGAGTTAAGGAGAGTCAATCCTTCCTACAAATTATTTTTTCCATTTTTCTTCCAAATGACATTAATATTATGAGTGAGAGAATAAAATAGATAAAAGAGGAAGAAAATCCTCCTCTTATGCCTAAAGTGATTAATCCAAACCAAATCATAGGAATGGACCCTATCAAAGTAGCCATCCAAAGATATTTAAGTTCATGATAAGAGTCAAAACCTTCATCCAAATATTCTTTGAAGTTCATCAGAAATAGAAACCCCCCCATAATCCTTTCAAACAAAATTGTCTGTCTTAATTTTAGGGAGTTCTATAACCACAACATCAAAAATATTTTTATCACAGAAGAAATGTATACCTTGTGGACTAAGCCCATTGATGTGCACAATGAAATTCACATAAAGTTGTAAGAGTCTCCCACCAAAGTGTCATTATTCCCCACCCATTTTATTAGAATTAGAGTTGTAGTGACACAAAAATACCAAAGAAACTCACATAGAATGCCATCTTATCCAAATATTCAGAGAAACACCATCCAAAGTAACATTATAATTAATCTTTCCTCCCTAAATTATATTTTTAAATAATAGCAAGATCTAGTATCCTAATAGTAGTGCTATTTATCTTGTCAAAGTAAATAAGAGATTTTAAATCTTGAGTTAAATTTGGTACACCTTGTCACCTAATGATATCATTTGATATGACTGCCAAGTTGGCAATGATGACAACAACATTATTCTATTCCCTATAAAGGTGTAATTTTGTTTTGAACATACAAGTAACATGTTTAGCTCATTTATAATTTTATCTATAGTCCAAGATGGGGGACTCTTAGTTTTAAAGAAGTTAATAGTACTCTCCAAATCCCCTTGTATTTAAATACTTTTAGCTTGATAACAAGCTTCCAAATTGAGATCTTTAAATAATCTGATTGTTTTAGCCAATTGATTAGTCTAGGAGCCTAGAGGGAGGGTAATGGCCTTCATAATACCATCCTTATCATCTCTAATTATACTATCACATCCCACAATTCCCATATTCGTCTTGGCCACCCAATTGAAATTCATTTTTATTCATCCTTGTGGAGGAAAATCATATTTGGAATTATCCCTTTAATCTTTATTGTTGTCATAAATGGATATCTTGCAACCAACAACTCTTCTAGCCTAAAAATCTGAATTAGGATTTATGTAATTATGATAATTTTTAATGATGCAACTCTTAATGTTCTTAGATAAAATCTTTGGAATAAAAATAGTATCTATAGAGAGCCTATTATTTCTCTTCCCTCATCAACAACAATAACTTCCTATTAATATGAGAATGAGTCATATTCTAGTTTAGCTAGAAATCATGTAAAGAACCAAACATAGTCTAGTGCATATTCAAGTTAAGAAAAATAAAACACAAAACCCCCTAGGAGTAATTGCAATAAATAAATATATGAGCCACACAATTCAAATTAAATTTATCCAGAGGAAACACTAATTAGGAAGCGTCAAACCTCTAAGCCATAGATTGTCAAGAGGGAGGATCTTATTCTGAATAACCAACCAATAGAAGATATTAACTCTTGTGATAAGGGACTTATTCCAAAAATTACCCCAAAAGGGAGGTAAGGAATTATGAGGGAGAAAAGAAGGTACCAAAGAGGAAAAATAGTAGTTGTCTAAAGAATTATTACCATAAATAAGAGAATCATCCACATAATCAACCACAAAGGAAGAATTAAGGAATAATCCAAGGGAAGCAAGAGAGGCATCCACAATAGCTAGATTCGTCTAGGAACAATTGGGCCATTAGTCACAAACCTTAATATCATATCTTTGGACATATCTTTCCTTGAAAAGATAATTTTTATTTATTGAGCCAATAGGGTACTTGAATAACCATATGTCCTAAAAATAAATCCTCCTCCCATCTCCAAGATTTCATCTAGCTTTAGTTAAGGCAACATCCTTTCCACTTTGGATGAAATTCAAAATGAATGATCAAAGTGTCTTGGAGTCAAATATAAAGAACAAACCTATCCTAGGACAAGAAAATAGGTAGTCACTTTTAACAATACAGTTCAAATCTTCCACTTTACCAAACACTCTCTAGATCTCTTTGGTCACAAGAGAAGAATTTATTAAACAAAACTATGATGAATCTGAAGGCCTCCCCATTTACTTAGGTTTCAAACCTAGTCCCAAGAAATAGGATCCATTAATCTTTTATCTTCCACCCAGTCGACAAAAGGTTCTTTTGGATTTTTTTGATGGCATTGAAAAACATTGCAACAGTCCTTAAAAGGTTGGGGACATAGAAATGTAGGTTTTTCTAAGGAGCCTTCAAAAGTTGAAGCTTCCCATCTTGGCTCAAAATGGAACCCTTTCAACCCACAACTTTCCTATTAAACCTATCAACCAACAAGGACGAAAAGGTATCAAGAGGATTAAGACCATGAGGGGGGTGGGGAAGGTGGGTGAAATAAGAGGCATACAAATGGTTGATAGAAAGACCAAAAATCTAGGCTATCTTCAATTTTTTATCTTATGTGGTGTTGATAAAGTATTAATAATTGTTATACCAATTGATAACCAGACATATATCCTTAGTGTTAAGCTATAAAATATCCTTCAAACATTGGCTTCTCTTATTGAGGACTGATCCAAAATAACAATATTATCAAGAAATCATTAATGAGAGGGCACCAAATTTGTAGATGAAGGAGTCAATTCCATGAAAGCAACCTTCAACACTTTAGAATGAAATAACATGTCCAAGGTTTTCATTGCGATGGAAAAGAGAATAGGAGAAACATGATCTCCTTGGCAAAGACCCCTAGAAGGTTTTAAAAATTAGGAAGAAAAATAGTTGAAAATAATGATCATAGAGACAATACAAACAAGCTAGGTAATAAGCTAGACAAATTTATCACAAAAACCAAAGGCCTTGGGGAATTTTATGAGAAAGCCCCTATCCACTGAGTCATAGGCTTTAGAAAAATAAAACTTTAGAAGAAAACCATGCTTATTAGAATTGTTAGCTAAATGAATTAGTTCATGCACTTTTAAAATAGTATCCAAGATCTATCTCCTTGGGAAAAACCCACTCTTCTAGGGAGAGACAATCTTATGAAGAATAGCTAGCTATCTAAAAGTGATAATGTTAGAAAAGATTTTCTAAATGGAGCTACATAAACTAGTGGCATGAAAGGATCCAACATATCTCTTGGGAATGAGGGCAATAAAAGTAGCATTGATCTATTTCAATAAACACCTAGAACTAAACAACTCCATGATCATAACACGTACATCAAGGAAAATAACCTCCCAAATCGCCTAAAAAATGAACATAGGAGAACTATCTAGATAAGGGGATTTCTCACAATCAAAGTAGAAAGCATAATTTTTAATTTCATCTTTATTAATAATAGCTATCGGCTAGTTATTAACCTCAGAATTGAACATTGAAAGAATACTTCCAAGGAGACAATCTTGGGAGGAAACACTCAAGCTCTTATCTCTAGCCAATAGAGAAGAAAAGAAGGCTACAAACTCATCAAAGACATCCTTGTCATTTTTTAATCTTTTATTTCTTGACAAAATTCTAGTTATGCTATTCACTGTTCTATCCTCTGAAGTAGTCAGGTGAAAGAACTTGGTATTCATATATATCTTCACTTAAGTCATAAGGACCAAGATCTCTACTTCTGATATAATTCCTCTTTGAGAATAATATCATGATACTTAACCAATATTTTTTCCAATATTTCAGTAAACTTGAAGATCCCCTTATCTTTGAATGACCATCTAAAATGTCGTCAAGGTTAGATTTGTCAATCTTCTTCTATGAAAAATATTACAAAACACATCTTTATTCCAAACATTCACTTTATCCTTCACAAAAGAAAATTATTTAGCCACCCTAATAATTGTCGATCCATCAATAGAACTTGCCAAAACTCTTTAATTTTATTTCTAAAATCCAAATGTTCCAACCACATTCACTCAAATCTAAATGGAATTTTTTTTTTACCACTAGATGGTAAAAAGAAAAAAGATAGGAAAATGATTAAAACCAATCTTAGGAATTGAAGATAGGGAATAGCAAAAAGAATTAAACTAGTCGCAAGAGATTAAAGCTCTATCGAGCTTGACTTGAATTAGATGTTGACCAACACTATGATTACACTAGCTAAAGTCAGATCCCTGAAGATGCACATCCACCATAGCACATAGCTTAATAAAGTCCACAAGTTCCATCTTGTAATCTAGCCAAGATTGAGAACCAACCATGCTTAAATTATCATTATCCTTTAGAGGAGAATTTAAATCGCCCATAATCAACCAAGGTGCATTCAAGAAAGTACGCCTGAGATCCGATGATTCCAAAAGTTGAATCTTCTCAACTTTGTATTAGGCACATAGATATTTGTAACCAATTGGGTAAAGTTATCCCTAACATGTTTATATTTTAACATATAGTGTTACTCTTAGAGATCATAATATCACAATGGACAAGATGGTGATTCTAATCGGTAACCTCACATCTAGAAGCCCCTTCAGAACTACAACCCACCACGTTGCCATTCCAAAAAAGGAAGATTCTCTCTACCTTATCTTTTGTCAGCTTGATTTCTTGAATCAAAATAACATCTCATTTGTGGTCCCAAATAAAATTCATAAGAGTATCTTGTGTATGACAGGCATTTAAACCACTAATATTCAAAGACATAATTCTCATTTGTTACTTTGTGAACAACCTTCTTGGATGATGAGTTACTTCCTATTTGCAATGTCTTCTTTCTTAACAATCTCTCAAATGTATTTTCTAGATTTCCTACAAGGTTCATACTTTTTACCACCAACATTGACCTTCAAGGATCTTCAGAGTGTAAGATTTATAAAAGCTAGCATAAAGAACCATTCCTCTTTCTCCTAGTCACCATCAACCACTTGCTAAAGTCCCCTTTTTCAAAAAGAAAATCATCCATGACCTTATTCCTTTGATTCTCATCCCCAGTACCAAAGAATACTATTTCCAATATGGAAGAAACTTCATTGTCCATAAATTGATGGGTAGACACAGCCAGTTGTAATGTTGATTTACATTTTACTTTTTCAATGTTGATATATAAAAGATTCTAGATAGAAATTAATATTTCTATGTCACGTTGGCTAATTCTAGTATTTTCCATTTAAATCCCTTTATATAATAACCTCAAGAAAATGTTTTTAAGGCGAGTCAATTAAATTTATTTTATGCAGCATCTTATAGGTCTTTTATTTTGTGCGTTATTTTCACCTGACCCTGCCAACTAACATGGAGGTTTAAGTTTACCACAAATATTTTTCACTACTGAAAACCGAAAACAATTATAAAACGGACCCCCAAAAACAATATTGAAGAGACGATAGAAGACCTTGCAATTAACATTGAAAATCTAGTTCACGAATTATTATTTTTAATAAATCAACAATAGATAGACATATTTAATCTTAAACTATTATATGCCTTCCACATCCTGCATATGATATTTTTAAAGCTTTTTAATCCTATATATTAAAGTTCCTTGAAAACCAAAAATTGCAAGTAGCTCTCTTATAATCATAGTGAGGAACTAAATTTATTCATGTGTAGTTCACAACCGAAACTGACAGTAGCAAAGGTTTTGGAAGATGCAATTAAATGGATATGCTGTTGGGCACCCCGCGGCCTGTGAGACCGCCTTCTTTTGACAAATCAGAAGTGTTGGGGTAGAGCAAGGTATATGCAACTTTTGCAGGTCCATGCCTGTTTTTATAAACTTCGCATTTACTGTTTCTCTCAATTATATTCCTCTCAATCTGTATCATGCTCGCTGAAAATCTCTCGAACGCTGCTTCTACAGCTTCATCGTCTACGCAGCTCAACGTGGATCCCTGCAATTGTCCCAAATACACCTCATTTTTGGCATGATTTGACAAGATTTCCAAAACGGCCATGATAAGGGTGGCCTGCGTTGGAGAAGATATTGTGCTCAAGAAATATGCTTCTGGATCCTTAAGGAGTTCATCGTATTCACATGTTCCTTTGTCTGGAATCAGACGTCTGCTCATTGTGGGCATATTTGGCATGTATCCTCCATACGAATACTGCCCAAAGTTCACTGCCGCATGGAGGGCAGATGTAATCCAGATGATAGTTGTGGCCGCTTCGATTGTTTCGTCCACTGAATCCATCTTGTACCATCTGGATGGATCGTCTTTCAGATCTCCATGTCCCACATTTACTATTTCATCCCACCATACCTGCAATTCTTTGTCTCTTCGAACAGAAGCATCGTCCTTGTAATACAGAGATAAGTATTCTGAAACCCACGTTTTTAGGGCAAACCATATTTCAAGACCATCAACAGCATATGGGTAGTCCTCAATCAGAAGCCTCAAACCATGAGGTGCATTTGAGTCTGGAACTGCCATTCCCCTGTACAGCACATGTTAAAGCAAATGATATGCTTAATCGACCTTTTGAATTGAACCAAGAGGAGACAATATAATTTGCTAGCAATTTAGCTTTCCAAATATTAGATTCTCACATTTTGGAACTCTTCAATTAAATGTTACTTGCCTCTCAACGGAGACTTAAAAGAAGCCAACTAAAGAAATTGGTATCTCAGTTACCTAGTAAGGAGGTCAGCAGGCAATCCTTGCTCATTAAATTTCCAGTTTTTGTAGACTTTAGATGACATTTCTGATGAGTATCTGCCAGGGGTAAAGCCTTGTTCAATGATACCTGCTGCATTGATCAAGCTCTGACGGGCAGCTTGATTGATGTCCATGGTATCGAGGAAATGGGGTATCAATAATTTGTATACTGGGTGCATTTTGCTTAGCTGTCTCCGAGTGGCTATAATGAGAGGCTCTGTGACACAATGAGTCCTCAGCCTGCAAACACAACCCAGTTGTGACTGTTAAATTTTTTCGCTTTACAGATCTTATTAGACATTGATTTATTACTTAATAAAAATGTGATTTTGTTATCAGATTCGCGTTATCTTTGTTCAAACTATTTAATTGATAATGAATTTGAATGCCTGTTTTATGGTATCAATATTTTAGATTATATTCTCTAAGATATATTTCCTTGCATTTTCTGAAAATATATGCGTCTTTTTTTTATATCAATATAGCACTGTTTATTTACCAATGACTGACGAGTTGATGATAGCCTGCATCATTTGATTTTGCATGTGCTTTGGCTAGTTGCCACAATGCTCCTTCTTCCGTGCCACGAGTTCCTGGTGTAAGAACTTTTTTAACAGCTGCGTTCCCATCAATTGGAGGCAAGCTCAACTCTATGGCCACTGGCTTTAGTATTCCTTCCTTGCTGAGGAATAATACTGTGCGGCTTGCATATGTTTTAATGTCGTCAGAAATTTTGTTAATTCGCTCCACGTAGGGTGTAAAGGCATCATAGTAGTCGAGAATAAATAGCCGTTTCGATTCCAAGGCCTATATTAAATTTCTAATTCCATCAGTCCTGTACAGTTCAGAAAACTAATAAACAATATATGTGAAGAGATAAATTACCTGATCCACAGAAAGGCCTTCAATGTTCTTTTCTATGTGTTGGGCTGTGATGGCACTCTTCTGCGGACCGAACACCTTCTCATCCAAGCTGCCAGAGGGAGGAAATTCCTATACACAATATATACTAATTAAATTATTTTCAATCAGGCAGGATCTAAAGTACACTATTTAACCTAGTAAGTTAGGTTGGTTTTTGCGCGTTTTGTTATCTTGATTTAAAACTCCCACACAATCTTATTGAAAAACAGCATGAAATATATTTTAAACTTGTCACATTAAATAAATTGTAAATTGTAAGAATTTCGTATGATTGAATGAATAAGACTGTAGCATATTAATAGCTTCTTGTTCGAGAATATAAAGAATTTGGGTCACCTGAAGAGACCGAATCATGAGTGGATTCACACCCGCAAGAGTTTGGCGTGCAAATTCCTCATCATCTCTCCAAGCGTACTCATCGGCTGTAACACCCAAAAATTCATTAGTTTAATTTAATAATATTAGATTTCATATTTTACAACTGGGGTGAGTAGTTTAATCTTCAAAGAAATTCAACACTGAAATATTGATGAATTAATCTTATGGATTCAGAAGATTACGAAAAATTCCAAATCAAATGAACAGAGATCTGCTGGCAGGTGATAGATGAGACTCAGGGCCGTTCACCCTTATTTCACTGTCATGACAATCTTAGAAATCAGTTCACATTAGTTTTCTTTTAAGACATCAGTTAATACACAAACTAAAAGGAGTTTTGTAATATGCGATGCATATTTAGTTAAACCTACGATATACTAAGTTTTTGAAATATTGTATGAATAAAATAGTTTGTGTTTATTGTTACAATTTTCAGTGTGGTTATATGGATTACATTTGTTTTGGGATTCCACAAGATCAGATTATAAAAGCCTTATTATTATATAAATATATTAAATGTTAAAAACTTATCATAATAAAATTAAAATTGTAAAACTATAACCATAAATTTATAGAAGCGAAAGGATCTACTAAATATTCAACCTATCATACGTCATCCTCGATCTCGTCAACGAGCCGCTGGATAAGTTGGAGAGGGTTTTTGTGTTGTTTGTGTATCTTGTGAGAATTCTCAGGGATTTGAAGTCCCCTTCTGTAAAGTTCATTGACTTCATCGATGGTATTGAAGGCTTTGTCGAAGACGTTAACAAGTGTGGGAATTACCATGTTGGCAAATGCGACGATTGTGTTTGCGCCAAAGTCAGAAAACTCAGTGTAGGGAAATCTTTCATCCGGGGGAACAAAATTTGTGCTTGTCCGCGTCTCGAACTCGGGAGCTGCGCACAACGGTACATCCAGATGAAAAATTAATCTAAATAATAGAAGAGGAAAAAATTAAAGTAAAATGCTAGGTAGTCTTCAAATATTGAAATTTTTAGCATTAATTTAGAGTTTGTGTTCATTTGATGAACATATTTTCTTTGATAGCTAAGAGGTTATTATTGAAATAAAATATAACAAAGCATCTTTCAATTAAAATTATTGAAAAATTTAATATAGAATTGTAAAGTATATTATTTATATTTGAAGATTTGATAAAAAAAATCTTGTGATAGGTAGGAGGTCATTATTGAAATTAGGATAAAAGATTTTGACAATTAAAATAAAACAGACAATCTAAAAATTATGCTAATGTCCAAACACTAAAATCTACATATGAAAACTTGAGTAAACTTTGTACAAGAGGTACCAGGTCATTACTATAAACAAAATAGAAGTATTTGACAATTGACATAAAAGAGGATAAGCAAGACATTTGCAAATTCTAAATTGTAGAACTCAATAAAGTAGTCCATTTATATTTGATGACTTGTCTAAACTTTTTGTGATAGATACAAAGTTAGGAAATAAAAGACACTATTAAAAACAAGTAATAAAGCATAAAAGGACAATTGAAATAAAAGAACTCTAATATTAAAAAACCAAACTATAGGATTCAGTAAGTACATCAGTTTACGATTGAAAACAACACAAATAATAGTAATTGAAAACAACATAACTTCAGAATCAATCAAAGTACATCATCTAGAGATAAAATGGACAAAATAAGAGTGCTTTTATGGATTATAAAAGTTTATGTGTCTCTTACTTAAATTAGTATCACACATTAAAAGATTTACCTTATATTCTTACTCTATTCTGATAATCTAAAGAATATCTTAACAAATATTTCAAATGTACATGCCTGTTTTAAGACGTGGGTGGCCCGTTCTACATCTTCTGGGATACGGAAATTCCTGTGACCCACCGAGCACTTCTCTGCAGAGATCTGGACTTTTCTCTGGCTCCCCAAGATCGTTGTAAACATCGTAATCATAAATCAAATCGCCCAATTTCCGTTCTCCCGTTCCGTCACCGCGCAGAGATTTCATATCCAACTCCCTCAGTGCCCTCAGTTCCATTGGCGTCTCTTCTGGAAGATAAGTCTGATCGATAAACACATTATAATATATTACCATACTTTTCATTTGAATGAATGAATTTTGAGGACGAGAGAGAAGTACCTTATTAGCAAAGAAAACACGGTCATTAGCAAAGAAAATCCAGGAATGAAAATGGAGAGTGTTTTAAGAAAAAACTCTCGTGCGTGCGTGTTTTTTAAGAGAAAGGCGCCAGGGAAACCAAGCGAAGGGTTCCATTTGAAAGTGATTTTATAGCGGCTGTCTCCGGAAATAGGTCCCGCCAATGAATCCCACCTTAAATATGTTGGTTCGCTTACTGTTTTGCCTGATCTCGTCTCTACACATAGCCAATATATAAAACATGTTTTTTTTAAGTAAATTGATCAAGTATTTATTATAAAAAGATGATGGTAATTATATTTATTTGGTTAAAGAGGGTTTAATAAAGTAAAATTAGAAGAAATTATAAAAGATAGATTTTATTTTCTAAAATCAAAGAAAGGGAGATGATATTTGCATCTCTCCCTTTTTGACCCTCTTATATATAATACAAAAAATTCAAACAATTATAAAATTATCCTACTAAATCTATCATATATTTGAATATTTGTATCATTTCTACTAATTTATTTATCTGTTTATATATTTGAAATAAATTTAATTAATATAAATATTCATTATATATATATATATATATATATATATATATAAGTTACAAAGTTCATTAAGAATAATTTATTTTCATAAATTTATAAATTTCATTTTGTACTCTTTTCATTTATGTTTCTCTTTTCTTGTGTTAAAATCTTAATTAGCAACTTTCTTAATTTAAAACTATTGTTTGATTATTAAACAATCAATTATTTTATTATTAATAAGATGCCATTAAATACATAGTGTATCAATTTTTAAGAACTATAATTTTTCTATTTGAAATAATACAAATATAGTTAACAAATCATTTCTATTAAAAAAAAATTATATAAAAAAAATTCATTCTTTACCAACAAAATCTCAGTCTAAGAATTCATATTCTCCTCTATCTAATAATTAAAAATTAAAAAGCTCTTTATATATATAGCTCAGTGTGTAGTAAATCTACTAAATAGCTTTATATTAGATTGTGTATTATTCATGAGTCAATTTTTTAAATTAAAATATTTAGAATATAAATATTTAAATATGTAAAAAAATAGAAATATTTTACTATGTAGGAAAGTTTAGAAAGTTTATATTAAAATCTAGATTATGACATTTTTTCAAAGCTTAAAAATAGTTTTATAAAATTATTAATGTTTCTATTTTCTATATAACAATTTTATTTTTTAAAGATGTAAATAATATATAGAAAAAATATAATAAAATTACTGATTAAAGTAACAAAAAACTAAAAAACTTTTTTTGTTAACAAAATAACTATATAGATTTTATTATCTTGTTACTCTAAACTTAATATTTATACACATTACAAAAAAATTTCCAAACATCCTAATTCTAATGAATCTAATTTATTTGATAATTACATTTAAATTTTTGATACTTCCCCTATTCCTCAAACTCCCAGATATGAAATCTGGGGAACGATTCCCATATCGGCCTTGTAAGGAAACTAGAGAAGTATTTTTTCCTAGTGAAGGAAGATGACAAAGGCATACTTGATTTAATTCTTCTCTTCCCAAACTAGGGATAAGAATTTTGTGGCTAGCTAAGGGAATACTAACACTGCTTTCTGATATAAAGTTTGTTTTACTTAATCCTTTCATCGCCTCCATGATGTCCACACTCTCACTCACTCTCCACACAAATAGTGTTAATTATTGTTAGTTGGACATCTGTTATTTCTGACCCAGAAATAGCAGTAGTATTTATGGGTAGCTTGGACAACTGTTCGTCCTTATCTATGAAGAGCAGTAGTATTTATGGGTGGTTTGGACAGCTGTTTGTCCACTTGCCAAGAATTAGTAAATGGTTATTATTTACTAATTTTAGAGATTTCCGTTTGGACACCTTGCAACCAATTCTATTAGTGGCTGTCGAGTTGTCTTAATCTTAGCCGTTGGTTTGATTTAATCTCGGTCGTTGGTTTACCAACAGGGGTATATAAAAAGGGGTCATTGGGTCATTTGGATTATGAAGTTTTGGAGAAATGTTTGCAGTGTTAGCAAATAGTCTTGCAATGTTAGCAAGGGCACAGTGTTAGCATGGAGATAGCAGTGGGGAATATCAGTGGGAGAAATTAGGAGGTTGTCAGAGTTCTGCCAATGAGAGGCAAGAAATTTTGTATCTCTTGATTTGCTGAAGTTTAATATAATTCCTCATCTGTAGAACTAGTTTTCCCTTAGGGGTTTTTCCAGGGACAATTTGTCCGAAAATATTGTGTTCATTGTGTTGTGCATTTCTTTCCTTATTTTATAAGTGAAGTTGCAGTTGTGTTATTTTTTGATATTAGCTGGGAATTTATTTTCAGTAGTTTAGTAATCATTTATGATAGGAGATTAATAATCAGTGACTGCAATAGTTAGATTTTTCACATGGTATCAGAGCATTGTTAAGGGTAGAAGAGTTTTTCCTTAGGAAAGAAATTTTGATCTCTTTAGATTTATTATTGCTTTAAACCCTTGAGATGGCTTCAACTGGTTTGAGAGATCAGGATAGATTGGATGGTGCGTCAAATTTTGGTGTCTGGAAGGCCAGAATTTCTTTATTGTTGGAAGAGTATGGTATCAAGGATTATGCTACCAATGGTGTACCTCTACCAACGGATACAACAAAGCTTGCAGCATATAGGAAGGACGATGCCAAAGCGAGGAGGATTACCCTTGATGGTGTCAAGGATCATATTGTTCCACATATCTCGGAGCTAGATACATCGAAGAAGATGTGGGACGCCATTCTAAATCTATACTAGAATGCTACCACCAATAGGAAGTTGATTCTCAGAGAGAAGCTAAAGATTACTCGGATGAATCAGGGAGAAGACGTCACAAGTTACCTCACCAGGCTCAGACTTGTCAAGGATGAGTTAGCAGCTATTGGAGATAGCCCTAGTGATGATGAGTTAGTGAGAATAGCCCTAAATGGGTTTACTAAACAATGGAGTGACTTTGTTCAAGTTGTCAGTGGACGAGATACTTTACAGAGTTGGGATCGACTATGGACTGATTTCACTTAGGAGGAGTTTAGACTAAGTCTTGTCAATGGGGCCAACAAGAGTCAAAAAAATGAGGTGGAACAAGAGAATAGTGCCCTAGCGGGTAAAGGGAAAGCAAAGAAGGGATCTAGCAAAGGATCAAATTCACAAAGTGAAAAGAAGAAGAAGGACCTTTCTAAGGTCAAGTGCTTTGGATGTCATGAGTTTGGCCACTATGTCAGTGATTGCCCAGAGAGGAAGAAGGGTAAGAAGCAGGTGGCGGCTTCAGCAAGTGCGGAAGAACTCTCCAGTAGAATGGAAGATGAGTTTGCACTCATAGCTTGTATGGTTAGCTCAACCTCACAGTGTGTTTCATATATAGATAGTGGGGCGTCATTTCATATGATAGGAGTTAGAGAGTACTTCTCCAATTACAAGGAGGAGGACACCAACATCTAGATTTCTATGGGAAACTTGTCCAAAATTAATCCTGTTGGGAAAGGGACTATTCAGTTTCAGAGGGAGAATGGAAAGATAATTCCACTTCATGATTTGTTATATGTGCCAGGCTTAGGTATGAATTTGATTTCTATATCTGTTCTTCAGGATAGAGGGTATAATGTACTCTTTAGAGGGACACATGTGTTGATTAAGCACAAGGATTGGAAATCACCCATAACTATTGGAGTTAGGAGTGGTCGCCTTTATAGATTGCAGTTTGATACTCCTAAGGCACTTATGAGCAATAGTAATCCTAGAGATCTTGGAGAGCTATGGCATAGGAGGATGGGCCATATTCATCATGGAGCACTTAGATTGCTTCGTGAGACTGTGACAGGTGTTCCAGAGGTGAGCACAGAGCATGATGATGTATGTAAGGGATGTGTGTTGGGGAAGTTTGCGAAAGCATCTTTTCCAAGGAGTGACACCAGATCTACAGGTGTTCTTGATCTAGTACATTCAGATGTTTGTTGACCAATTTTGACGAAATCTCTCAGAGGATATGAGTACTATGTTACTTTTATTGATGATTTCTCTAGAAAGACCTAGATATACTTCTTGAAGACTAAGGATGAGGTTTTCAGTCGATTCCAAGAGTTCAAGGCTCTTGTGGAGAACTCGACAGAAAAGAAGATAAAGGTTCTTCGGTCAGACAATGGAGGCGAGTATAAAGGAAATGTCTTCCAAGAGTTCTGCACCAGAGAAGGAATCAAGAGAGAATGGATTGTTCCTTATAATCCACAGCAGAATGGAGTTGCTGGGAGGAAGAACCGTTCTATATCGGAGGCAGCTAGAGCTATGCTACATGACCAGGACATGCCCCGTTACTTATGGGCAGAGGCATGTAATACAGCAGTCTACATTCAAAGTAGAGTTCCACACAAGGTGCTAGGGAAGATGACACCAGAGGAGGCTTTCACAGGGAAGGAGCTAGATGTTAGTCACTTTAGGATATTCAAGAATTTGGCATATTGTCATATTCCTAGAGATACACGTAAAAATTTATATTAGACTACAGAGAGGGGGTACTTTTTTGGGTACAGTGAGACCTCAAAGGCATACAGGATTTTCTTTCCGGGGACTAAAAGAGTTATTGTCAGACGGGATGTCAAGTTCATGGAGGACAAGGCATTCAAGAGATCCAGAGATTTGCCAGTAGATGATCAGAGTGAGTAGCCAACAGAAGCTCCAAGACCAAATCAAGGACAGCAAAGCTCAAGTACAGTTACCAGTACGAGTGTAGACTCAGTTAGTGAAGATTCACAAAGTATGGAGCAATAGGTGCAATAGGAAATGCATCTAGAAGACTTAGAGGTTGACATTTCATCCTCTACAATTGGCAGCAGGAACCATCTAGTTCCAGATACACAAAGGGATACTCAAGAGTTTGTGGGAGCTCCTAGGAAGAGTACTAGACAGCAAAGACAACCAACCAAGTTCAATGACTATGTGGCATTAGTTAGTCAATTGGTAGATAGTGAGCCTTCTAGCTATCAGGAAGCTGCAGAACATCAGGTATGGAAAGATGCTATGGTTGAGGAATATTCTTCAATAATGCAGAATGATGTGTGGGAGGTAGTACCTAGACCAACAGATAGGGTTGTAGTTGGATCACGCTGGGTCTATAAGATAAAGCACAGTGCAGATGGTAGCATCAAGAAATATAAGGCTAGGTTCGTGGCAAAGGGGTTCTCTCAGAAGGAGGGAATAGACTATGAGGAGACATTTGCTCCAGTTGCCAGGTATACTTCAATACGAGGTGTAATCTCACTTGCAGCACAGATGGGATGGCAAATCCATCAAATGGATGTCAAGACAACATTCCTCAATGGTGAGTTGAAGGAGGAGGTATAGATAGAACAACCAAAAGGCTTTGTAGCACACAACAAAGAGACCCACGTGTGCAGATTGAAGAAAGCATTATACGGACTCAAGCAGGCTCCTAGAGCGTGGTATGAGCACATTGATACATACTTGCAGAAAATGGGCTTTGTGAAGAGTGAAGCAGATGCTAACCTCTACTACTTGATGGTTAGGGGTGAGATTCTCATTCTTGTTCTTTATTTGGACGATCTATTTCTTATAGGTTCATTAGGGCTCATAGTGGATTGCAAGAGGAACCTTGCAGAAGAGTTCGAGATGAAGGATTTAGGACTTATGCACTACTTTCTAGGCATGGAAGTGTGGCAGACAAATGGGGAGATTTTCCTTGGTCAAGGGAAATATTGGATTGAAATCTTGAAGAAATTCGGGATGGAGGATTGCAAAGCCATGTCTACACCCATGATCACAAATTGGACGAAGGTAGATACATCTAAGGAGAAAGATGTAGATCTCACTTTATATAGATAGTTGATTGGTTCGCTTATGTATTTGGTCAACACTAGACCAGATATAGCATTTGCAGTTAACTCTCTTAGTTAGTTCATGGTTGAACCAAAGAGAATGCATTGGATAGCGGCTAAGCATGTGCTATGTTACTTGTGTGGTACAGTCGAGTATGGGATCAGATATGTTCGAGGTGAAGGTATCAGGTTGATAGGCTATACTGATGTAGATTGGGTAGGAAGTACAATAGACAAAAGGAGCACTTTAGGGTGTTGTTTCAGCTTGGGATCAGGAGTTGTATCTTGGTTCAGCAGGAAGCAGAAGTCTGTGGCTCTAAGTTTAGCAGAAGCAGAATACATAGCAGCTAGCATGGCGACATGTGAAGCTATATGGCTTCGGAAGTTGTTAGTAGCCTTGTTTGGTCAGAAGGTTGAGACTACCGTGATACATTATGAAAATCAAAGTTGCATCAAGTTGTCTGAGAATCCAGTGTTTCATGATAGGTCTAAACATATAGATATCAGATATCACTTCATCAGAGATTGTGTACAAAGGGGAGTTGTTCGACTACAATACATACCTACAGATGAGCAGGTTGCAAAAATTCTAATGAAGGCTTTGGGAAAGGCCAAATTTATCTTCTTCAGAGATAAGATGGGTGTCATGCAGAATAGCTTCCTCGCTAAGAGGGAGTATTAATTATTGTTAGTTGGACAGCTGTTATTTCTGACCCAGAAATAGCAGTAGTATTTATGGGTAGCTTGGATAGCTGTTCATCCTTATCTATGAATAGCAGTAGTATTTATGGGTGGTTTGGACAGCTATTTGTCCACTTGCCAAGAATTAGTAAATGGTTATTATTTACTAATTTTAGAGATTCCCTTTTGGACACCTTGCAACCAATTCTATTATTGGTTGTCGAGTTTTCTTAATCTCAACCGTTGGTTTGATTTAATCTCGGTTTTTGGTTTACCAATAGGAGTAGTATAAAAAGGGGTCATTGGGTCATTTGGATTATGAAGTTTTGGAGAAATGTTTGCAGTGTTATCAAACAGTCTTGCAGTGTTAGAAAGGGCACAATGTTAGCATGGAGATAGCAGTGGAGAATATCAGCGGGAGAAATTAGGAGGTTGTTGGAGTTCTACCAGTGAGAGGCAAGGAATTTTGTATCTCTTGATTTGCTGAAGTTTAATATAATTCCTCATATGTAGAATTGGTTTTCCCTTAGGGGTTTTTCCAGGGACAATTTGTCCAAAAATATTGTGTTCATTGTGTTGTGCATTTCTTTTCGTATTTTATAAGTGAAGTTGCAGTTGTGTTATTTTTCAATATTAGCTGGGAATTTATTCAGCAGTTTAATAATCGTTTATGATAGGAGGTTAATAATCAGTGACTATAATAGTTAGATATTTCACAAACAAGGGAGATTGTTGATTTCAATTATCTCCATTTCTCTATAAATAGCCCTTCATAGGAGAAGAAGTAAAACCAGCTTTCGGACGACAATGTTTTCAATCCAACTCCTCTTTGTTCACACCACCTTTTCTACTTTTCCAGAATACTGGAAAACAAGACAAACGTTACAATGTAGACATGTTGGATAAAATAACTAATTTGTCTTTTTGTAGCAGAGAATCTCTACAGTTAATGAATAATGTTCTACAGACGAAATGGAGACGTCTATTCCAAAGGGAAGGGACCATTAATAGGATTGAAATAGGAACAAATAAGGATAGCAAGACCACAAAGGAAAGGAAAATAATGCTGCTCGACACGCAACAAGTGATAGGAGAAAGACGACCGATAGCTAGTAGGCGATATTGATAGCTGAAAACAACATTAGCCATTATTTTGGTTATTATCTCTCTCTTTTTAAAAATAAAATAAAAATGGACAAGGCCATTTTCTTTATTATGGATAGCGTTCGATTTTGTGGCACAAAATGTTTCATGGGCCGGATTGCCAGAACGTGGGTGACGCATTCATTGCAATGAAATGTACAAATATTTACTTGCACCGGTCGGGCCCCTCCACTCCATACCTTACAAAGCAACATACATCCTCCATGCCTCATGTGGAATATGCCGGACATCTTCGTTCAATCATTTTCAATTAATAAGTACAGTGCTTAAAATGTTTCATTTATACTTGTTAGTCCCTGCCTCATAGGCAGGAGACTCTAGTTTTTGCCTACTTTTTCTATTAGTTTTTTTTTTTTTTTGGAAAGATGTAAGAATATTAATAAATGTTAATGTTTAGCTTGAAAATAGAAATCTTTATATTTTAATACTTTTTTTTAATTGGTCATAGCAAATTTTGCTAGTGGTTTTAAGCAATTTTTTTTAATAAATAGATTAATATTATTGTTTACCCATTGCTAAAAATTTGGCATTGAAAATTTATTATTGTTAATGTTTACCCATCTTTTAGAGTCCACATTCATTCCACTAAAACATGCATTAATTTTTTTGAACTAAATCGATTGGAAGATTTGAATGAAATATTTTATGAGGCTTTAATATACTTCATGGTTGAATTCTTGATTAAGCTCAAATCTTAAATGCATCGTGTTTTGGGTACCAAATGTTTTGCTACATCGTGCATCTAGGAAATTGGCCATTCCTGAAAAATTTTCATTTGTCATTAATATGTTGCAATATGCTGGTGTTTACCTTTCAAAAATCTTTAAACGTGTTTGTTTATTGTTGCTATGTAACATGTCATTTTCTACTCTGCTATCCATTACTAGTTTTTGGTTTTGTAGGCAAGCATATTGTCACAGATTGTTCATATGTAACACTTCAGTTTCTATTTTGTTCAGGTAAGCTGCCAGGATAGAAGTTGAATCTTCACTTAAAGCTTTCTCTAGATTCAGAGTGCAACATACGAGGTATGAGGGTTTGAATGCAAGTCTTGCAAAAAAAGATTAATTTTTATGTACTTGTATTCATTTCCAAAGCACTAAACTATTCATTTATATTTTTGGATAACCTAATTTGTTTCATCCTGTGAATAATTAGTCATCTTCTTGTGTGATTTGCTCCTTGTAGATTTCGAACCCTCGACCTCCTACTTTCCATCGTATTAGGGCTTTTTTTTGGCTTTGTGGATAAAATACAGTGTCTATGCTAAATGCATCAAACCAAGAAAAATCTACATAAGGGTCTACTCTATATTTTTTCTAGTAGTTGTATGCGGAGTTCTGTTTGAGGTTCTATGTCAATTATTTAGTACCCTACTAAGTGAAGGTCAAGAATTAATATTAATCTATTTATTGTCTAACTGAAGGTCAAGAATTTTATTCAAAGTGTTCTTCATATTACAACTGACAAGTCTCTATTAATAAAGACTTGTTATGATCATCTTCCAAAATGTAAGTGAAGCTCTAGTGTCTAGACTCCTCGAAAATGTTTAGAAAATTCTCTTTAGTTCCTGTAACTATTTGAACTCATATAATCTCATCTTCAATAAGAGTCATGCAAGTGGCATGCTTCTTCCATTAATTAAATCAAAATTTATAGTATCTACAACAACAAATAAAACTCTATTTTTAAACAACAATGCTCAAATGTATCATAGAAGAAGCCAAAAAAGGTATTTGCTAGACATTCTTGCTCTGATGGCCTTCCTTCAAAATAGCTGGCTTTGATCTGCTTGATAGCAACATCTGATCCCTTCCATTTTCCATGATAAACTATTCCATATGTGCCAAACCCAAGCTCCCATATTTCCTCCAAGTGAGCATTTTAAATAATGTGAAAAATGTAATGTAAAAAATTGAAATGGACTTCAAGCATGAGCTAAGAACATGCATTTATGCATTTACTGTACCTAAAAGACAAAGAACTATCTTAAAGAGAAGATTGCATGTTTCTTGATACATAAATGAATCAGAACATACTGAGTAGTTCATACCTAAAAACCTTTAGCCAATGCTTGTGCCTCAGCTTTTGCTGTGGCTTTCCTTGCCATTTCTATTGCATCTAAATTGTATAATAATAAAGTTAATATTGCTAATAAAAATTGCAAATAGTGAAGAGGTGGGCATTAGGAATTCAATATGACAAGCATTCAATTCGGAAACAAAAATTCCATGTCTACCTTACCTCATTAACTTCTCGTTGGGGCATAGTTTCTTCAATATCTAAAGTAGGAAACATAATATCATCTTTTACTTCCTCATAATCAACTTATGTTATTGCTTCTTTTTCATTTCCAACAAAATTCTTCTTACCCAATATCTCAGATACTGATGGTAGTACATTTAATTGTGGGATTTTTTTTCTTCCAACCGTTTGTACACTCACCTATTTCTCAATGCTCTATAATGCTTCACTATAGCACCATTATACCATAAAATCATCTGAATTGTACTCTGCACTTCCTCCTATTAGACTAGGAATGGAGTTGGAAATTAGATTCAAACACTTTTCAGAATATGTCTACACTTTTCAAAATAGAATTTGGGACGTCTTTTTCTTTTCAAAAACCATGCCCTTGAACTAAAAAACAACTCCAAAAATTTCTTCCTCAAAACTACTATTGAAGCCTCAAAAACACTATCCCAAAAGCTACATTTAGGATTCTTAAAGGAGCACCCACACAAAAACCCTAGCTGCAAATCTATTTATTCTCATATATTACTTTCTAAAACACTAATAATTTTCTAAGATTAGAATAAAACCACAAAGAATGTAATGAAGAAGTAAATAATTTGGAAAACTCTGCAAGGCTTCCTCCATGTGGATGCCCCTACATTAGACACCTATCGTAGAAAGAAATGTTTTTTGAGTGAAGCAAAAAAAATAAGTGTATGCTTATTCTAATTCTAGTTCTCTATCTTATTGGTGTGGATATGCTTTATCAGTGTTCTATAGAATTTGATGTCTCTTCCGTGCTTCAATTTTCCTCTCTTTCTCCCTCTTTTTACATACTCCAACTCCCACCAATATGCACTGGGAAAGTGTGGAAAATCATAAGCTGTAATGTCATCCTCTTTAATACGATAAATAAATCTATTCATTACCTATTTCCTTGAAACTATTGCAATAATTTGTACATTATCCCTCTCTTCTATAACATTGTGTTCCTCTTTGTTCATGCCTTCCAATAGACACTATTTTGCTGCAAAAATTTCCTCTTCTGCATGCACATTAATCTTAGAAAAATAATTCGCCCAATAAAATCAAAAAATCATATAAATTATTATAGATTTGAAGTAAAATGATGTTTTGTTTCATTTAACTTAGTCTATTGTTGGCTTCCATTACCTTTGACATTGGAATAACACTTTCAAAGAAGAAGAATGAAGAGGCAAAACATCCACATGATGCCATTAAACATTGATGAAGAATTCAAGAAACTAGACCTTTTGTTGAAAATGATTCATGGCAGCTTTTCAGATATGACCGTCATTGAGGTTTGAACTTAGTTTGTAGACTGAGAATTCCTTATGATTTTTTTATTTTACCCCAAATTTATAGTTACCTTGTTTCTAATATGGGGATTTATTCTTGGGTAGTATCATGAACAACTTTTAAAGCAATATTTGGATTTATGGTAGACTTTTAGGGTGTGTATGTTTGGAATCCCCTTCAAATGAACTCACACCATATTCATTGCTTAACATTCTGTTTTGAGATGTATAAACTTGGGTCATACTCAAATTTAGAGTGAAGATACATAAACTTTATTCCAAATGTTGGTATTGATATTTGGTGCTAGATGGAAGCAATGAAGTTAATAGAGAGGAAATGGATTACTACAACAAACTAATTGATGAGCTCCTCAAACATGGTAAGAACTAGAGGATATTGAAGCTCAAGTGGGTGCTGCTTCTTCATTTTTTCAGAGAGGAACTATGGAACTTGTAGGAGGTAGAAAAAATCAGAACAACACTAGAAAGTGGACTTGCATTGCCATAATCATAGTTATCATCATACTTCTCATTGTGCTTCTTCCAATTATCCTCAAAAAATAAATAAGCCCAATTCCTATAATTTAGCCTTTCTATTTCAAGGATCTGATGGGTATATTATTATTATTTTTTATTGTAAAGTGATTGAATACAAGAGATGAGAGGTTTGATGACCCTTGTGCTCTTAACAGTAAAAGAGATTGGAGGTGTAATATATTCATGATTGTGATATTTTTATAGACTGGTTTTTATATTCTGTTCGCATTGTGGTGAACGTTTTTCATATATTTTCAAGATTCAATTTTTTAAACATTTCAAGGTGTTTGAAAACTTATGGTGACTGAAAACATGTGCAGGAAGAGTCGTGTTTCTTTCCTTCTACAAGTATGAGATTAGTTTGAATGTTATCTCTTTATTATTATAATTTTAGAGGATTAGGCACCTATAAAGGCCTATTATAATTTAAAACATCTATTGACATTAATCAAGAGTCTGCATTTTCAACCAATACCCAAGTTCAATTCCCATCTCTTTGTAGATTAATCGAATGTGAATCTTCAGATGATTAATACATTGTATGGTTGGTTATATATTAAGATGGTATTGTAATGATGTATATAAGGATTGAAATTATGAATTGAATTCATAATATAATAAAATGTTTGTAGAGTTCTAATTCCCTAAAGGACATTCTACTTAAAGAAACTATAAAATATAAGATCATAGCATCTTGATTTTTTATCATATATGATCTATTTTTTAAAATCAAACTTATTGACTTAATACAGTACTCACTCTTAATATATAATAGAGTACTATGTGTAATGTACTAGATGAATGCATTTTTTAAATAAAATAAGTAATTAACATGGAACTTAAATATTTTCAAATATATGAAAGGATGCCATGGTTATAGAGCAAAATCTAATTGTTGTGCATGATGAAGACTTTTCTTTTGTGGGTGGTTTGATCCTCTCAAATGGTACAAAGGTGGAGCTTGAACTTTGGTGGCTAACACATCTTGTTGCATCTATTTTACTCAGGGAAAAAGACACTTCTATGTTGATGCATATGCAGCTATTGTGATTATGTTTACTAAAAGACTTCATCTATTATCTTTTTGCTGATGGATATCATTTAGGTGCAACCTACTATCTTATTGCCATTTAATGTTTTTGTTTGGTCTGTTTAGCTGCTTTCTTTTCTCTTTACAGTTGACATTATTATTTATAATTTTCCCTTAACTGAATCCTCAATAAAAATATAACAAATTATTATTTTATAAGGAAGCCCAGATGGGCCCTTGTAACTTCATTGAACCCCTTGTAACTTTATCAAACTGTTGTCTTGGGTTATATTTATGTAAAAGTTCTTCAAAAAGAAGTGTTTTGTGTTTACTCATTGACTTAGTAGTTTAAAAAATTGTTAAGTGATTATAGTTTAATTGTAATTGGATGGGATGGTTGGTTTCTATCTTAATTTAAAAACTGGATCTCAAGTTTGTTGCATGTTAAATAATTCCCTAGTTCTTTATTCTCTATTTTAAATTTATAATCAGATATTGTGCTTCCATATAAAATTGGAGGTTTGAAGTTTTGAGCTACAATAATCAAAGCATAGACAGTGCAGTAAATAGTGAGCATGCTTATTTATTTTGAAATTTGTCAATTTGGAAGTGCTGGGCTTTTTAGTGCTTCTTATATGAGAATTGAATCCTGGAACTAATGAAACTTTGTTGAAACTTACTTCTTATTGATGCTAAAGGATATCAATTGTATAATTCAAAATAGAACAGGGAAAAGTCTCAAGAATCCTTCCTGCTATTTGTTCTCAAATACAAAATTCAGAGGGAAATAAATCTAATTTAAATTTTATGATAATAAAATATATACTTAAATGGTTCAATCACACAACTAATCATAATAATTAATTTATTTTAGTTTTCTCAATAAATTAAAATGTGACTATATATATATATATATATATATATATATATATATAACTATATAGTATAAATATATTAAATTAGATTGTAAATATATTAAATCAAGACGCATGCATTAAACTAAAAGGAATAACTTCAAATCAATGACTTACTATTTCATTAACAAACCAAGAGGCAAGGACTCTAGCTCCAATAGAGCCCTTATTTTATTCCTTTTCATCATCATTATACTTTTTAGCTTTTTCCATTCGTAGCAAGAATTGGATAACATTTGACTTATTTACTTTTCATTTTTCCATTCATAGCAAGAATTGGACAATATTTGATTTATGTACTATGTTAAACAATTTATTTTTATAAAAATTTAATATATTATGATTATGTTATTTTTTATTAATTTGAAAAAATTGAAAATTGAAAAAAATTATATTTTTAGTTTGTTCTTAAAAATATATGTAAATATAAAGGTAATTTTTTTTACAATTAGTAAAAGAAATTCAATTATAAAAAATTAAGGAAAAAATAATTTATTTAATTAGGGAATGTAAATAAAATAAAAAATTAAGTATTTAAAAATATTTTTTTAACTTTAAACTCTTTCTTATGTATATTTACTTAATGTTTTAGGCAAAAGTCTACAATGCAATGGTAACTTGTGAGCCTCTCATGTGGGAGGTCTTGGTTTCAAATCTACCTTTATTTAACATATAATAATAATTAATTCCAATAAATAATAATAATTAATCTAGGCTTTGACTATTTACCGATTAAGAAAAAAAATTACTTTATCTTTTATTTACAATATATTTAATAATTTAATTTTTAATAAAAATTAACTAATTTAATTATAAAAAATTGGGGAAAACATAGTTTATTTAATTAATGAATTTCTATAATAATATATAGAATAACTTGACAATTATTATTTAGCAAGTTACTAATGGTAAAAATACTACTAAAATAGAAATAATAACAAACTCTAAGTGGTAATTAATAAGTATAAGGAAAAATAGTAATTAAACTAAAATAATGATTTTATTTCATTAATTGGACAATTAATCTAACTAATAGATTAAATCAATTATGTGAACCAAAAACAAATAATTTGCATCACATTTTATTTTTTTAAGGAAAATATGTGGTCTTCGACCTAATGAATATAGATGTTTTAATTAATTAAATCATTTCTACAAAATTTGTTTATTAAGTAAATGTTGATGTTAGATGGGTTGGGTTTGAATATAATGGACGTTATCATATAAAAATAATTAATATGTGAATTGAGCTCACATTTGTCCTTTCTCTATTTTCTCTACATTTTCTTAACAATTGATTAATATTATTTTTTTATTTTTTTATTTTTCTATATAATCAAATCTTCAACTCTTTATTTTAAATTCCTTAATTAAATAAATTATGTTTTCCTTAATTCTATATAATTAAATTAGTTAATTTCTATTATAAATTAAATTATTAGATATATTGTAAATAAAAGATTATGTAAATATACATAGCAAAGACTTTACAATAAAAATATTTTTTTAAATACTTAATTTTTATTTCTTAACAATTGATTAATATCATTTATCTATTTTCTATTTTTCTATAATTCAAATATTCAACTCTTCATTTTAAAGTCATTAATTAAATAAGTTATGTTCTCCTCAATTCTTTATATTTAAATTGGTTATTTTCTATATAATTAATTCTTTATAATTAATAATTATATTATTAAATATATAGTAGATAAAAGATTAAGTAAATATACACAAGAAAGACTTTTAAAAATATATTATTTTAAATACTTGATTTTTATTGTCATTTACATTCAATAATTAAATTAATTAATATTTTTCAAATTTCTTCATAATTTAAATAATTGAATTTCTTTTACTAATTAAATAAAAAAACAAAAAAAATTTACTAATTTAAAAATAAAAAAAATTTCCATTCTATTAACATATTTTTTTTAAAACAAATTAAAAACATAATACTTTGAAATTTTCATTTTTTTCAAATTAATAAAAATTAACATAATCATAATATATTAAATTTTTGTGGATGAATAGAAAAAACAGAATATAAAAAAGACAAGTATAAATGAAACATTTTAAGTGTTGTACTTTTTTATTAATTGAAAATGATAAAAACCTATCAGAAGTATGATTGTGCATATTTCACATGAGGCATGGGGGCATGTATGCTACAGTGGGCAATATGGGTATGCCATGGTGTGGAAGGCATGGAGTGGAGGGGCCTCGCCAGTGCAAATATGTTGCACCATAGCCAATGCCTAATGAAAACATTCTATGCATGCATACATTCTTATTCACAAATTATGTTCATTTGGGGATAATGGATTTTTCCAAGTAATCTATGGAAATGAACAAAAATGCTATTTAAATTATTTGTTTACTTTCCATCAACTTTAACAGCACACATCTTCATATTTTTTTAAAATGAATTAATGGAGATGAACCAATATTAGATAAGATCTTTTTTTTTAATTGAACTTTGATAAATGAAATAGTCACACATACTTTGAGATAATTTGTATATTCATTAGTTAAAATGAATCTAAAGCTAAACATTTTTATTTAGTATTTTAGATTTTGAAAATTTGAAATATTAGCATGATTGTCATTCTTAGCTCATATTCATGAGATTCTATTTATTAATATTAACTAATTTATATATGTATAGAATTTTACTTAGTAACATTTTTTTATTTCCTTAGTTTTTCAAGAAAGCTTAAATTTAAACTTTTGCATTTTTATAACTTTGTATATACGATATTTTTGGATTATGGTAAAAGCAAGTTTTAAGAGGACTTGAAACTTCATACAATAATCATGAGATAGAGCATTAAGATTCCCAATTACAAAAAACACACAAACCAATGAAACAAATATAAGAATAGTTGTTGTCAAAGATGATACTATGAAGACCCAACAACTTAAAAGCACAAAAACCCACTAAGGGTTACATTTTAGCCTCCTTCTTATGGGACCTAAGGGTAGTATCAAATACTTTTGGCACACACTTAGAGTGCTTACCCTTCACAAAAACTAATTTGTCTTCAAACCTAGTGGCATCCTTCTAGCACAAATACTCGAGGCTAGCAAAGCCAACATCCCCCAATGAAGATGCAAGAAGAGCTTACACATTCCCTTTTGAAATCTCACATTGAAGTCAAAAGTGGACTCATTAGGGTTCTTCTTTATATTCTTGAATTCATTTAACACAAAACCAACATTAGTGTTATCTCCATATTGTTCCTTAAAAGACTTCTCCAAGTCATTCCATGAACTAATGTTGTCATCTAGAATCCTCCTAAACTACTCTCTGGCATCTTCAGTCAATGAATGCACAAACAACTTCATCACCACATCTTCATGCACCAATTCATATTCATTGAGCATGTCTACAAATATCCTTAAGTTTTCTTCACTAGTAACAACAATATTGCCTAAAAACTTTACAACCTTATCCCTAAGATCAAAAGAAATAAGATGTGGAAACCCAAGGATGCCTAAAAGTGACATATGTAGATATATTTCTCCATATATATGGTTCCTTTTTGAAAACTAGAAACATTTAATGTACTTGTTGTGTGTGCTTGGTTTTGGATAGAGATATGAGGCTATTGTATTTGTTGAACAACAGTGATCTGAGTATTGGTAGTGGGGGATGATGTAGGGGCTGACTGCTCAACACACTTTGGCTTAGGGTTATTGGTCCACAAGTGGGAATAGAAGTTGTAGCTTGAGTGGAAATATTAGGCCTTGAAGCTAAGGAAAAATTAGACTTAGTGAATTGGATTTTCCTCCTGGTCTCTGTTTCTTATGCTTCATTTCCCACTTTCTTAAGTTCCTTAGCTAGATCTTTTTTTTTCTTTCCTTGCCTTGTCTAAATCTAGATCCAATTGAGACATGACTTGACTTGTAGATTTGCTAGGAATGGCTTGAGGTTCATTTATTTGGATTACTATAACCTTTTGCATACCCTTATCAAGGTGTTTCATAGTCAGCTCTATAAGTTCTGGTTCAATTGGTTTATAGGATTGCACTTGGTCTAAAACAAGTCCTTCCTTTTCTTTCAAAAGGTCTTCCTACTCTTGGACCTTAGATATTAAAATTTCAACATCTCCAAACACATTAGAATGTATTTTGCAGGACTTTTCTTCCAACCTTTTATTCTTCTCTTTAAGAGCAACCATTCTCCTAAGAAAGTTATCTCTTTGAATAAGAGTATTCATAGTTATTTGCTCTTTTTCTTTCTCCAAATGAATATGTTTGGCTTCTTCATTAGAAACTCTTCTTCTGAGGACTTCTACCTCAGAAAACACATCATCACGATCTATAGTTGTTGCTTCAAATTCTATAAAATCATCCAAATCTATTAGATTTATTTTAATATAAGGGACTTGCTCAAAGTTTGGCCTATTTGACTGAATACTCTTGGGTCTGAGACATTGGTTCATCTCTTCTACAACATTGGTCCTGAAAATAGTATCTCCTACAGATGATACAATTTTATCTTGATAAAATCCAGCTTCATGATAGGGCATTGTGAAAACATTACCTAAGAGACTAGTAGTTTCAAATTTAGTGCTATGAGATGAAATTTCGTTCTTAGCTAAAGGTTGGTATGGGGGGCTATCTCTAGGTTTCCACATATGACTAGATTCACCCTTCCTTTTAAGCTAGTTCTTTTTACTACCCTTTGGTAAATCAGTATACAATGAGAGATCTGGGTTTTCCTTCACATAGGCTCTCATATTATTTCTCTTGTTAGACATCTTTTACTTTCTTAAAATAAGAACTAGTATCAAAACCTAAGACTGAGTCACCACCCACTAAGACAAAAAAATTATTTATTAGGCTAAAAGACAAAGAGGCTTCTATGAGAGAAACTTTTTTTTAAAACAAATTTGACAAAAGGGATCCCAACCCTAATCCTTTTATGCATTATTTTTAGAAAACAAACTCTATTAGGGCAATAAGGTAGTTCACAAACCCATTCTATGTGATAGCTTCTGTGGTATTAGATATTTTATCAAATTCTCAAGCTTTGTTGCTTAGTGGCAACCAATACCTAGGTACAAGTTTACAAGCTAACCAGATTATGACAATAGATATGAAGCATTCAGTAGAGATTCTAGAATTGTATAATTCTTTTCTTTCATTGACTCCCTAATAGAGTTTCCATTTTGTTGGTGTTTCAAAACTACCAAGAAACAAAATACTTGATACTAGGATACTAAGGATAAATCTTGGTCTAAGTTTAAGCTACCTTGTAGATTCAACTAAGAAATCTTCAGATCTAGATCCAACTTCAATAGAATCATAGGGATTATCTACTCTTTAGGTTCTACAAAACTAAGGCGGGTGCACCTAAGGGATATATGAATATATAACTGGTTTATGGTTCTTGACTTTAGCACATATTTATCAACACCATCTTTCTATTTCATTACTATCCATTATAGCACAAAATGGTCACAATTATTCTATACTTTACAAATAGTCCTTGACAACAGTAGCTAACAATGGCATACAAGGGATTATTGTAAATAAGTGTTGACCAGCAATTTAACTCTTCATACATGAAAGTAAAATTGATTTGGTTTTAAAGTTTTGCTTCATGCAATTCTATAATTTCTTCAACATGTAACGAATAGATGACCACTATCCTATCCATTGGCATTTAGAGTCTACCCAACAATTTTGACCTAATAAATTGCATGACAATCAATCATATAAGCAATTTACCCTAAACCCCATTCTTATGAATATCCTTATTATATGACTAGAAATCCTATCACTCTATTGAAGCATTTACTTAATTCCTTGAATTAAAAGAAACAACAAACTGATATACAACCTATCCTAGTTGCATTAAATTGAACAAGCCTTGCTCATAAAATCTCAAGATAACCACCACATAATAATGGAGACAAGATTTAGAGAAAAGATTTATGGTATAGCATTCCCCTTGTATTAATTTTCCTTGAAATTCATATAATATTGATGTAAACACATAATAAGTCAAAACAAGACAACATGATCCTTTAATGTCCAATGTATTCTCAAATTTCCACAGATAAATACATCAAAAAATCAACACAAAGAGTCACTGGACCGAATGCAAGACTAGCATAACACTAAAAATTACATAAAATTCATACCTCAACTCCACATCCTAGAAATCCTTTTATAGAAAGGATTGCAACAAGCCTCAAATGGGATGACCTTGTCGAAAAAGTATTCAAAAAAAAATACGAAGATATTTCTATTATGTTTACAATAAAAAACATTCTTTGTACTTGGCCAAAATTCTAAGATGTAGTTATAAGACTGTCTAGTGGCATTTGTCATCATATATCTATTTAAAAAATTCATAACATCCCATGAGCTCTATTTTAACTCATTTTGCAAATATTGTAGTTTATTTTAGGAATAATTGGTTTGACATGAAGAAAATGTTTTTTTTTTTTTACAGAGGAAATTAATTTATGTATGCAATTTTATTAAAAGATAAACTTAACTTGAGATAATATTAGTTCGAAGAATGAATTATAATAAGAGAAAATTAGAAATAAAAATATATTTTTTGAAAGTCTATTATTAAAAATTTCTCGTAAAGGAAGTAAGAACAAGGCAAACTATTTATACACAAAACTTACAACTAGTATAACATAATATTTATCTAAATAAAAAAGCAATAAATTATACATGATACATTAAAATTTACTGATTGATATAGGTAGGATTGGGGTTGGATTTAGTGGTTAGGTATAAGGTTGGAGGTGGTCCCTATGGTTCTTTTAAATGTTTGATTTATTTCCTACTAAAAGCCAACAACTTTAATCCATCATTTATCTCACAATCTAGTGTAGCACATTGAATGATCAAGACAATCATGGTTATCACAAGTTTGATCCTAAATACTATAAACTTTATTTGTTATCACAAAAATCATGAATATCACCATCTTAACATAATTTTGTATTCTTCATTTGAATCTCTCACTACAAAATATCATATCCATGTAAGCCTTAAAGAGTGGCACATGTCAATCTAAATCTTATGCATCTAATACAAATCTTTATAGATTTTAAAAGACATTATTTATCTTTTTCAAGGGATTGAGAGAACAAGTATGTTACAAAGTGGAGCCCATCAAAACTCCATATCAATCTATCTCTTCACATGACCCATACAAAAAAACCCATCAACTTAGAAACAATTAATAGAATTACTTCTACATGCTTAGTGGTGTGTTTGGGTAGTTTTACTAGCACACCATTTCCTTCCCTTTGTATCTAGGACAAAGCAAAAAAACTTAGTTGATCAACCAAATTTGATATTAGTTTGAAGAGCTTTTCCAATATCCAATTTGGAATTGAATTTTTTTTAATAGCATTCAATGGTATTGAGTCACTTCCAAGTAAATTTGTGAGCATTGAAACTCTCTTCTACATTCAAGACTAACTAAAGAAACACAAAAAATTTCCTCGTTATTTTTCATGATCCCAAATTTTACTGAATTATATTTTGGAATGGTTCTATTGTTATCATTATAAAGGCATCATTCTCCATTCATCTTCAATTTTCTTATGAGGTGGTATGAAATTCAAATTTGACCCACCTTAAAAAAGGAGTAGTCCATACTAGTCCTTTCAAAGCTTTATAGATAGAAAACCTACCGAACCCTATTCAATGGGAAAAGACTTGTGACAAAAGTAAACTTAACTTCTTATCATTTATTAATTTATATACTTATGAGTATAAAATGGTCTAAGAAATAATTTGAGAATTCATGGAAAAAAATTTAGTAACCTTCATAATCTCTCTCCTTAAACTTGTAGGTTTTGAAACAATAAAATTAGTTAATTATTTATGTCTTACCATATTTTTTTTACATTTCATTTGATATAAAGATTATGTTTTTTATACTAAAAGCAACCAGAATGGGGGGCTCACCCAAAAACAAGAGCTAGTTGAAACTTAGCTGAAAGTCGTTACTATAAATTACAATACAATAGTAATTTTCTTCACACTTCAATTAATATAATAAGAATAATATATAGAAAAAATTCATCACTATATTAGTAAATAGATTTTAACTTATCAGAAATCATATTTACACAATTATTATAAATAAAATATGTCAAAACTTCAAAATATCAAATATACATATTAAAATATAAGACACTACCAAATTTATAAAATTACCATTAATTTAGTTTAGTTTAAATATCCTCAACTAAGAGGGTGTGGATATTTTAAAGCTATAGGTTTTTGTAATAACATGTGAACTTCAAGGGAGGTGCCTAATGAAGCATATGGTGTAGATAAATATGGTGATGGTGTCCTCGTTTCTTACGCTATTTGTGGTTCTGAATTCTTTGTAGTTTAAGGTGTTCTGAGATTTCCCATAGATATACCTTTTATTGAGGAAGCTATTCTATTTGAGCATGTGGAGAGTGTTGGAATATCACATTAAATAGTTTAAATTGAGTTTAGATTAATAAATAAATAACAAGTTGATTACTAGTCTCTAGGAAGTTGCATTTTGGTAGATCATTTATAATAAGAATGAAAGCCTTTAGAAGTCTCATGAATGTAATTAAATGACCAACTAATTGAATAGAACTTGAAATTATGATTCTTAATTTATTCTTATTCTTATATGCACCAAACTTTTGATTCTTAATAATTTATAATTTAAGACCCGTTAATGGGTATGGGAGGGTTACTCCTCTTACCATAAAGAGGAATGATGCAAGACAACACGGCCCTAAAGATAGTTGGGTTAAAATTAATTTTGATGATGTCTCCAAGGGAAATCCATAATCAGCTAGAATGCTTGGTAGCTATTGAAGCGATCTTTCTTGGCTTGATGATAGATGTGCACAAGGTCCACCTAGAAGGAGATTCACAATTAATTGTTCAAGACACAATAAATGGTGAAATGGATACCTAGTACCTAAACAAAAATATTTTACAGATCCAACTATTATTGTAAAATTTTGAGGATTTCAAATTGTCTCATGTGTTTGAGGATGAAAATGAGATAGCAGACACCCTTTCTAATCATGTAGCTGACAATGTAGTGGATTTCTTTGAAGACTCTAGGGACATCTCCCTAGAGGAATTAAATTACAACCCCAACATTTAATCTCAAGCTATTAAAGGGAGGTGGGCATTCCTTTGGACTCCAACTTCAATATTTTATATCTTCTTTTGTAATCATTGGATTACATGTCTGATGATGGGATATCTTGGCTGGCACAAGGACATCCCCCATTGCACTTTAATAATGTTGTGGTTTCACATAATAGGAAACATACCTCCTTCCCTATTTTGATTAAAAATTATAGAGGTGGTCGCATATGATTTCATGCCTCAATGGATTACACATTTGATGCCAACCATGGTATTGAAATAATATGGGTTAGCTTGTGTGTATTAGATTCCTTAATATCAATCTAATCATTTCTCTATTTTTAGCCATTTCGAGGTGTGATCATTGAACTATTTTCATTTGACATCATTGATGAGGAGCAATAAGAATGATTTCTTCTAGAAATTTCAAAATGTCTTTTAAAGCTTAGGGCCACATTTTGTGAAGACCATCATAAGACTAGTAAAGTTGTGAAGTTTCTAAGAATGAAGGAAAAATTTTCTTTGAGAACTTCTAGGAAAATTTCTTTATTCAAGGATGGAATCTTTGATAAAAATTTGTGACATGTGTTCAAGCTCAATGGGGAGTCATTCAGGGAAGCTTTGAAAATAATTTTTGCTAAGTTTTATTAAGAGGTTGAGCTTTGACCTAGATCAAACCTAGATATGCCCACTCTTTTTCTAGAAATTGGCATAATGGTTGTAGATTCAAAAAGTGATGCACTGATGGTATTGAGAGAATGTATTGAACCGAAGTGGGGTGGTGGAGTGAAGGCGACTGTGAATATAGTGGAACAGGGTGTTGGCTTGAGAATGGGTGACTTACCCTGACAACTAATCAAAGGAAAAATGGATATTCTCCAACCCATTATGATTTGGGTTTTGAGTGACCCACCATTCACTAACCTCCCTATGGCATAATGGGG
The DNA here is from genome assembly GCA_028749045.1 of Cupressus sempervirens. Classification (NCBI taxonomy): domain Eukaryota; kingdom Viridiplantae; phylum Streptophyta; class Pinopsida; order Cupressales; family Cupressaceae; genus Cupressus; species Cupressus sempervirens. Next base: position 208,030,241 of record CM053783.1, read on the forward strand.
CTAGCATAAATTGATGGTTTTTCTCCATGCAATTTTTTCATAGAAGGTCGTGATTGGTGGTTGATTGGTGTAAAAGAAAAAGACCACCTTGAGGCACTCAAATGCCCTCCTAGATATAGAGGGATGCCCAATGATTCAAAGGAAACTAACAAAGCTTGATAGGATGAGAAAAGCAGTGCACATCATGGGAGAGAATTTTATCGATGAGGATAACATGGAGGGGCAAAGCAAGGTCCCAAAGGTGCCTAATCTTTATAGTGAAAGGTCAGGCTAGTGGCTATCATCAAGTGCCTCCAGAGATGTGAGAGATTCTTAAGTTTTCAAGGGACCATGACTTATGGTTTAAGTGATGGCTTCTGAGGTCTTCTTTGAATCTGTACTATGGTTATTTTTCTAGTTGCCATGTCGATGTAATAATGTAGATCAATCAAGATCACCATTTTTTAATAATGATTTAAGGTTGTTTACGAGTTAGGATTGATGAACTCATAGTTCAATTATGTCAGTATGTTGGGGTGTTTGGGTATCCTTTAGGATGACTCTATTCTCCCATTTTGTAGTTTTTTATTTTAAAAATCAATATAAGACATACTTTATCACCAATAAAAAAAAAAAGTAAATTATAAGTTAAATTGGATTGTGGTATCTTGTCATGGGAGGAATAAGACAAGGATAACCTAGTTTGTAGTATGGTCCATGATTGTGACTGTTAGTTTTTTTATTATACTAGTAAATATTTTTAGACATAAGCAAAAGAGGTATCATCTACATAAGGTGAAAAGAGAGAATTAATGCTTTGACATTTCAAGGAGAATAATATGTTTTAGATACATTATCTCTTTTAATTAATTCATTCAATATTAAACAACAAAAGGGGAGGGTACATAAGGATATAAATGCATTTTAGATATCGTGTTTTCAATATTTGAGGAGAATTTATTTAATGAAATGTGTTATCCTTTTTAGGTCCATTCAACTACACATCATAGTATCAAAGACCTCTAAGCTTCATCACATATTAATTTTGGTATAAATGTTCCTTAGAAACTAAAACAAGATCATATATGATGTTGTAGGCAATGGAGGCATGGGGAAATTTATCATCTTGATCTAGCTTCTCACTCTGAGATGATTGATTACATGAGAAGAAACTATTTGTTTCCCTATAAACTGGGACATGTAATATTTATCCTTGAAGAGAAGGGAGGGCTTGGAAGCAATAGTGTCCTTCCTATGAGAAAGGGGGGAGGGGTGAAGATTTGAGTATAAACTTTCAAGCATCGAAGGAGGAGTGAGATACACTAAGAGGAGATGTGGTTTTTCATAGAAAATGCATCTCATGTAAAGAGATGTTAGTGATGATTATTTCTACAACACTTGAGGAGGCATTAGACACACTCTAAGGCGATGTGGACTATTGGAGGGAAGGCATCTCATGTGCAAGCCTAGAGGAGGCATTAGGCACACTCATAATAGGAGAGGTGGGAACATTCGTGTTATGAAGATAACTTTAACTTTTGTGGTCATTTGTATCCACCGATGCTATTAGTTTGGTGTTTCTTGAGTGAGTGGGGAGGATAGGTAAAGGCACTTCATCAAAGTCTTTAGAGGGTTTGGATAGTAACCTTTCAACTTATACTCTTATTTGATTAATGTAATAAGGGGGTAATGTTGGAATATTACATTAAATGGTTTTAATTTAGTTTAGATTAATAAATTAATAATTAGGTGATTGTTAGTTTCCATGAATTTAGATTCTAGTAGATAGTTTATAATAAGATCAAAATGCTCTATAAGTCCAACTAATTGAATTGAATTTTGAATAATATATTAATTGCATTATCTTCTCTTCTTTTGAGTGAGTTGGTGTGATTTCATAGATTTGGAGAGAATGTCCTTACAGGTTTGAGGTTGTGAATATTTTATTTTTCTTTTTTCTATGCTAGCAATGGCTTGATGACCCTTTATGCTTTGTTGGTGCATTTCTATTTGAACCCTCTATTCCTTAGTGCTCCTTTGTACCTTATAATAGTTTTCTAGTTGTATAAGATCTATTGGTTCAATGTTGTTAGCTCATAACATTATAAAATGCATTAGCTTGAAAAGAAGTAGGGTGTTATTTTTGAATTGAGAGAAGTAATGTAATAAAACCACTTGGTCATAAAAAAAGGGGCAATAAGATTTAACAAATATGACAATCTGGTGCCCCTTAAAATGTGGTAAGAACTTTAATAAAAAATTTCTTGATTTCCACCTCTCACTAATTTATAGCTCTACTGAAAACAAATTCAATTTAGACTCTTTAATGATACAATGTTTTATATTGGAAAAACTAACATCACCTTTGTTTAATATTATATAAACTTAGCAGAACAATTTACTTTTTGGTAAATTCAATCGCACTGTGAATAATTTTTGAAGAAATACTATGAACTTCAAACCTGATATGCGTAAGATCAATGAAGGGTAAATTGGTTGGTTAACCACACATGTATTGCCTATGATCAGTCAACCATGACATATATTTAGATTTCCATAGGTAATCCCATAAGAACCCAATATTCCATATCCAAATGCTAATCGTCTTTATCGCAAATTAATTTGCGACACATAATGTCTCTAATTTTAGCAGGGTGCTGCATGTGCCATAAAGTTATCATGTCTCCAAGCGCCCGTTTGTTTGTCGGCATAGGAATAGAAAATTAGAATAAGAATGGAAATGTGGAATAAGAATGGAAAAGAGAAATCTCATTCTTTTTTGGTTAACTTGGTATTTGATTGCAAATATGTGATTCCCTTGTTTGGTTGTACCAAAATGGAATAGGAATAAGGTGAAGTTTTGTATTTTAAAAAATAGATATATAATAAAAAATGTTTTAAGAAAAAAATAATTAAAAATTTTAAAAGAAAAATTTAATTGTCTTTTTAAAATAAAAAAATAAAAGAAAAATGGTTTAAAATTTTTCTTTTTAAATTAATAATTTTTTTTAAAAAAAATTAATCAGATTGGGAATAGGAATGGCCTCTTCCAATAACAACTATTTTTCGGAATGGACATATGCTCATTTTAGGGGTGAAATTGAAATATGTTTGCCTATTCCCTATTCTGATTTAGGGTACCTATTCCTATTTGTGGACCCTAAATGAAGAGTTAAAAAAACAAAAAAGTGTCCTTCCTTGTTGAGATATGCATTTTACCTTGTTGTTGAGATGTTGCCCCATAAAGTTGCACAAATTGGAAAATGTGCAAAGCTACAAATTTTATACAATGCCATAGTTGCTAGATTTCCATATCTTTCACAACTGGATGGACAAGCTCACATTATCTATTATGTCCCAATGGGGACAAAATAAAACAATAATAATTCAATAGCATGTTTTGTGCCAACCATAGAGCGGATGATAGAAAAAATGCCGCCATTATTGTGACCACTTGCAAACATGCAAATGCGATGATCAATAATGTAATGCCCTCTCACAATCTAACCAAATCAACTTGCAGTTTTAATATGGATTGACTAGAGGAGAAAATTTATTCATCCTACCCACTAACCATTTCCTTTAAAACTTAGCCTATCGTAGTGTGGCCACTGTTGCAGCAAGACAAGATGATGCTCTGAACCTTTGTGTGCATGGCTATGACAGGGGTTTCTTCGGAACTCTTGGTGAAGGAAATCGCAGGCTCATACAGCCTCCCCTTCATCGGAGCTCTCATGGACCGTGTAGTGCCTGCCTCTAGGTCGCATTTTTGTTATCATTGTCAAACTCTTTTAGGGCTATTTTTATGTTGATGATTAGTAGCATTGTTTTGAGACTATTAGATATTGTGCTATGGATTCAGTTGATATGTGATGGGATTACTTTGACTCTACATTTCATGTATGCATGATGATTATTATATTGCTTTCAGTTATTGATGATGATTAGTTAGATGGTTTATTATCACATGTGTTTTCTTATAGATACCTACCCCATACTTGCATGTGTATGGTGTGCATGTTTGTTCTTATATATGGCATTTCTGATGTGGTTAAGGGAGTCATAGTCACCTGCTAGTTAAGATCTACATGATGCACCACTTCCTGCCATTGCCTGTTTAGTTTAGTATATATTGTGCTTGTACATGCATGGTTTTTATGCAGGTTGCAAGTACCGAGTATCGACTTCTCTGAATTGCCAAGATGAGCATACCCTATCACATTATCTCAATGATAAGAGAGGGGAGATAAATTCTCAAGTCCAAATCCCAACCCTTTAAGCCATTTGTTCTAATTGGAAATTAGGACAAGTATCTGAGTTGAGTACCCTCCGAATACGTCGAATGACATAATTCATGATATTAACCTTTGGTTTGATTTTGTATGTATTTTGGCTATGATGGGTTTTCGTATTTTATTTTATGAGTCTTTGATGTATTTTATATTAATTAAGCCTAATTAAAAGATTTAATTAATGGTTTAATTTAATGAAAAATTAATATGGTATTTTAACATTTATTTTATTAAATTAATTAGAAAATTAATTAAATAAAATAATTAAATTTGAAAATAAAAGTTATAAGTTTAAATTTGGAATGTGACAATATGTATTTTAATAATAATATATTTAGAGTTCATTTTTAAATAAATGACTAAATAATAATATTATTAAAGTTAATAAATATTTTATTAATTAAGTTTCAAAAATAAATGTAAAAGTGGAAAAGATATTAAAATTATTAAAAGATTCTAGATTTCATGTGATTAAAATATAAATATATTAAGATAAAACAAGAGGAGATATTAAAGTTAGTGCATGAGATTTAAAAATAATAAATAAATTAAATTGAAAAAAGCAAAGTAAATATTATATTAATTAATGAGCATTATTTTAATATTTGCTCACATAGCAGTTTGCACTCTAAGTATGCACAAGTTGTCTACACTTAGGAGTTTGCATATTATTTGAGCACATGGTGTCTACAACCTTATGACTTATCTAGAAGGTTGGAGTAGACTCATGCTTAGTTGTCATGCTTATCTTCTAATTCTTTCTAGACACATTCTAGATGCATCTTAGAGGCCTTTAAATAGAGGCTCTCCTAGTGTATTTAGAAAAAGCTTCAAAGTTTACATGCATTTGAGAAGCTCATACGCTTCTACATGCTCATATGTTTATACATGCTCCTATGCTTCTTCAAGCACTTCTAGTCACGTGGAAATTTTGGTTGGCTTGGATCTTGGAGGAATTGCGAATGTTGGAGAAGGAAGGGATTTTCTATGGACTTCTAAGGCATGGCAAATTAGCATCAGTGTCCAAGTGCACTCATGATTTTTGCACAATCTATTTGCACTATTTTTCTTCCTGTCTTCTTCATGACTATTATATGTGTCTGAATATTCTTTATGATTGAATCCGCAATTTAAATTGGAATCTAGATATGTATGTTATTTGGTTGCAAAGAAAACAATAGAAAACCCTAGCTTCAATTTAGAAAAGAAATTAGATCCAAATCGAGTTTGGGTTCGAATTAGAATCAAATTGAGAAATAGATTTGAAGATGGTTTCAAAATTTATAGCCAAATCCATTAGAAGAATTATTGGATAAATTTAGAAACAAATATTTTATAAGAAAGTTCTTAAAATTGGTGGCCCTTTTAAATTATGTATATGTCTCATTTTAAAATATACATATATGTACAAATTTGCATACATTTCATATATATATATATATATATATATATATATATATATATATATATAAATAGTGCTGATTGACAATCTACGTACATATATATATATATATCTGTGTGTGTGTGTGTGTATATGTATATATATATATTATATGTATATACATATATATGTATATATACATATATATATATACATACATACATATACGTATATATATACATATATATATATATTTATATTTTTATATATAATTATTTAAATGTTGTTTTTGTTTTAATATTGCCCCAGTCAAAAACGTTATTTAAAAACGTTATATAAAAAAAATATATTAAACATTTGGGGTGGGCGGGGTTTATACCCATCGCACCCCCATTCCCTTTATTTTCGGTGGCATCGTACTGCACAAGTCTGTGAGTTCGCAGGGGACCTACAACCCGCAGACTGCACGACTCTTCATTTAAAAGCTTGTGCTCGTATGAATAAGGTAAGTGTATTATATGTTATATATGATTGTGTAATTTGATTTTGATAGATGATTAGTTAATAGTATTTTTTTTATAATAATTATTATTTTATTAAGATTATTAATAATTATATATAATTATTTAATATTATATATATAGGTATTAAATATGTTAATTTAAGAATAATTTAAATGTATTAATTATTTAGTTTGGTGATGGAAATAAATCAATGATAAATATTATTAAATTATATTTATCATTTTAAAATTCAATTGTTTGGGTTTGGGTTTAATTTTGTTTAGTAACCAATCATTATTATTTTAGTAAATGATTATCGATAATACAAATTTGATAAGAAAATATTAGTATTCATTGAAAGAATAATGAATGTGGTCATTATAGATTTAGTAATAAGATTTTCCAATATAACTTGTTATTAAATAATAACGAGTCATTATTGAACTATTAATATTAGAGATTTGGATTATAATTGACTTTTAACTTACAAATTATACTTAGTTATTCATCAACTGATATTCATTGGGTCGTTGATTGGGATATGCAATTATTAATTAAATTAATTAGTTAGAGTTGATTAAATTTAATTAATAATTATGTTATGTATAGAGTTTTAATTGATATGCTAATATCGATTCTTTTAGTGAAGTTGTTATGTATTTACATTAAAGTTGAGAAGTCTTATTCTAATGACTTGAATAATGACCTTAGATATTTTAATGGTGAGACTTAGTAATATTTAGTTAAGAACTATTAGAATGTTAAAAGGTCATGGATTGTGTATCTATGTTAATTGATTGATTTAATTGATCATTTTAATAAATTTATAATCTTCTTATTGAAAGACTAGTAACTGACTCTCTTATAATATAACGAATAATGATCATTTGATTATGTTGAAAAGTTGAAGTAACATTAAAGAAGAGTTAATCAATTAGAATATAGATCTTAGTTAAATAAAGAGAACAATTTAATTAAAGGTCAATGATGATCAATTTAATGAGTATAGAATTTACCTTTAAGTTATTCTTAGAATATTATTTTAAATAATGGAAAGAATAATGCTATCGATAGAACAAATGGCCTGACTTGTAGGTCAAATGATAAATCCTATACACTTGAAGTATACTGGTAAACAGAAAGAGGAAACCTCTACACATTATTCAACTATGTGATTTTAGTAATCCAAAACATGTCTTTGCATTGTGTATTCTATATTCTTCTTGTTTTGAATTTTTTGGTTGACTAGTGTTGACCAGTCTTAGGCTGTTATCAGAGGCTCGAGGGTTATGAGATGTGATGGCATGTTGATCTTATTTGGTCTCGATCTTTCTAAACCCAACCATGGTAATGTGATCATATGCTCTATGAAATGTTTGTATTTACTGATTGTTATTGCTTTTCAGTCTTCATGTGTGAAGCTGAGATGTATTTGTATGAGACACTTGACTTAACCTTTTTTGAGTCATTGATCAGTTATCCTTGGATTACTTTTCAGTCGCCATGATGGGACTAAAGTGTTGATTTATTTCTTGATGATGTCATGTTGTGACATATTTTGACTCAACCATTTTGGAGTCTTCGATCAGTATGATTTTGAGATATATTTTGGTTATTAAGAACCAATGGATACTTTTGATTTTCAATGATATCTTCAGTTGCCAATAGAGAACTGTTGTGGTCATGATTATCTATGGATGCTTTTCAGATGCTCATAGAGATTTGATGCTTTTATTGTGGATATTTAATGATTCTTATTTTGGATTATCTTTTGGTATCTTTCCAGTCGCTTGTATAGGACTAGGGTGATTTATGATTCCATGAGCTTAGGGTAGGTTATGTACTTGTAGTGTTAGGAAGTGGCTTGCAATGGGGGCTTGGGCCTTAAGTGGCTGCCAGGGTAACTCATTATAAATTGTGTTAATAAGTGATAACATTTACACTAATTGGGGATTAAATGAACCTAAAAAGATCATTGTTTTGGTTCTCACCCATGACTCGAGTACTTGTACAGACTAGGATGGGAGTAGAGCGAACACTTGGTTGCGACCTTGCATTCCATAGTATGTCTCATCAATATGAGAGGATACTAGTGGCCGCATGAGGATTAGTAAGGACCCGTGGAGTTTAGCTAACTACCAGGATAACTTCTACATGATATATGCGATGACACTTTTTCGCTTGCATAGTAGGTTCCTACATGTCATTGTGTGCCTCTGGGAATTAGATGTCAATTTTCTGATTGGAACTTTGAGTTAGTGTACTTTTAGGATTCTTGGACTTAGAGAGTATCTTTGCTATGTGATTTTGATAACCTATTTGGGACTTGAGATTATCTCCTCAGCATGGTGGGAGTGGACCACTTAGGTTCCACGTAGTCGAGTGGTAGTGTTTTTCCACTTTTATCATTTGAGATCCGTCCGAGACACCATGGCTGGAGCATCCTTGGTTGGTATTTATCTTCATTATGTTCTTGGATCATTATGATAGATGATATACCCTATGATGGATGTATTTACTAGTATGTTTCTTATATTGTTGATTTGCAAATGTTAGATGATGTTATCTTATGCTTATATTTGCACGTTAGACTACTTTCTGTATATGATGTAGTATGTTTAGGTGTGATATTCCTACTATGTTAATATCGATGATCTCTTTGGTGATTTGGAATGTTACACATGGAGGGATGGCTAGGATCCATGATAGTCTAATGATGCTATTTATGGTTGGGAGGAACTGTGCACTTAGTTATTTATGTTTGAGATATATGGTTATCTTTTATGATGGATGTTTATATCTTTTGTGATGATGTATCATGTATGATATATGGTTTCATTTACTTTAATTGCATCATGGATTAATATTAGATGATGATATACTTTATTTACATGAATGTTTATTCTTTTAAGCCTTTTTATACCCTATGACATGTACAGTGGATGATTGAAAAATTTAAAATGTAATTACAAAAAAGGACACTTGTATATTGTTTAAGAACATTGGATGTATTATTGTTATTTCATAAGGAAGTGATGAATAGTTATGATTAGATGTGATTCAACATTAAGGGATCCATAAAGAATGTAACTTGTTATGTATGTTATGTTTATTTGAATTGTTGCTATTGCTTCTGTTATTAAGTATAAATTGTAAATGGTTTATCTTTCATGTTTTAAAAAAAAAAATGGTTTGACAAACTTAATTAAATTTTACATTAATTCTTTGGATCCCTTGATAGGACATTACAAACTGCTTCGACTGCTTCGTCACAGAAGGAGCCGAGAATTTCTTCAAGACCGACATAAAGAAATACAAGAGAACCGTACTCGGAGTCGACATGCTACCAGGACCGCCCATTGTGTCGGACTCGAGGGTCATAATGCTCCTGGACGCAAAGAGCTTCCCCATGCTCTTCGACCTCACCAAAGTGGACAAGGCCAATGTTCTGACAGGAGCCTACATGCCTAGCATCGATTTCACTGGCGGATATCGAACGGCTGTGTATCAAAGCCCCTCCGAGGACACCCACGGCAAGCTCAAGGCCTTCTGCTTCCACGTTCTCAAAGTGGCTCGCTCCAGGATCTTCCCCGAGTTCGCCAGGGCGTTCGACGAGCTCACTGTGGAAATCGAAAAGGAGTTCGAGAAGGATGGGAAGGCCTCGTTCAACGGGCAAGCAAATAATCTGATATTCAATTTCCTGTGCCGGGCACTCATCGGGGCAGATCCCGTGGCTCCTGGCCGAGGCAGTCTAGGCACCGATGGGCCGACCTATGTTACCACCTTGCTCGCGCCGCAAGTTGCTCCAATTGCGAGCTCAGGGATTTTACCGAAGGTTCTCGACGAGCTCACTATACATTCCATTCCTCTCCCCTTTGCTCTCGTCTCAGGGAACTATCAGAAGCTCTACGATTTAATCGATAAGCGCGGGTCTTCTCTTCTCGATTTCGCCGTGAAGGAATTAGGGCTTCAGAGAGACGAGGCCTACCATGACTTGCTTTTCAACCTGGGGTTCAATGCATTCAGGGGAATGCTCATCTTTTTCCACAGTATTGTAAAATATGTTGCCAAGGTGGGTGATGATTTGCACAGAGAGATTGTCAAAGAGGTTCGCGGGGTAGTGGAAGGGAATGGGGGGTTGAATATGAAGGCGTTGGAGTGCATGCCGCTTGTAAGCTCTGCTGTGTACGAAGTGCTAAGGATGGATCCGCCCGTGGCGTTGCAGTATGGGTGGGCGAAGAGGGATTTCATTGTTGAGTCATACGATGCGGCGTATGAGGTGAAGAAAGGCGAGTTGCTCGGTGGGTATCAGCCTCTGGCAACTATAGATCCTCGTGTTTTTGCCAATGCGGAGGAGTTTGTTGTGGGGAGGTTTATGGGAGAGGAAGGGGAGAAGTTGTTGTAGTATGTGGTGTGGTGTAATGGGCCCGAAACGGAGGCGCTGACGACTGAGAATAAGCAGTGTGCGGGGAAGGATGTTGTTGTGATGGTCGCCAGGCTTCTTGTGACGCATCTGTTTCTTCGCTATGATTCTTTCACTCTTGATGAGTCGTCATCGTCTGCCATTTTTACAGAGCTCACCAAGTCTTCTCAGAAATAGGAGTGTTCATCGTTTGCATAATCGAACCTTTCTGCATATATTTGGGATGACTGTAGAGTTTCTCCTTCTATTGTTGTTACATGTTATGATTTAGAAGAATAATTGATCTGGGTACAGGGCAACTTGACTGACCAAATAATGAGTAGAGGTAACTATCAAAAAATTCTTTTACTGTTAGTCTTTGGTAGTTTATGTACTTTGGAAAGATTTGTATTTTGATGCAAGTATATTTGTTAATTACTTTTATAATTGTATTTGTTTATTTTAGGTAGAATGGTTATATTTCTTAAGGCTAGTGGCTATGCGGCATTATATGTAACCATATTAAGTGTTAAATAACCTAAATAATTTGTATTTTCATTGGAAAAGGGTGTATATAAGTTGCACCATAGATAACACCATAGTTAAGTCAAGTATAAATACTCTATTCATTAACAATAAATTTAAGCTTCTTAACTTCTTAAGTTGCCCAATTTTTTATTCATTTACAATTTTAATAGGCTTGGTGTTGGAAAGTTTGTGGTTTTGAATGAAAAAGGGTAAGTTCAAATTTTAGTTGTAGTAATTTTAGTTTTTTATGCAATTTATATTGACTTAATGTTGGAGAATTTGCATTTCTGAAAGAGAAAAGGTAGATTGAAATTTTATAGAAGGCAATTTATGTATTCATCAATTGTATTGCATTTAGCTACCTTTCTCACAAGAGATATAAGGTCCTTAGCTTCCTAACATTTGATGCTTACATTTGAAATCTAATATAAGTTATGTCAATATGAGTTAATTTTTTAACATACAAGTAACACATCAATAAAACTATAGACATTTATTGAATAAATAGTGATAAATTGCAACAGAATAATGAATCTCTCCCTTATTCAAGAAATTACATTTTTTTTTTTATCACTTGATGAACAATTAGCCATTAAAATAACACAAATAATGAATCCATTAAAAATGCTTCTTTATATTTAAGTATGGATGAATTAAAGGACAATGGAACTTGATGATATCTCAACCATATTAATGTAGAATTCCAAATCAAATAATTTATTTTTACCTTTATGCAATTTGTGTAAGGAGAAAAATACTATTCACAATGCTTAAGTGGATTTCAAGTTTAATTAAGAGGTATTATGTCAAGAATAAAAACTAAAAGTAATTTAATCATAAAGAATATACACAATTCATTGAATTTTGAGAAGCATAGAGACACTTATTATTGAGTATTCCTTGAATACTATTAGGTGCAAGATTTTCGTTAAAAAATTTAGGATTGATTTTTGGGTAATAATTAGATGAGATAAAGTATAATATACTTCAAATAAATATAATAATTTCACTATAAGTTTTTTTTCATTTTCTTAGTAGGGGAAAAGAAGTATTGATGGGTGCCCAAAATCTTATTACAACTCAATTTGAATAGAAGTTTAATTTACCTAACATAAAATAACTACATCTTACGTAAAATGTTTTAGAGTAGCAGAAAACCAACAACACATAATAGAAATCTAGAATAGTATCATGATACAAATTAAAAGCTAAAGGAAAAATAAGATGAAGTGTCAAACATCAAAGTTTTTAAAGACTCAGGCTTGAACTTGTTTATAATAGGCCCTACGTCTTTTAACAAGGCTCTTGTAACCTTATTTTTACAAGCAACCAAAGAAAATAATAAATTCTCATTGGAAGAAATTAAAATAAAGTGTTTTACTTAGGGTCCCTTAACTTGATAAAGTGTTCCCTTGACATGATTTTTTTCAATACAAGAAGAGGACCAAACGGTTTTGAAAGGCTCCCCAAACCATTAAATTGGGGTTTGAAATGGATCCCCAAAGTAAAATATATTTTTTAATTATAACATCCCACTATCCAATCTACACAATAGTTGCAACAATCCTCTCCACCATAGTAGGAGAGGATATCAAATCCATAGGAGGAGTCATAAAGGAGATAAACTAAAGAGAAATTGTAGCCAAATTTAAAACTATACTCTAGTAACCATATATAGTAGAAGACTCATACATCCATAAATAAAACCTTTCATGAGAAATACACCAGCTTAGTCACTTATACTACTATCTCTATGAGACAAAAAGAAAAAAAGAAAAAAGAAAGAAAGAGAAAAAAAGTCCTCCCTAAAATATAGCTATAAGAAGATGTCATACATCAATAGGAGGAAGATCTACCTCAAAATGAGAATCACAAGGACAAATATGACCATAAAAAGACATTTTTCTCTAAGAAGAAAGACCATAAACAACATTATGCACTAGTAGTAACACATTTATTTTGTCAAAATAGAACCCTAACCAAAAAAGAACAAAGAAAAGTGGGTACCTTAAAAAATTGTACCTCTCTCTCAAGCATAATAGAGGAAGGAACAAAGGGATAGATGGGAATGGAAGCCATGTACAAACAAAACCAAAGCTAAAGTCAAAACGACCCAGAAAACCCTCCCTAGAAAAAAACATTCACAAAGGGCCCAATACCATAGAAAAGGAGGAGCCAAGGGAAATTAAAGCCCTTATAAGAGACACACATGAGAAAAATAGAGGAAGATCATTGTCAACGAGAAGCTTGGAGAGAATCAAATCCAAAAGATCTAAAAAAAAACTCTATGACAAACCTCATGATGGATCCCCAAACCCTAGAGCTACTGATAGAGATAAAAATATCCCTGAAGAAGCTAAAAAGGAAAAAAGAAATGATAAATGCTCACCAAAATCAAAGCTAGTCATAACACCAATAACCACAAAAGATACTCGTCCATGGATAGGGAGAGACAAATTAGAATCCCCAAGAGAAAATGCAACTACAAAAACCTCCTCAACCAAGACTTCCTTGCCTCTGTCAACAATGAAAACCCTCAACAATATACCTAGAAAACCATCTCTCTCCTAAGAAACACAATATTTAAAGAACCAATAAATAATTTTGACTTAAATATACATAATAAATAAAATGAAAAATGCATAGTTTGAAAAAAAGGAAATAACAATGAAAATTCCTAGTTACACAACATCCTCTTCCCCATCATCCACTTATTCTTCCTTTAAATCTCCATATATGTCCTAAACCCTTGAGAAGCCTTCACTTTTCCTATATCCCCTTATTATTGTGTTAATATTTTAGTTTCTTTATCATGTTTTTTTATTTATTTAATGATTTTTTTCTAAAGGTACCAAAATTCCTTTTGCAAAATAATAGACCACCTAAAAGGAATAACAACAAGAGCTTTGTATGAGCTAGAGTCCCTACCTTTGTGAACAATAAAAAGTAAATTTTGAAATAAAAAATTAGTTGTTCATTATGATTTAGTCATTGTTAGATTCTCTTTACATAATCTAAAATCATATATAGTTATTAGATGGAGTAAAAGCCAAAGACATTTATTTTGTAGTTGTATAAAGTCTAAGCAAGGAGTCATATAATTTCCTTTGATATTTAAAGGTGAACTATTACACTTTGGTGTTCTAGGTAATACATATGTAATTTAACTTTTTGAAAAATAGACCTACATCAAGAAAAATATAAGGATTCTAGTACCTCAAATGTGCACTCAGCGGAAAATTCTCCTTGTTTTTTTATAGAGAAGGAAGGCAAGGGCCTTAAACCCATATAAAACATCAAACAAATAGCTAGAAATGCCATGGGCCATTACAATCAAGAATCAAGCTCACACAACATCGGCCAAAATAGCCAAATACCAATCCTTCAAATGTCAAATTCCAATCATCAAAATAACATCGATAAAAATTAGCCATGTTGGAAATAATATAAAAAACTACACCATAAACCACAAAACTAAAGAGAAAACTGCTAATATAGTAAGAAAAATAGAAACCTAACAAGTGAAACATAGTGTTGTTGCATAGGTCCAAATAGAGTAAACATAAAATATCAAGTTAAAACAAAATTAAATTAAAAAACAAAGTATAGCCCACCTTCAACTCCTACCTGTAACTCCTATGCATGTTTCCTGACACCCTAGGGGGTTTGCACCCTACCCCCCACCTGACCTGGAGCAAGCCCATCCAAACCTTTTTTTGGGTCTTTCTTCAAAGTTACATGAAAACTCTATGGAGATTAGATAGGATCTCATACATAACCCTACTAGGTCAATTGGCTTCTCTAATGATCTGACCTTAATGGCCCACCACCCCCTAGGGGCCACTCTGATGTTGTGGGCTCCAACTGAGGTACAATCCCAAAGTCAAATTAGAGAGGGAATGCCATAGGTTCCAAGATATCTACAGATCCTAGGGAATAAAAAAAAGTGGTTTCGACATTAGTAGGGCCTAAGATTTTTCTATCAAACTTGGTGGTTGACATGATCTCCTTTGTACTCTAACTAAGTTTGGTTGGAAATTATTTTTTCTTTAAGACTGAATGTGGATATGGTAAGGAAATAGTTTTCAATTAGATGGAGAATGGTAGGATCTATGACCATATCAATGATGGTGGGTTCTCTCTTTCTATTTAACTTCATAGCTAAAGATGACATAAAAACTATTATAGTGGGCTCCTAGCATTATAGTAACACCTTCTAATGCTTAGAAAATGGAAAACAAGTTTTTTCCACAATCTAGATCTACACATGCTTTCTCTAGTTTGGGTCCATCTTGTGGGACTCCATCTAGAATTCTAAGATGAGAGGGTTTTCAAGTGGATTGGAGATTCTTTTGGTAAATATATTAAATTTGACATAGGCACTAGTGCAAAAGTCAAACAAGGTTTTTCTAGATTATGTGTGAATGTAGTGACAAATAAACCTTTGATCACCTCTATCGCCTTGAAGTCAAAATGGGGTGCTTGGGCTCAACCTATCTTTTATGATAATGCCACATCCTTTTACTAGAACTATAATACATTCAAACATTTGTTAGTGGAATGCATGCATAATGCGAAGCTAAAAGAAAAATTCTCCTCTCCTAGAGTGGTTGAGTTTGGCAGTTCAAAAATGATGGCAACAAGAGGTCGGGATAGCATAGAGTCACCTAAGGCTTCTAATGTGGAGGTACAAGTCACCCAACCTTTGGGAGGGGCAGTGTCGGACCCCAGAAAGAGGATGAAGGATTATCCATGGGTTCAGAGGTTCAGATGGGCCCTGAGGCATACGTCTATAGTAACCCTGAAGATAAGGGGAATGCTGGTAGGGTCTTAGGGACTTGTGAAAAAGGTGATCCAAAACTTGAGAAAGGGGATATTTCCTCATTATAGACCAATTAGGCCGCATCCCAAATGGAGGGGAGTAATGAATAGTTTCTTGGGTCTTTTGGATGAGGTCAAGAATACCTAGATTTTGAATCCCCTCAAGAAACCCTCTTGAAATGGCAACTACTCGCTTGATCTAAATGCTGCCCTACAAGTTTCCATCCAGGGCATTATTGTGGTGCATTCTCCTGCCTTTGTCTATGCAAGTGAATGTACCTTGGAGTGTAATTCTAGATGAGATGTACCCAAAAGGAAGTCGAGGGGGGTGACCAAGGCTGATGTTGGAACAACTGTGAAAATTGGAAGAAGCCTAACCATAACCCTTTGATAGATGTAGACATCAATATATATAGCACAGGGAAAGAAAAAGACCCTAGAGGACATATAGATAAAGAAAAAATGAAGATTATTTCTTGGAATGTGAGAGGGGTTAATAGTCCTAAGAAATAGTATAAAGTCAAAAAAAAGATCATTGAATTAAAAGGGGATATGATTCTTTTGTAGGAGTTTAAAATGATGGTGTAATTATTTTCTAAAGTAGTTGAGTACATTTAGCTAGGTACATAATTATCTTACAACATAACAATGAGGCATTTAGGGGTCATATCAATAAGTAGAGAGGTCCTTCTAAACTCTCATTTCACTATTTTTGGTTTTGTCTCTAAAACCCATAAATGGAACTGATTTCATTTCTATGCTCCTAACACTCAGAATGAGAAACTTGTGGTATGGGAGTTGGCAACAAACATTGCTAACTCATTGGGGAAAGAGAGCATGTTGTGTATGGGAGACTTTAACACCCCCATGTACCCGTCATAAAATATTGGAGGCCTAGAGGACTTCTCAAAGAGTATGTATGATTTGGCAGACTTCCTAAGAAGGAATTACCTCCTTGATATTGATTTATAGGAAACCCGCTTTACCTGGTCAAACAAAAAATTGGGAAATAACTTGATCTAGGTTAGACTTGACTATTCTCTAACATGTGTTGGTTGGGACATTCTCCCATATACCTCCCTAAAAACATATCTGAGGATCATCTATGATAATTCTATGTTTTTTTTTTATGAAAGTAAAATAAAATTTACAAAAGAAGACCCTTTAGGTATGAAATAATGTGGCACTCAAATCTAGAATTCATAGATCGTATCTCATGGTAGTGGAATATCCCCATTTAGGGCTAGGCTATGTTCTACATTTCTAGTAAGTTATAAAGGATTCAAAAGGAGGTCAGAGGATGGAAAAAAATCTTCTTTTGGTACTATTTTTAAGCAAAAGGAGACTGAGAAGAAGCTTGAAACCTTCTAAACTAATATGTCCAATGGTAATTCATCTCACGAAGCTCAATAAGAGGAAATGGTTAGGTATGTCCAGTGGAGAATGATATTAGAAAGGGAGGAAATTTTTTGGAAATAATGGTTAAGGGTTGAGTGGTTGGTAAAGGGTGACAAAAATATGACTTTCTTTCACAAATTGGCTTTGAAAAGAGAAAAGAGGAACACCATAAGAAAATTGGCAGAAAATGTTGCACATAAGATTTTGAATGGGTTTAAATTGGAGGAATGAGTTTCTAAATATTTTTAGGATGTCTATAATCCTCCCCTAGCCCACATTGATACCGACACCAATGATACTATTTTGCGGATTGTGAACTTTACTATTGATGAACAAATGAATAAAGATATGATTCAAAAATTCATGAAAGAGGACTTGACGAGTTTCCCATAGGACTTGACGGGTTTCCCCCTACATTTTTCCAAGATTTTTGGGACATTGTTAAGTATGATTTTTTCCATTTTGCTTGGGACTTTGCTAGAACCTGCAAGTTTTGGAAGGAACTTAACCAAACCTTTATTTTTTTGATACCTAAAACTAATGAACCTATGCATCTGGAGGATTTTAGGCCTATAATCCTCTATAACATGGTTTACAAGATCCTATCTAAGGTGATAGTTCACTGCATCAAACCCATATTAGAGAAATTCATTGGCACTTATCAAAATGGGTTTTTCCTAGGAAGACAGATTTTGGATGCAATTATTACCACCCATGAGGGGATCCACTCTATGGAGAAATATGGGACCCTAGGTATGGCTCTAAAACTTGATATTTCTAAGGCCTACAATAAGGTAAGGAGGAGATTTTTGAATGCTATTCTTAGTAAGCTAGGATTTAAAGAATTTTTTTAAAAGATAATCCCAGGTGTTATTAATACGGTACAGTTTTCAAGTCTCTTAAATAGGACCCTATGCAGATTTTTTACCCCCTACCAAGATGTTAGACAATGAGACCCCCTATCTCCTTCCTTATTAATCATTGTGGCAAAGGTATTGGGAAGAAACTTAAAATGCTTTAGTTTGTTAGGGAAAAATAATAGGCATAAGACCTGCCTCCTTTATTCCTCCATAGGTGCTCCAACAATTTTTTGATGATAACTTCCTTTTTGGCATCTCCTCAATCCATGAAGTGAGGTCATGGAAAAACCTACTTAACCAATATGAGGAAGTCTTCAGGAAATGAATAAATTATTTTAAAAGAAAGGTGTATTTTCTTAACACAAAAAGGGTCTTGAGCTAGAAAGTGATTAGAATGTTGGAATGCTAGGAAGTAGATTTACTTGATGGCTATCTTGGCTTCCCACTCATGCTTAAAGAGGTTACTTACTAGTACTAGAATGGGCCAATGGAATGTATATAGATAAAGCTTGTGGACTAGAAAGGCAAGATCCCAAGTAGTTCTAGGAAGCTTTAAATGCTCTCAGCCTCATTATAGGGTATACCGGGTACTTTTGCTTCCTCTTTAAACTCCTACATAGATATAGCAAAGCTATTGAGAAAATACAAAGAAATTTTCTCTCGTTAGGGACTAAGGAAAAGACTGAGACAAGCTTCGTTAGCTGAAACAAAGTTTGCATTCCCAAGTATCTAGGTGGGTTAAACATTAGAAGGATTAGTGACCTGAATAAGGCCCTCCTATCTAAGGTGGGGTGGAGATTGGCAAATCTTCAAGTAATTTATGACATGATATTAATCATGCTAAGTACTTGAGAAAAGACTCATTTTAGCATCACCTCTATTGTACTATCCTTCTCCCAAGATCTAGAATGTGGAACAATATATTACACTCTAGATTTTTTTAAGAAGGGTATAAATTGGGTGTTAGCAGATGGGGCAACCATTAACTTCTAGGAGGATCATTGGCTTGAGGAAGGTCCCCTCACTTATTCTAGGTTCTAACTTGTTAGAGAGTATTGCTCCAGACAGTTTGGTGGTCAAGTACAAAATAATATCGCACCAAATAGTCGATGAAAAAGACTTCAAGATCAGGATAATCCTAGGGTAAGAAGACAACTCATTGTACTATAGGAAATGACCAATAAATTTCATATACCCGCTATCCCTATGGAAAATTCCTTAGTTTTAAGTCTGACACCCTCAAGAGATTTCAATGTTAAAACTTTTTATACTTACTATATTGAGGGTGGTGACGCTTCGAGGGATTGGAGTCATGTTTGGGATTCATGAATCCTACCAAAGACCATTTTATTTTAGTGGATGTCCTTACATGGGAGCATCCTAAGCATTGATAACCTCCAAAAGAAAGGCTTCTAGCTAGTTGATTTTTGTGTACTATGTTATAATGCTATTGAGTCCATCCGACACCTCCTCATACATTACCCCTATGCTCAAGAAATTTGGAGGGAGATTCTCTCTAAATGGGAGCTTCATTGATGCCTTAATGAGGATCTTTATCAATTTGTGAAATGGAAAGGCCCATCCAACCATTCATTCCTTAGATCCTTTTGGAAATTCACCACGTCTTTCATGTGGATATGTAGGTGACTATGGTAAGATTTAAAAAAATGAGGAAGAGGCTATAGGCCTACATTTAGGTTTGGAGATAATTATTAACTTGTGTATTCCAAACTTGGTGATCTAGGGAGGCTCTCTTCTTGTCATTGGGGTTATTAAAAAGGAACAAAGGATGAGTTGGAATGCCACAACGATAATTACATATGCTTAGGTTTTTTTGACTAGATTTATCAACACCACTATCCAACATGTGTACTCTAAAGGTAAATAGGTGGATCATAGCCTAACTATGTAAGGACATAGTGTAATAAATCAGTAGACCTAGGAAAGTGAATATAATCTTCCAATGATGATTTTATCGCTTATGAAAGAAAAACACTTATTATCATGATGATCTTTTCATATTTGTAGTATATGGGTGACAAGCTTGAGTTGATACCTTCTAGGGTTGAGGGTTTTATTATGATAATTTTATAATGAGCTCTCTTTTCAAGAAAGACATTAATTATACTCCATTATAGTGATAGCATGTTCGGTACCCAAGGCAAGATATGGAGTGATATTTTAAAATCCAAAAGGATAGGAATTTCCAATTTTTGAATTACTTTTAAACATCATTTATTGCACAACTACAAATGGGTCATGGAGTGGCTAGTTATGAATATTATTTATTCTTTCTCATAATGAAGAAAGTGTTACTATAGCATTGATGCCTTCAATATTATTATGATTTATTGTTAGTTGAGAAAAGGTAATCTTCTTGATTTTCTTCCTATTTTGTCTAGTTTTTCTAGTTGTCTAGCATTGGGTAAGTCATAAATTTTGGAAGATTTGGTGGTGGAGCTTGGAGGCAAAACAACTATAGAGTATAATAATGCCATTACCAAGCCACCAAGAATTGAGGAAGTCATCAGAAAGGATAAAGCTACATTGACTTATTTGTGAGAACATGGTTTGATTCCTATTTTTGGAAGGATCAATGGGTAACTATTAATGGTCTATCATTTAAAATCGTTGACAAATTCATTATGAATGCCACTATTATTGCATTAAAAGGGAAGAATCAAAGGAAACAAGTGAGGGTTGTAGATGTAGTAAGTTTGAGGAATTATTTTTATTGGATGAGACTCTTGAACATGTCCATGGTGGGTTTGCATGTGAGAAACTTCCAAATCCATTAGACATGGTCTTCTTTTCTATTATGAGGCACATTATTCCTAAAAATAGGTTTAAGGTTTAATACTATTATCACTTTTTCATTCTAGACCACTTTAGGAATAGGGAGATTATATCTTTTCTATACCTACTATTATTATCCATGGAGGAATTCTATCTAGAATGTGCGTAAGAAAGTAGAAGAGGGTAAGAGCTATACCATGTTGATCTTTTATTAGTTTTGACAAGTGAGAGATAACACACTTAAGCCATTTACTTAGTTCATGTCAAACTAGTAATACATGCCAAATACAACATGTAAATATTAGACCATGCCAAGTTATAGTGAGTGCCAAGTCACTCAAGTGCTAAGTAGACAAACCATGCTAAGTGATTTAGGAGTTGAGTAAATAATGGATGTTAAGTAATGCAGGTACCAAGTCATAGTATAAAGATCAGTGCATGCCGAGTATTAATGACTTTAGATGTCAAGTGACACAATTTTGACATATTTGTTTGTAATGGCAAAAAAAACTATTCAATTACATGCAGCCAATAAAAAAAAGGAAGGATTAAGTGGAAAAATGGATGAATCTTAGCCATAGATTCATACCTAACCCTAAGCCACCAAAGTCTTCTTAAGGAGGATGAAAACCCTAAACTATCTATTGAGTGTGTAAGGATTTGAAGGAACAAAAATGATAGTTTGCATGAGCAAACAAAGCATTTATGGTGACTTAGAAGTTATCAAGAAAGAGTGAATTGCAAAATTAGTTAGAGAAAAATAGAGGATAGAGAAAATGATACAACATTGAGACACCTAATAAAAAAGGATGAATAAGACATTTTTTAGAGGTGATTAGTTATCAGGGAAGCAGGTGCCAACAGTAGGATCTATGCTAAGACATTTTAACAAGTGATTTTAGTCAAATCTCTTAATAGAGTAGACTTAATAGGCTGTATGGAATCCTTTAATAGGGCACTTACTTAGTTGTAAATTGAAGTCCTCTAACAAGGAACACTTCTAACATGGTGTTGAAATCCTCTAACAAGGTGAGACCTAACAATCTTTGTAAGCCTTAACAACCCGATAGACCTTTCATAGGGTAGATCATGTTTCATGGTCAAAAAATTGTAACCTTCACTAGATACTCTTGATTATTGCAATAGTGAAGATTTGTGGGTGTCACCCCCACCCCAATTTAACCTTCTCAGTTGGAGGGTTTCTGAGTTATCATATCTGGTGTTATGTGTGTGAATGCTTACATGTTTTCATGATTTAGTTCTATATGTTTTATATGTTATTTTAGTTTAATCATTGAATGCATGAGATGGATGTGTGGTTCAAGTTTTATGGGTCCAAGTTTAAACTATTGATTCCTCCCCCCCCCCCCTCTCAAAAGTTTACCTTTCCTATTGTAATTCTAACAATTGGTATGAGAGCTTAGTTCTCTGAAAGAGAAGCTTTGCATCTTTGAGGAAAGATCTTGAAATAGAAGTCTACAAGGTGGGAAAGACCATTGTGAACCAAGAGATTGAAATACATCTCATACTACACCAACTGAATGAAGCAAGAGAGGAATTAAATAAATCCTTGAAGAGAAGGAAAGAAATTGCTATTGCAGAGAATGACACACAATACAGAGAGGTTGACAGTACCAAGCTATTTGCAAATGGAAACTCTAATGAATTTAATGTAGCAGTTGTAGATCTAATGGAAAAGAATAGAGTCCAAGCTGAGAAAATTAGAAATCTCAAGTTAGATCAAGAATCACAAGCTATATTATTATGTGAAGTAACTAAACAAAAGAAGAAATCTATGAAACACAAAGCCATGATTGAAGAAGACAAAAGAATTCTGGCCAACAGATTGGAAGAGAAGTCAATAGATCTAACCAAGATTTCCAACATGCAATTTGATACTCTAAGTAAAATGATGAATGCCAACTATGAGTTAAATAGCAAGGACATTGAGATGACTACATTGAATTTTCATAATGAACAATTGTAGAGTGACCTAAAGAGAGAAAAGGAATTTGCTAAAATTTTCAACAAAACAAATGAAGCCATCAAATAATTTGTGCAATTATTGAGATCTCCTAGATCCAATAATGATACATCTAGAGTGGGATATAAAAGCATTGAAGATGGAGAATCAACCAAAAATGCAGAAGAAAGGAACAAAAAAGGTAAGAACTCAAAACATACTTGTCATAATTGTGGTAAGAAAGGACAAACTGCTAATGTGTGCAGGAGCAAGACTACAAGTCAAAATGTCAAGCCTAAGAACATGGTTCACTACTACAAGTGTAACAAGTAAGGTCATCAAGGACATGAAAGCATAACTAGGACCATGCATACACAAAGATTCGAAGGATATTGCTATAACTATCAGAAGTATGGACATAGAGCTTTTGAATGCAGATCCAAACCTGTGTGGTCATCAAATAGGCAAATGAAGGTAAGGAACAATGACAACTCCAATAACTGAGATTATAATACAAGATATAGCTTTCATTATTGTAAAGAATATGGACATGTTCCCGAGAATTGTATTAGGATACACTTTAGAGGTAATTATCAAAGGTGGTTAAGTCAAACTACATGTTTCAGTTGTTTGAAGACTAGTCACATCAGTAGGTATTGTCTAACTAGGTCAAAGGCACCAAGTTGCGAATTTGATAAAGGCAAGGGCAAGGGAGATGTTGAACACATCAGAGATGAGATGAATAAGATATGGAAGAGAAAAGATGATTGCAACACATCAAATGGAGAAGGGATCACTTCATCCAATGAGTTAGGTGACCACACCTCATTAAACTAAACAATCAAGAGGTATGTGGGACTAATATTTAAAGGTTATATCATACATTAGTTCCAAAAGGTTATAGTACTAAAAAGACTACATTAGCACAAATAAAGATACAAGATGTTGTTAGGAATCCAAGATAAATCTTTAAGTTTTTCATGTTGTTTCTGAGCATAAAAGTTTCCTATGTATGCCGAGTGGAATGCTAGAAGATGTCAAGCTAGCAATCTGGCTGGTTGATGTCAAACTCATAGTGGTTGCCAAGTGATGGAAATGTCAATTGATGCTAAGAGAGCCTGAAATTGGTTAATGTTGAGCTTACAACTATGTAAGAAACCAACATTAAATGCAATGATTTTAAAGGGTATTTGATTGATTTTAGCTCATTTTCATCATTTCAAATTCAAGAAAGAGCATGTAGAGTAGAAGGAAATTTGGCAATCTATTCAAAGCATTTGTAAAAGATTTTAGGAGCAATCTCACATTAGTTCATTAGATTTCCTAAGGTATTTATCAAGAGCTGAGCTATGTAGTTTTAATTTTCATAAAGCCTAGTTTGACACAATGGCATCGAGTTCAAAAAATGTTGAAGGGAAGGAAGTTTTGAACATTGAGTTAGTGAGTAATGAAGTTAAGCAACCTGTGTTTAAAGCCATTCTTGACATCGCATACAAACAAGACCCTTCTGGCGCATTGTCGATGATCTCGCCAAATGTAATAATGGTACAAGATGTGAAAATGCTATAATTGCAAGATTGGAAGCATTGGCAACATGGAAATTAGAGGTGCATACAAGAGGTTATGTGAAAATGGTGTTTTGAAAGAAGAATACAAAATTATTAAGAAAAAGGGTTTAACACGAACCCTAGATTTTCCAAATGTATTTAAGACAAATTATATATGAATAGTGTTGAGCTAAATCCATGATGGTTCCTTATGGCTGGAGGGTGGACCTATCAAAATTACTAGGAGAATAATCCATAGGGTTACTACTTATCCAACCCTAAGTTATCCTAAGACACTAAGAAGTGACTCTAAGGAAGTGATTGAGAAGAATACTGGAGTTGTCTACAATAAAAAGATGTATGACAATAGACACCATCATTGATCCTCTTATTAACTTTTTTGTAAGGGTAATATCACAAAAGTTATATCAATCTAGTAGATTAGATAGTGTACCCTGTATAACTATGGATGTGTGATACAAGATTGTTAAGAAAGATCGTACATATGATCTAGTAGAACTACAATTGCAACAATTGATGGAGAATAAGAATAAAGGAGACAAAAGCTATAGAATCTATGTTGGTTTAATGAACTTGTACAATCAAAATTAATTTTACATTAAATCATTTAAATTTTATAATTTCCTTCTAATTAAAGGCTTAAATTTTGATTTTTATCCTTATGTATTTTCTTTGTATGTTTCTTGTAAGACAATACAAATATAAATAAATATCATTTCTTTAATATGCTAAATTTATAAAAATTTCAAAACAAATGTAGTCTTGAAAATCTTCAAATTTAATTGATCCAATTGAAAACAAGGGGCACAAGCACCAAAGTTCTTGCCTCTAGTATGGTGATTATTGGGGTAAGAGTTGTGTCAAGTTGTAACTCAAATCTATGTCTAGAACCATTAGTCCATAAGAATGCTTATAAAATTAAAAGTGAAGTTCATTGAAAAGGAATCTTCTCAAACCAAACTTCAAGGATATTGAATATAATTTGTTTGCTAATGTTTTAATTTATTTACAAAGTAGTCGGTCGAAAATGACTATTTGGCATTAAAACTAGTTGATGAGAATTAAGAATAAGTTTTTAGAGTATTTCATTCATGTGGTAAAAGCCACAAATGTATGGGCATTCTTTCTATTCACCCACCACCAATGTTTCATTTGTCACATTGTCTTTACAGTTTTTCATTTTGTAGCTCTTAAAATGAGGCATTGGGTATTTGGAGGGTAATTACGCATGCTTGTAATGTGTTCCTTACCAATGAGGGTAATTACGCATCGCTTGCTTCATCTTCCAAATTCAAACCAATCCTTGGCTCAAATAGCATGTCTATGAAATGAGTTCCACCATGGTTTAGTCCAAGCAAAATGAAAAAAAAAAAAATTCCACTCACCAAAAGTGCAAATCCCTATCTAGAAACTTAAATAGTAGAGTTGAGGAGTGTGAAAATTTCTAGTTCCCCTCAATAGGACACAAAAGGAAAAAGCAAAAAAAGGTCACAAATTGCTCAGGTGTAGCTATTGAAAAAGAAAGATATATTATTAGGCAACAAGGTGAGTGCATTTAAAAAAATTGTTTTAGTAAGTTACATAAAGTTACTCCTTACTATTATTTCATTGATTAAATATATGTCATTATAGGTTTGGTTGATCAAGAAAGCACTGTACGACATCAGTTACCTTTCTCCATTGATCTAAACCATAAAATAATAGATGAAGTGCAGTTTACAAATGGTAAGTTTTTAACTATTAAATACCTTTATTACTTTTATAAAAAAAACCTTTTTTCTTATTTCTAACCACTTTTGTATATTTTTAAACAAATCAAATCAAATATAATTGGTAGAGATCAAAAATCAATGCTTGGTATTATCCCCACCTATACCTTTCAACAAACTATTGCATGTAGCTAGTAATTTTAATAGTTTTTAGATTAATTACATAAATTAATTTTACACTTTAACACTTTATCTAAGATAACATGTTAAATATGCATTTTGTTGCAGCTTTGGATGATCAACAAGAAGCTCAACAACTTGTCTTGCCCTTTTCTATTGATCTTAACCAACCATTAACAACAATAGATGTAATAGAACCTAAATATGGTAATGATATTATAAAATCATAAATAAATCAATTATTAGTCTTTACTTTGTAAATTTATTTTATCAAAATTGACATATTAAGTATTCATGTTATTGCAGGATTAGATGATCAACAAAAAAATCAAGAACACATGTCACCTTTTTCCATTGAATCCAATCAGACACCAACAAAAAATGATGCAATGGAAGTGTGATATGGTAATGAAATTATGAAATGAATATACTATTTAGTATTTAATTTACTAATGCATCTTAATTTTATTCAATATATGTGTTAAATGTTATTTCTTTTGCAGATCTAGCTGATCAACAAACCATTACAAAACATGTGGAAGCATCTTTGATTGATCTTAATCAAACAATAACATAAATGAACACAATGCAAAGTGGAGATGGTAAGGAAAATATAAAATGAATTTCAATCAATTGTGTATCTTTAGTTTGAAAATTATTCTTATTATTAACTCAATGCATTTGCAGGTCTTGATGATATCTATGAAGTATAATGATAAATGTTTTTTTTTTGTAAATTGATTGAACTGATAAAATTGGTTCCAATCAAAAGAGGTTTTAATCTAAGTCAAGGCAAATAGCTTTACTATGAGGGATTTTCAGAACTTATTGTAGTATTTTATCATTCAAATATTACTTTCTTGATTTTGTGCTTTTGCAACGGATTTGATTTGTTGTCATGGTGAAAGCATTATGATGCTTTGAGTTATAGTTTTTGTACTATACTTGTTCATTGTCATGTGTTTATGTTATTTCCAACTTCTCATGTAGCATTTTGGATAAGTTAGGATGTATATTTGACTCAAATTTAATATTGTAATAACACAAATGTCGAAGTAACATATAAGTGTATGATATGAATAACATGGTTAGATAAGCATTTTTTATAACACATGAGCATGGTTTTGAATAATATGATCAAACTAAAGATTTTTTTCTCATTCTTAGTAATGACTATTGTGAACCTTGCATAAGAGGTGAATTAGATTTAAAATAGACATTTTTTTTCATTAGCAAATAATAAATTTTTAATTAAAAATAGATAAGAGGTGAATTAAATTTATAGCTAGATCTCTTGTGGAAATTCCACCTTAAATGTATCAAACTAAAGGACCAATCAATAATTATATTTTTAATAATGGACCAATCAATAATTGTATTTTTAATAATTTTATGATATGATCTTTGATGCATCTGATTTGTTTCTATCTCCATCTTACTTTTTGAATTTTCTAGAAGACTCAATTATCAAGGTTAATGGAATGTTCAACCTTTTTGAATTTCCTAATTCCTTCTGAGACTAAGCTATCACAAGAATGTTCAAGCTTTAAAAGTGCCAATCAAATTAGGTTGTTTTGAACTTTAGGCTACATATTGGCAAATGCATAACACTAAATAATGTTATACTATTTGTTTCTTAAAAACATGGTTGTGTCTAGAATTCTTTTACCTTTTGAAGCATAAATTCATATTTTGATGGTGAAACATGATTTAGTGAAAAAAAAACCATTAGTGTAGAGTCTTTATTGAATTATAAAAATTAGATGGTTATACTATTGAGTTCTCCATTCATGTGCATTTTTTAAATTTGTATTTAGAATTCTTTTAAAGATTCTTTTAAGTAAAAGCATGATTAGTGTGCATTTTTAACTACATGTTAAAAAAATTCAACAATGTACTTATTTCATAGTAAAATGTGATCCAAAAAAAATTAGAATATGACTCTAAATGTTGATTAGAATGCTATATTCAAAATAATAATAACAATATTTTATTAATTGTACCACTATTGAAATAAAGACACAAAATAAAATTTAATAATAAAGTCTATTATTATAATAAAAATAAAGTACAATATCTTTACAAAAATATTTAAATTCATTTCAATTATGAAATTAATCTTTTTTTACTTTCAAAATTTTATTCTAAAAACATTTCTTCATATTCAAAATTCAAAATATAAAATATGATTAATTTATTAAAAATTATGAAATGGTTTCATAGTAAACTTTATAGTTAGAAATATATTGCTCATTCAAGATGAAAAAATATTTATAAGTATATATGACTTGAATAAAACAATATATATAAGTATTGGAATATGATTAAAAGCATAGATTCATTTTCTGACATGTTTGTCCGATCAAACCTGACATGTCTGTCCCATCACTTGGCAGAGATGTTGGGGCAGCTGCAGAAGTTGGTGCAGCCGGCCGATGCAAATAAGTTGCGCTGTAGCCGATGCCCTCTATTCAGTTCCTGTGGCAGGAATAACATATAATGAAGCAATTATTCTTCCCTCCATTTGTCTCTTCTCTTCCCTGCATGCAACCATCGCAAAGCAATCCATTATCCAACTCTCTCTGGCTATCTCTAATCATGCCTTGTTTCTTGACAGCTTTGCAATTTTTGTTTTCTTGTGATTGCATGTAAAGTTTTTGGCTCTACAAATGTTCTATTTAGCTAGGCATTTGTTGTGGATGAAGTGGACACTAGAAAATATATGTTCAGTTTAATTACATTGGGGAAGCATACCCCTAATGTTATAGTAAAAGAGATTACATTTTACATCTAAGGGACTTAGTTATTTACAATTATTTTTTGGCTCTAGGTATTAACAAATTGTTGTAGGGGAGGGACATATAGTTCAATATATTCTAATGGTTATGATAGTAGTTAGCATAATATTCATATTTGGTAATTTAATATTCACTAGGGGATCTCATCCCTCAAAATCATCCAGGAGTTGAGCGTGGTCCAAGGGGGTTTGAACCTTGGTGGATGACATTATTTCCTCTTCCCATGATCCTAGTCAAATGTGTACAAAAGATTGAGTTACAATCTTTTAGCTTTAAAGTTATTTTTTTTAGTGACGTTGTCCCATAACTGAAATAAATGAGTATATTTTCTCAAAAAATAACTAATTGTGTGATGCCACATCAGCTGCAAAAGTATAGGGGTCCTTAATACACATGGTTGGTCTCACTTTTTTTTGGAGTTATTATGGACACCTTAGCCAAAAAAACATGTTGATGTGACATCATATTTGATGGTATGATCTTAAAACTTTCCTTATAAGTTGCTAAGTAATGTGCTCTAAAAAAATGAGTGATCTGAAAGTTTTGAACAAGATTTCAAGAAGTCCAAAGTTAGGATGCTCAAATTATAATTGTTTAGCCTTGAATGACCATTTTAAGTGATTAGATATCAACTTCAATCCTCCAATAATTGTATATTCTGGCAATGTCTTTGCAGCCGAAAAAATGCACCTGATTTGATATTTTCTGATTTAAAAAAAAAAAATATTAAATTTATAATTGACAAAACCTGTTAACTATAAATTAATTAATAATTTCATAAAATCGTCAATCAGGTGCATCTTTCAAGCTATTTAACCAGAAGCATATATTCTTGATATACAAATGAAACAATTGTAAACTAAAATGATTAAAATATGATGAACCATTGATGTATAAGAAACTAATAGACTTCTAGCTATCCTATTTTTAACTTAAAATTAATAATTGAGAAATCTAATGCACATAAAGTGCACTATTAAGAAAATTTCCTTAATTAGTGATACTCTTCTCTAAGAAACAGCTAAATTGTTAAAAATAAATAAATTCATAGCTGTCCTCATAAAACTTATTGGTATTCAGCCAATATTCTCCTCCCTACGTTTATATTAAAATATGAATATCAAAATCCGTAGTAACGACTTTACAATCTCCAAGGAATATTGCGATTTAACTAATGAGGTGAAGTTTAATCTTAATTGATAGAAATCTGAACAAGGGAAGTACGTACTTAAATGACACTTCAGTGGTACATTGGCAGCATTGGGGCAGCGACAGAGTTGGGCAGAGTTTGGGCAGCCGGACGGTGCAAATAAGTTGCACCGTAGCCGGTGCCCAATATTTGACACTAAAACCACGTTGATTATAGAGCCGGCCAATTATTGTCATCAACAAAGAGTGTGAGGATGTTGTGAAACACGTGAACATGCCAACCACGGAATCGTAATGTTATCCTCCTTGGCCAGCTATTTATAGAGCAGTACTTGCAACTAAGCCGAACCAAATATCTTCATTGGTCGTAGGAGCTATCAATATAATATATAGGGAAATACAAGCGATTGAGAAAAACCAAATATCTTCGTTTGTTCGTAGGAGTCTGAGTCTGTCGCAGCAAGTGATATATATTAGCGGATTGTAATCGAGTGAAGGAGCAAATTAGTAAGATGGGTTCAATTACAACAACAGTGGGCAGCAATGGAATCATGAATTCACCCGACTATGAGATGAATGACGAAGTGGTGCTGCAGAAAGTGGCTCTCCTCCACTTGATGGATGACGTCGCAACGCTGGCTGACGAGGCATCCAAATTGATGGGGAAGAAAATCTCTCTTCAGCTTGTGAGCAGCGACCAAGTGGACCCCGGTAATCTATGCATAATAATAATAATAATATAAGCTTTAAGCTGCTTTCTCATGGGAAGTGCATTTCTAATATTATAATTAGTATACACATAGAATTGTGTTTGCTTAATTTATGGTAATGGTAAAGAAATGGCGATCAGAAGACGTTTACACGCATAAATTTGTATTTGTATGTTGAAATTAAAGGGTATGAATTAAATTTGGCTGGGATGATGGTGGGAGGAGTGTATGTACAAGTTTGTGTGATTTGCCTTTCTAAACACACGACGACCAAGGGAACCATCCTATTTTTTGATGAGGAGGACATCAAGGATAGTTAACTAACTATCAGACTCTAGCTCCTTGATGAAGGAAATACAAGGCACTAAGTTGTTGATGTGTTGGTGAAACTCCTCTAATCTATCAAGCCCATGAGGCCAACAAACATTAGTATCATCTACATATCACTTCCACCACTTCCACTGAAGAACGAAAAATTGAAGGGCCAACTCTTCAAAATGTTCAATATAAAGGTTGGCAATGACCGCTGAGAGAGGGGAACCCGTGGCTACACCATCAACTTCCATGTATATCACCCCTTGGAAGGAGAAAAAAGTAGATCTCAGGCTTAACTCAACCAAACTTGCAATCTCTACATTGGTCTTATGCTTTATGATTTCAATTGAATCGAGAATTGGTGCCTTTGTGAAGAGAGAGACAACGTCAAGACTCACCAATATATCATGACTACCAAGGTGAGCATCCTTGATAAATTGGATAAAGTGGGCTGAGTCTTTGACATAAGAATTAGATCTACCTACCAACGGTGAGATTAGTCTAGCAAGCTGGATAGCTAAAGGGTACATGGGGGAGCCTATGGTGTCAATAATTGGTCTTAGAGGAATACCCTCTTTGTGAATTTTTGGGACACCATATGTGTAGAGGGTGACTTCCCTAGAAGGGACTAACCTTATCTTGATGTTATCATTAAAGGATGAGGCTATGACACTGGATTTTAAAATTTTGGCACAAGGGCTATGAGAGAAGATTTTGTAGTTGCAAGAGTCAGCCAGAAGGTCAAGCATCTGGGAAACATAATATTGCTTGTTCATAATGATAGTAGCATTGCCCTTGTCAACTTTGGTGATAACTAAGTCATTGCGATGCAACAAGCTATTGAGTGAAACAAACTCTGCTTTAGAAATGTTGCACTTTAGAGGTTTGGTATGCCTCAAAGAAACTGCACAATCCTATCTAATTTCATCGGCAACATCATTGGGGAGAGTGCGGATGACATTTTCAATCTCAACAAGAAGGTCAAAATGCAGAATGATATGAGGTGCCACCACAAAATTGAGACCTTGTTTCAAAAGGTTAAAAGAATGGGGCTCAAGGGTGGTATTCGATAAGTTGATGACCAATTTGCTATCCCAATTGTGAACAAAATGAAAAGAGTGGGAAGAGGGGGTGGGAGGGACACACACCAAAGATTCCAAGGTGGAAGGTAGTGGAGAAGGAGGAGAAGCCAACTTCGTCCCTATAATATCACTCAATGTGTGAGTGTGAGAGGGGGCCAAGGTGGATGGGGGATCAGGGTTAGAAAGGGTTGGCTAACCCTGACTAAGGTGGTTAGAAGCCACCATAGGCACCACAAGGGACTTCAATATTTTAAAAAATGAATAAATTTTTACTCAAAAAAATTTATAAAAATTTATAGGAATAAAATTCATCCAATGCTACACATTTCATTAGTTTACACCATCTTCAAATTATAAACACAAATACCATTTTTTTTATCATTAAAGTTGAACTGTCACATTCTTGTATCCTATTTCTTTATAAAAGGTGACATAGGTTTGTGCTTTTACCCCTCGATCTTCATTAAGGTACTTGATCTCTTCAATCTAGTTCTCAATTCGTATGGCACTCTTTATCTTGTCGCACTTTTCCTCTGTGGTTTGGGTTGCCTTTCTTAGTTTACTCTTCTCATTGATAACCCCAAATACAACCTTTCTCATCATCTCCTTTTGTACCTTACAAATAGTGGAGACAACCACTCCCTACTCAATTTTACTGATGGCATTTTTTAACTTAATGTTTAGCTCACCAATCTTCTCATTAATTTCAGTTTAACTTTTTTTCATAGTCCTTTTTGAATTCTTTGAGTTAGTTCTAGAGAATAGGAGGGGAGAAATCTTGTTCCCCGACCTTAGTTTTATCAATGGGCTTGATCTCTTCATCGATAAAAATCCCTAGGTCCACCACCACTTTCATTTCTTGCGCCTTTTAGGAGTAGTAGGGTTTTAAATGGGCAAGAGACATATACCAAATCCTAGATGGTGAGACCAAACACGATGGTAAAGGACAAAAATGAGCCCTTGGTAAATAGGAGGGTTTTTTCCTAGGATGATGTTGTTGACCAGAGAGGAATACATGAAGAATGAGATTTTCATTTTTTCTCCATATATCAACATGTTAAGCAAAGGAAAATGGTAGCCATGATAGGTTGTATACCAATTTTTAAAAGTGAAATACTTGATTAACTAGTAACATTTGGATCCAAAGGGACTGAAGGGAGAGGCTATCACACCCATTTAAAAAATGGACTCAAACTAGTTCTTATATTCCTACAAAAAAATTATGCCTAAATTTAGTATAATCTAGCATACATTTTCTTTTAATTTGAACACCAACACAATCCAGGTATGTCGCTTCACCTATCAGCACTTACATTACCACAAAATTGATACTCTCTATCTCCACTTGACCCTTGTTCCACGAGTTAGCAAACTTAGTTGGGAGGGTGATATTGTCTCCTTTCATTGCTGAGATATAAGAATGTAATCCCTCGACAAAATAACCCCAGATATTCTTGTTTTTTTCCAATACTTTAGTGTTTCTAGGTCACACATGTTTCAACAGACCAACCATGATGTTCTCCTTGTCAAACAACTAGTTAGGAGTTCAATGTTGGCTACAAAGGATCATCATTTTTTTTTTACCAACATTGAGCAGTTTGTCACATATAATTTTATTAGAGAAGAAGGCGATTGATAGGGTATTTATTATGGTTTATGTAATGAGGATATAAAGAGGAAATATTTAATTTTAAAAAATTCATGTGAAAAGATCTTTCTGTAATGGTTCCCAAGATTATTTTGTTGCATGTTTTTCTTCAATGTGATTCTTTAATTTTTTAAAAAAATTATGGTCCTTGGCAATTTCACATAGTTCAATGTTTTTTTTTAAAGAATACAAGGAAAGGAATCTTAAACTGGAGGACAATAAAATATTAAAAACTAGTCATAGTGCCCTAGGCCACTACAACCAAGCAATGAGCTAGAGTAGCATAGTTTGACAAAGTAACAAAAACCTTAAAATTTATTTATCAAAAATAAAAAATTACTTTAAAAAATTAACTAAACTAGGAGCCTTTAGAGTATAAAAGGAATAAAAATCATCCTTGCTAAACATAAAGTTTAAATAGAAATATGCCTTGATGTAGTAGTAACGAAGCACAAAATTAATAATCAAGTTCATAATAACCATAGAACATGAACCACTTAGCCTAAAACTAGAGAAGACAAAAATAAATAGAATCAAAATAACATCAACTATCATATAAGGCCTGCTAGATGGCCTCGCAATATTTTTCTCTTCCATCTAGGAATCTTTCTCCTCCTCCTTAGTGTTATGCTTCTCTTCCTTTGAATACATAAAATCCTTAGACCTCCTTTCAACAGAGCTCATTTAACACATTTCAATGTTAAATGCTAATATTGATTTTTTAAAACTTTTTTAGGAATGTTGTTTATTCTTAAATAGATCAAAACTATAATAAAAATGAACTCAAGACACTCAAGTTATAAGTTAAAGAAGATAAAAGTAGTAAAGGAAATAAATTGAAACCAAACCAAAAATCTCATTTAAGGAATGGCTCGTCCTTAAAATAAAATCTAATTTTTCATCATAATCTTAGCTTCTGAAGGGTGCTCAAGGTTCTCCAAGAATATATAGAGTGATTTTAAAATGCATTAATTATGCAAAATGAAGTGGTAAAATAGACATTTCATAGCTCGCCTATGAGAATTAGTGATAATTTTTTTTAAATGGTGTTACTAAATGGAGAGAGAAATGAGTATAATTCATAATGAGGAATTAGATGTTTTTCTTAAAGGATAAGAAGAGTTGATGATTTTCACAATGTGATATTTTTCGTATTTGAAGGAATTTTGAGTGGTAGATTAACTTCTAGAAGGAAATGTGATGTGAGTGGGTTAGATTACTAATTCGTTCATTGAAAAAGAAGCAAGACAAGGGTCAATTGGTTATTCATGCTAGATGACTCTTATGAAAAAATTAATTTAAATAATTAATCAAATGAGTATAAAGATACAATCAATCAATCAGAACTATAGAAAACCTTGGTAAATTAATTGTTTAATTTGAGAAGGCATAGTGGAATAATATTAATTACTTTCTGATAGTAAATTATTATATAATAATTTAACACTATTGGCATGATGAAAAAATAATTTTAAAAATTAATGTTAGATAAAATCAGTTGTCTATATTCTCAATCTTGTACATCTAATTTCTCATAATTATGCAAATTTCAATTATATAAAATTCTTATTGATTTGTCCTCTCCTTATAGTAAGATAATTCCCTTACACCACTTGTACAATCTCCATTTTACTACGTCATTTTACATAGTCAACCATCATCATAACAGTTTGTATCCTTATCATCAACTTTTAGTATACTTTACAAGATAATATTATGAGTATGCAATAACTTACTATAATGTCTTAAGCATTTGAATTTGCTCATGTTTGTCTATCTTCATCGACAACACCATTAGTAATTGTGTCAATTAAAGACAATATTTTAAAAAGCTATATTTTTTTAAATCCTTAATAATAATATTTAGTCGATTATTAATTTAGAAGGATAACTGATTCTTATTATACTTAATCTAATAAATCTTATAGATAAGCTAATTGAATAAGTAATTCTAACTATCAATATAGAATTTAGTAAACACCATTACATCAACTATCTCATCTATAATGGTATCATATGCATACATACAAGCCTCTTTAGGGATATCAATATGGAAAACTTCATTAGCCTACTCAAGAACCACATAATAAAAAGGAACTTATAGCATTTTAAGCTTCCTTCATATCCATTGCCAACTCCTCTATGATAGGGTTACTTTTATAAGGCTAGGTCAAATTCCCTTGAGCATTTTCCTCTTTTGTTTTTCCATAAGACTATTGAGAATGAAAAGATGGATCTTGAATTAGCTATTGGACAACTCAAGAAAGAAAACAAGAAACTCTCTTAATCATTACAAAGAAAAAAACATCTTGTAGCACAAATGAATGAAAATCTCTATATTGAAGAAAGAATTGAAGACATATGCCTAGAAAGAAATTTAGATGAGGCTAATGCAACAATCAAGGACCTACTTGTGAATAATTCCAATCTTCAAGAAGAAGTTAGAAAGATGAAAAGAGACCAAGAAATCCAATCTGTTAGATTATGTGAAATCATGGAAGAAAATGACAAAGCCAAGGAAGAGATAGAAGAAAAGGACAATAAAATCCAACAACTATCCCTTTAGGCATTTGATGACAGTATAATCTCAGGTGGGCCTAAGATGTGAAGTAGATCTCCCCATTTCTTATGATGCAATAGTTGGTTGAATGGTTGAGATTTCTTTAGTGGTCATCCAACCTTCTCCTATATTTTCAATAATTGATTTTCCAAATCAAGTCCTTCACTTCATATTAGGAATGCCTACAACATAATTAATGTGCAATACAATGAAAGGAAAATTTCTAGAAAATAAATTATACACATTCAAATATAACTTGGAGTTGTGTTCTTTCAACTAGACTAGAATGATGCAGGAGCTTTTAGTGGCTTTTTGATATAGGACCCTATTGTGGGCTTTTCACACCATTGCCCCATTGCAAATGGGGGGCCCCCTTTTGTCTCTTGGTATTTTCCTTTTGGATTTAGTTCTTGGTAGTATTTGGCTCAATCTTCTAAAGTTCCCTCTTTCAGATGAGAATTGGTAAAATTGGCCAGATCTAGAAAGTGTTGTGCATGTGGCTCTGAGAATGGAATTTGTTTGCTTGTTTGAGAATTGATTGTCTTGAATTACTATTTTTAGAAAGTCTATTTTTAGTAAATGTCACTACCTTTTAGATTGACCTTATTATTCCTTTGGGACAACTTACTATTTTTAGAAAATCTATTTTTAGTAAATTTCACTACCTCTCAGATTGACCTTATTTTGACTGTGGGACAACTTACTATTTTTAGAATGTCTATTTTTGGCAGGTCTATTTCTGCAACAAGTGAGTTATGGTTGATAAAGAACCAAAAGGGTACATGTGTCTATATCCAAAAGAATGAGCAAGCACAATAGTCAATCAAGAAAAAAATGGTTAAGTCTAGAATCACCCATGAAATATCCAAAAGTAGAAAGGCATGAAAATAACAAGAAAAATGGTTGTCGCGAAATTCTTCCATCATGGACAAAATCCAAGATCACTCAAAAATCCTACCTTGGAGAAAAATGGTTGTCGCAAAATTCTTCCATCATGTCAAAAATCCAAGAACACTCAAAAATCCTACCTTGGAGAAAAATCGTTATTGTAGAATTCTTCCATCATGGAAAAAATCCAAGATCTCTCAAAATATCTTGCCATGGAGAAAAATGGTTTGTGTAGAATTCTTCCATCATTGACAAAATCCAAGAACACTAAAAAATTCTACCTTGGAGAAAAATGGTTGTTGCGGAATTCTTCCATCATGGACAAAATCCATGATCACTCAAAAAATCTAGCCTTGGAGAAAAATGGTTGTTGTTGAATTCTTCCATCATGGACAAAATCCATGATCTCTCAAAAAATATAGCCTTGGATAAAAATGGTTGTTGCGTAATTCTTCCATCATGGACAAAATCCACAATCACTCAAAAAATCCAACCTTGGAGAAAAATGGTTGTTGTGGAATTCTTCCATCATGGACAAAATCCATGATCACTCAAAAAATCCAGCCTTGGAGAAGAATGGTTGTTGCGGAATTCTTCCATCATGGACAAAATCCACAATCACTCAAAAAATATAGCCTTGGAGAAAAATGGTTGTTGCAGAATTCTTCCATCATGGACAAAATCCACGATCTATCAAAAAGTGTTGCCTTGGAGAAAAATGGTTGTTGCAAAATTCTTCCATCATGGACAAAATCCACGATCACTTAAAAAATCTCGCCTTGGAGAAAAATGGTTGTTGCGGAATTCTTCCATCATGGACAAAATCCATGACCACTCAAAATTTCCACGAGCAAGACAATTAGAAACCATGGAAGCAAAAGTGGCTAAGTGTTGGAAATTTCTCCTTCATGGAAGCAAAAATGGCTAAGTGTTGGAGATTTTTCCTTCACAGAAGCAAAAATGGTGAAGTGTTAGAAATTCTTGCTTCATGGAAGAAAAAATGCTAGTGTTGGAAGTTTCTCCTTCATGGAAGAAAAACTAGCTTAGTCTTGGCAATTCCTCCTTCATGGAAGAATAAATGGCTAAGTGTTGGAAACTTTCTCCTTCATGAAAAAATGAAAAAGGATTAAGTGCTGAAAATTTCTCCTCGAGATCTTGAGTTTCACCCTCTTCAAGTGTGTACCCAAAACTGGAAAAATGATTGATGATGATTAAAAAAGGGGGAATTCTTCAAAATGTAAGAAAAGGCATAACAGTGAATTGAAAGCATTTGAAGAAAAAGAATGAGAAAGCTCTAGTTCTATAAATTCAAGAAAGACACTCAAATCCAAAATTCTAGTACCAAGATCAAAGTACTAGGTGATCCGGTCCTAGACATTCAAGGTTCAAAGATCAAAGTTCAAATCCAAAAATCCAAGAACATGGCAAAGGAAGTTCAATATGAAGAAATTCTAGAGTAACATAATCATTAGTAAGGGATTCCAATCCATTTATATAAATTCAAGAAAGACACTCAAATCCAAAATTCTAGTACCAAGATCAAAGTACTAGGTGATCCGGTCCTAGACATTCAAGGTTCAAAGATCAAAGTTCAAATCCAAAAATCCAAGAACATGGCAAAGGAAGTTCAATATGAAGAAATTATAGAGTAACATAATCATTAGTAAGGGATTCCAATCCATTTAAGGGAGATAAATTTCCAAGCAATTACATGGAAGACGAGAATGTTCAAAGAGAGATTTTTAGAAAAGTTAGTCAAAGTTGGATCTTAGTTAAAATGATGCAGTTCGAAAAGACTCGAACTTACATGGCCTTCATCATCATTTCATGGCATCCAATTATCTTTGATGAAGAACTAAGGTCTCCAAGTCAAACTTCTATGCATTTAGAGAATGGAATCAAGAATAATTTATTCAAGGAAGACTGAGCATTTATCAAGTAGTGGACATGCATGGTGGATATTTATTGTACCCCACTCCTTCCTAAATGAGCATGCATAGTGGGCATTTATTACCCACTAACAGTAGTGGATTCCTTGTTGCATTGATGTAGATTCCTTTCCTTTGCCCTAACCCTAATTAGGGTTGATGTGGCATGATCTTGGCCATCAATTATTGTGATCATCTAGGCCACCTATTGTAATTGAGGACCTATATAAAGGCCTCATTTCTCATTTGTAAAGAGAGACTTTTATGAGATTGTTGCTATGAGCTACTAAGATAATAAAGTTTTCATTGGCGCTTGGTGAATACTTGATGTGTCTTAGTGCTTGGTTGTTCTCCTAAATTTCTTCAATTAGATTAAGTTTAGCCTAGTTAATGTGTGGTGATTACAATGAAGAATATGATGGTGTATTGATAAATTCCTTTGGTTCATACTTTTGACATTTTAGTGATTCTAACTTGTCGTGCAAAGTTAGCCTGAACCCCTTTCATGCATATGCTTAACTTCTATCATTCGTATACATTGTTCTTTATGATGGCATATGCAGTGATATGAAAATCTTTAACATTACCACTGAAGATTGCACCAGTTCACACGTAGTTGTAATATAACTTGGAGAATCAGAATTTGGTAAATTGAGGATTTTGTCCACTAGAGTACTATTTGTTGTTATCGCTTCCCTTAGGATTAGAACAGAGTTCCTTAACCCTATCTTATTGAATTTCTACATATTTTGTGAAAACTCCAAAAAAAACACTTCATTGCAAAACCTTAGGATAGCTCCCACATCCAGTATGGCTTGAAATGAATCTAAATAAACACATAAGGCCCCTTGTGATCATCAACAAATCACATCAACCACTAATCTTATCCATAGTCAAGAACTGGCATTAGAGGAACTTTGAAGTCATTATATGATCTTCTAGCAATCTTAGCATACACAAGACTTTATTCAAGAGAGGATAAGATATTTTGGTATTTTTTTCTACTAATTGGTGAGTCATAAGACACACATCAACAGAGCCCTTAGTATTTTTTAAATCTTTTAATATTTTTCTTAGTTTTTAGAAACTTGGTTTTTATTTAAAATTTTGAAATATTATTTCCAATTTTGAATTTTATTTTGCAGTTCATCTTATCTTAGTTTGAGGAAGCTTCATGAATAATTTAAGTTTTTTCTAGTTATTTTTAAAAAATTACCAAAAATGGCAAAATTTTTTTGCCAAATTGGTAATTCAGATTTGTATTTCCTCTTATTGTAGGGGATGGGAATTTGGATGATGAATAAAGAGGAATTATTGATTCCCAAAATATTTTAGTATTGTTCTTCTCTTATATGTTTTGTTAATTTTTTGGATAATTATGGTTGCATCACTTATTTAGTTTACATTAATATTGAAAACTTGGGATACATCAATCAAAGAGATAGAGAATACTAAAAAGGGGTTATAGGAGCTAAACCAACATAAGTAACTTAATTAGAAGGAATAGCTAAAGAACCTTACATAGATACCATAGGAGAATCTAACCAGAGTTTAAATCCATCAAGAAAATTATAAGATGAAAGCATTCAACATCTTTCTAGAGATTACAAGAGGTTAAAATCATAGAATGTGTTGTTAAGAATAATCCCAATTTCAATTTATATGAAAATTTCTATACCTGAATAAGGTTTCAATATAGTTTAGGATATCCCTATTTTGCATCTCACCAATCTAAAGACAGATGGAAATACATGTTTTGGAGAAATCTAAAAGTAACTAAAATCCTAACATAGAAGGTGCACAAGAAACTACTTATATAAGGGTTACCTTTCAGGAAGTAAAGGATTTTATTTCCAATATATCTGTAAGATTAAATTCACTAGAAATGGAGAGGTAAGTTGGTGAGACAAACTCTGGTAGGGGAATAATACATAAGATCTACAATGGAATTGAAAAAGATTATCTAAGAATGAATCGATAGAGAACATGTTCAAACTAATTTCATAAATAAAACACAAGGGAAGTGTAAATCTCCACTTTACTTAATATAATGTTTTAATTAAAAAAGGCAAGAAGAGGGTCCTTAACCCAAATAACAACAAATAACACATACCATCTCTACCCTAAGACATTATAGTCAACCTGAAAAGAAGAAAACTCTAACCCCTACAGTTAGAGTCCCACCCAGAACCTATAGGACATAAAAATAATTAAAACATACCATGTTATTCAAAAAGTTTAAACCATCCATACCTAACACTAACATAATTTTAAACTTAAAACTACTAAACTTACTAACCAAAATAAAAGTAATACCACCCCAACAATAGCACAGGGATTATCAAAGTTGTTGGTTATCAGGAACCAACTCGACAACATTGAGGGAATAGAAACGTAATTATAAAAACCACATATTAAATAGGTAACCACCAAAAAACTAATAATATTCCAAAAACACAAAAAAGAGGAGCTAGGTCTGATTGATGTTCACTCAGGGTAAAAGCACAAATATATGTCACCTTTTAGGATACCAAAACCTATTTTGGTCAAATATCATTTCTCTATCAAAACTCAATTTAAAAATAAAAATTAAAATACCCTCTTATAGATCTTGCATTCAATATCATCATTATTTAAAATTTTGAGTGTTTTGATTAGTTATTATATGTTATAATTTCAAAATATTATAAGTTGATATTTCAACATTTTAGAAGATGCTCTATCAAAAAAGGACAAAAAAATGTAAATCATACAAAAAGCAAAAAAAAAAATTCTCTAGAGGAGAGAGTCCTCTTCATAAATATGTAAAAAAAATTCAAAAAGGGGTAGATTTGATAGGGGAGGTTCAACAAAGAAATTAGGTGTGTGTGTGTGTGTGTGTGTGTGTGTGTGTGTGAGAGAGAGAGAGAGAGAGAGAGAGAGAGAGAGAGAGAGAGAGAGAGAGAGAGAGAGATATTTTCAAATGAGAACAAAAAATATGTTTTGCATATACTTGTTTGACAAGAACTATGCCTTATATTTTTTATAGTTAAGAAAGGGACTTAAAGAGATCCAATTTTCACAATCCATTGTATTGAGTGATTTGCTTCTAGATTTGATTGTGTTGATATTTTTACCATCAACATCTCAACTCACACTTCATTGTCCATCATAAGGATGAAGAGAAAGGGATGAAAAAAAAAGTAAGTTGTAGAAGAAGATTGACTCAAAAGATAAATGGATCAAGGCAAGCAAGAATGCACAAATACCAAGGTTGGAAAATAGAGAATAATGGAGTAGGTGGTTGGAAAAGGGGCCACAAGCATCACACTCCAAGAAAGGAAAGAAAAAGAATCTAAAAAATATATAAATTATTTTGAATCAATGTTAAAATAAAGAGAGGATGACAAATAGCAAAGAAAAATCTGGACACACCTAAATAAGACGCATTCACAAGAAAGGAAGGTGGTAGTAAAAAACTAATGGCCTCAAAAGGAAACAAACAAACTCATGGAAGTGGCACCCATGCATAAAATATTGTGAGGAACCACTAAATTATATGCACTCACAATTGAGTCATATGCACTCATAATATACAAACCCACAAATAATATATTATGTATATTATATATTATATCATATGATAATATCAATATTATATATAAACATATGATATATTATATAACTAAAAGTGTGCATAAAAAATAATAATAATAATAATTATATATATATATATATATATATAGCCCAATAAAAAATAAAAAGAGTGGAAAGAGGGGGTGGAAGGGGCACACGCCAAAGAGTCCAGGATGGAAGGTGGCGGAGAAGGATGAGAAGCCAACTTCCCCACTATAATATCACTCAATGTGTGAGTGTGAGAGGGGGCCAATGTGGATGGGGGATCGGGGTTGGAAAAGGATGGCTGACCCTAACTAAGGTGGTTAGAAGCTACCATAGGCATTGCAAGGGACTTGAAAATTTTAAAAATTTAATTAATTCTTACTCAAATTTTTTTAAAAAAAAATTGGTATAAAATTCATCCAATTCTACACATTTCATTAGTTTACACCACCTTCATATTCTAAACACAAATACCATTTTTTTTAATAATTAAAGTTGAACAGTCACATTCTCATATCCTATTTCTTTATAAAAGGTGAAACAAGTTTGTGATTTCACCCCTCAATCTTCATTAAGGTACTTGATCTCTTCAATCTAGTTTTTAATCCATATGGCACTCTTTATCTTGTCACACTTTTCCTCCTTGGTTTGGCTTGCCTTTCTTAGTTTACTCTTCTCATTGATCACTACAAACACAACCTTTCTCATCATTTCCTTTTGCACCTTGCAAATAGTGGAGACAACCATTCCATGTTCAATTTTAATGATGATATTTTTGAACTTATCGTTTAGCTCATCAATCTTCTCATTAATTTGAACGAAAATTTTTCCATAGTCCTTTTGAATTCTTCAAGCTATTTCTAGAGAATAGGAGGGGAAAAATCTTGTCCCTTAACCTTAGTTTTACCAATGGGCTTGATCTCTTCATCGCTAGAAATCCCTAGGTCCACCACCACTTTCATTTCATGGGCCCTTGAGGAGTAGCAAGGTTTTCAATGGGTGAGAAACATATACCAAATGCTAGATGGTGAGAACAAACAGGATGGTAAAGGACAAAAATGAGCCCTTGGTAAATAGGAGGGTTTTCTCCTAGGATAATGTTATTGACCAGAGAGGAATACATGAAGAATGAGATGTTCATATTTTCTCCATATATCAACATGTAAAGAAAAGGAAAATGGTAGCCATGATAGGTTGTAT
This sequence comes from Cupressus sempervirens, assembly GCA_028749045.1. NCBI lineage: Eukaryota > Viridiplantae > Streptophyta > Pinopsida > Cupressales > Cupressaceae > Cupressus > Cupressus sempervirens. The sequence continues at coordinate 208,074,499 of CM053783.1, forward strand.
TCCAACCTCCAAGAGTGAAATACTTGATTTAGTAGTAACATATGGATCCAAAGGAACTAGGGAGGGAGAGGCTATCACACTGATTTGCAAAATGGACTCAAGCTGGTTCTTCTATTCCTTCAAAGAGTTTATGCCTAAATTTTTTATACTCTATCATACATTTTCTTTTAATTTGAACACCAACACAATCCATGTATTTCATTTCAACTATTGGCTCTGGCATTACCACAAAATTGATACTCTCTATCTCCACTTGACCCTTGTTCCAAAAGTTAGCAAACTTAGTTGAAAGGGTGTTACTGTCACTTTTCATCATCGAGATATAAGAATTTAATCCCTCCTTGATAAAATAACCCTAGATATTCATGTTTTGCTCCAATTCTTTACTATTTCTAGGTTGCGCATGTTTCAACAGACCAACCATGATGTTCTTCTTATCAAATAATTAGTAGGGAGTTCAATGTTGGTTATAAAGGATCATCATTTTTTTACCAACATTGAGCAATTTGTCACATATAATTTTATTAGAGAGGAAGGTGATTGATAGGGTATTTATTATGGTTTATGTAACTGGGATATAAAAGAGGAAATATTTTATTTTGAAAAATCCATCTGAATAGATCTTTCTATAATGGTTCCCAAGATTATTTTGTTGCATGTCTTCTCAACGTGATTGTTTATATTTAAAAAAAAATTATGGTCCTTGGCAATTTTCACATAGTTTAATATTTTTTTTAAAGAAGGCAAGGAAAGGAATCTAAAATTGGAGGACAAGTAAATATTAAAAACTAGTAGTAGTGCCCCAGGCCACTACAACCAAGCAATGAGCTACAGTAAAATAGTTTGACAAAGTACTGAAAACTTTCAAAATTATTTATCAAAAATTTTAAAAAATTACTTAACAAAATTAAATAAACTAGGAGCCTTCAAAGTATAAAAGGAATACAATTTATCCTAACCAAACATAAATTTTAAATAGAATAACACATTGATATAGCAGTAATGAAGCATAAAATTAATAATCAAGTTCTTAATAACCATAAAACATGAACCACTCTACCTAAAACTAGAGAAGACAAAAAAAAATAGAACGAAAATAACATCAACTATCATATAAGGCCTTCTTGATGGCCTCAGAATAATTTTCAATTCCATCTAGGAATTTTTCTCCTCCTCCTTGGTGTTATGCTTCTCTTCCTTTGAATACTCAAAATCCTTAGACCTCCTTTCAATAGAGGTCATTTAACACAATTCAATGTTAAATGCTAATATTGATTTTTTTAGAACTTTTTATTGTTAAATAGATCAAAACCATAATAAAAATGAACTCAAAATAGTCAAGTTATAAGCTAAAGAAGATAAAATTAGTAAAGAAAATAAATTGAAACCAAACCAAAAATCTCATTTAAGGAATTACTCATCCTTAAAATAAAATCTAATTTTTCATCAAAATCTTAGCTTGTGAGGGGTGCTCAAGGTTCTCCAAGAAAATATAGAGTGATTTAAACATGCATTAATTATGAAAAATGAAGTGGTAAAATAGATATTTCATAGCTCATGTACGAGGATTATTGATTTTTTTTTTAATGGTGTTACTAAATAGAGAGAGAAAATAGCATAATGCATAATGAGGAATTGGATGTTTTTCTTGAAGGATAAGAAGAATGGGTGATTTTCACAATGTTATATTTGTCATATTTGGAGGAATTTTGAGTGAAATATTAACTCGTGGAAGGAAAAGTAATATGAGTGGGTTAGATTACCAATTGTTCATTGAAAAAAAAGCAAGACAAGGGTCAAGTGGTTATTCATGGTACATAACTCTTATGAAATATTTCTAACAATAAATGCAGTGATTTCTCCTAATTGAAACAAATAGCCATATGGGTAAATTTAGGAGACTAGGATATGATTAATTATGTAGGTGGTTAGGAGGCTAGCATTGCTTGGAAGAATAGACTTGGATCGAGATTGATTAGGTTAGAGAAGCATTAAAAAGTAAGGAATATTTCATGAACTAAAATAATTTAAACAATTGAACTCCACAAGTAGAGAGATTAAAAGAAAACAAAATAAATTATATATATTCTAGGATTGGAGAACTAGGATAAGTTAATCAAATGAGTATGAAGATACACTTAATCAATCAAAACTATAGAAAACCATGGTAAATTAATTGTTTAATTTGAGAAGGCATAGTGGAATATTATTAATTACTTTCTTATAGTAAATTATTATATAATAATTTAACACTATTAGCATGATGAAAAATAATTATTACTGTCAATTTTCATCATCAAGATATAAGAATTTAATCCCTCCTTGATAAAATAACCCCAGATATTCATGTTTTTCTCCAATTCTTTACTATTTCTAGGTTGCGCACATTTCAATAGACCAACCATAATGTTCTATTTATCAAACAATTAGTTGGGAGTTTAATGTTGGCTATAAAGGATTATCATTTTTTTACCAACATTGAGCAATTTGTCACATATAATTTTATTAGAGAGGAAGGTGATCGATAGGGTATTTATTATGGTTTATGTAACTAGGATATAAAAGAGGCAATATTTTTTTTTGAAAAATCCATGTGAATACATCTTTCTATAATGGTTCCCAAGATTATTTTGTTGCATGTCTTTTCTCAATGCGATTGTTTATATTTTTTTTAAAAATATGGTCCTTGGCAATTTTCACATAGTTTCATATTTTTTTTAAAGAAGGCAAGGGAAGGAATCTAAAACTGGAGGACAAGAAAATATTAAAAACTAGTAGTAGTGCCTCATGCCACTACAACCAAGCAACAAGCTAGAGTAAAATAGTTTGACAAAGTACTGAAAACCTTCAAAATTATATATCAAAAATTAAAAAAATTAAATAAACTAGGAGCCTTCAAAGTATAAAAGGAATACTATTTATCCTAACTAAACATAAATTTTAAATAGAATAACACATTGATATAGTAGTAACGAAGCATAAAATTAATAATCAAGTTCTTAATAACCATAAAACATGAACCACTCTGCCTAAAACTAGAGAAGACAAAAACAAATAGAACCAAAATAACATCAACTATCATATAAGGCCTTCTTGATGGCCTCACAATATTTTTCTTTTCCATCTAGGAATCCTTCTCGTCCTCCTTGGTTTTATGCTTCTCTTCCTTGAATACTCAAAATCTGTAGACCTCCTTTCAATAAAATCTCATTTAAGGAATTACTCATCCTTAAAATAAAATCTAATTTTCATCAAAATCTTAGCTTGTGAAGGGTGCTCAAGGTTCTCCAAGAATATATAGAGTGATTTAAACATGCATTAATTATGAAAAATAAAGTGGTAAAATAGATATTTCATAGCTCGTGTATGAGGATTAGTGATAATTTTTTTTTAATGGTGTTACTAAATAGAGAGAGAAAATAGCATAATGCATAATGAGGAATTGGATGTTTTTCTTGAAGGATAAGAAGAATGGGTGATTTTCACTATGTGATATTTGTCATATTTGGAGGAATTTTGCATGAAATACTAACTTGTGGAAGGAAAAATCATATGAGTGGGTTAGATTACCAATTTGTTCATTGAAAAAGAAGCAAGACAAGGGTCAAGTGGTTATTCATGCTACACAACTCTTATGAAATATTTCTAACAATAAATGCAATGATTTCTCCTAATTGAAATAAATAGCCATATGGGTAAATTTAGGAGACTAGGATATGATGAATTAGGTAGGTGGTTAGGAGGCTAGCATTGCTTGGAAGATTAGATTTAGATCAAGATTGATTAGGTTAGAGAAGCATTAAAAAGTAGGGAACATTTCATGAACTAAAATAATTTAAATACTTGAACTCCACAAGTAGAGAGATTAAAAGAAAACAAAATAAATTATATATATAATAGGATTGGAGAACTAGGATAAGTTAATCAAATGAGTATGAAGATACACTTAATCAATCAAAACTATAGAAAACCTTGGTAAATTAATTGTTTAATTTGAGAAGGCATAGTGGAATTTTATTAATTACTTTCTTATAGTAAATTATTATATAATAATTTAACACTATTAGCATGATGAAAAAATAATTATTAAAAATAATGTTAGAAAAAATAAGTTGTCTATATTCTCAATCTTGTATCTAATTCCTCATTATGAAAATTTCAATTATACAACCTTCTTATTGGTTTTTCCTCTCCTTATAGTAAGATAATTATCTCACACCACCTATACCATGTCCATTTGACTTCTTCATTTTACATAAGCAACCATCTTCGTAATAGTTTGTATCCTTATCGACAACTTTGAGTATATTTTACAAGATAATATTATGAGTATGCAATATCTTCCTATAATGTATTAAGCATTTGAATTTTATCCTATTTGTCTATCTTCATAGAGAACACCATTAGTAATTGTGTCGATTAAAGAGAATATTTTACAAAGCTATACTTGTTTAATTCCTTACTAATAATACTTAGTCGATGATTAATTTGTCTAAGGATAACTAATTTTTATTATTCTTAATCTAATTAGTCTTATAAATAAGCTAATTGACTAAGAAATTTTAACTATCAATATAGAATTTAGGAAACACCATTACGTCAACTATCTCATCTGTAATGGTATCATATGCATACATACAAGCCTCTTCGGAGATACCAATATGGAAAGCTTCATTGGCCTACTCAAGAACCATTTAATAAAAAGGAAAACCTATAGCATGTTAATGTTCCTTCATATCCATTGCCAACTCCTCCGTGATAGGGTTCTTTTTATAAGGCTAGGTCAAATTCCCTTGAGCATCTTCCTCTTTTGTTTTTCCATAAAATAATTTTGGTCTCTTTCTCCCATGTAGACTCCTTTCAATTTTCAAGGTTTAGATGTTTTTCCAACATCAAAAGAGATCCATTTTTGTTTTCTATCCCTTAACAAAACTAATAATTTAAGAAGTAGCAACATGCTCCCGATTATCATGTGAGTAAATGCAAAATAGGAGGAACATAGTCATCATCATCTCTATTAGTCTCACACCCATTATACTGAAAGGTATGAGAATTGTTACTTGCTTTGTATTTGGTCATAATTGGGAAGGCCTTACAGCTCGACACATTGCATGCAATCAGTTATTTTATGAATAAAGAGTTGTGTTTGTTATCATAACTTATTTCTTGTGTTGTGTTTCCACTATGTGGTTATTTGTTGGGGGCTATGACATCTCTTATGGGGATTCTCCTACCTTGCACTGCATCAAAATTTCTATAGAAAGAGGTATGACTCATTAAGCTTTGTCTAGTCTATATTTTGGACAGGGTTCTAGGCACAACTCGAGGTTTTCTCCTTCGTTCCTTCCCACCAATGCTTGCACCAAGTGAAAACTCTGTATATATTAATTTCATTAATGAAAATATTAACATCAAATTTTTACTGATAAAAACCAAACTTGTAATATTACTTTCATTTAAATAGATAATTAGAATATACTAAATAAATACCTAGATAAATATAATATTGTAAGTCATACTCAATTGACTTTTCATTATTAAAAATCACCAGATATTAATATATTTAACTTTTTATTATGTGTGTTCAGAACATGGTAAGTAAACAAATTAGTTGATGTAAAACGTTTTTTTAAATAAAGTAAGTCGCCATGGATAGGAACTCATTTTATATAATTTTTTTATGACGAAGTCACCATAAATAAATTTGTTCTTCTATTATTTATAGAAATCTAGGTTGCAACTACGTGAGGTTTGAGGATGGAATCTCTGCCGGCCGTAAGAGAGCGATATGATTCGTGAACAGTGCAAAGTCGCAAGAGGTTTCGGTGTATTTTACTCAAACTCCTATTGCACATGATCTTATCACGTTAGGTTTTCCACAATGCGTAGGTGTTTGACGACCAAATTATTTCCATCTTCCTTTTAAAAGAAAGTACCCCCGTCCTTTCGAAACCTTTAAAACGAGTTTGATTTGATGATGTTCGCATGTAGCCAGTTAATGCTGAACACGTCATATTTTTGAAGTCAATGTAAATGTGTTTTGAAGATTCCGTAGAGCGGGATGCATAAAAACGTTTAAAAGAACGAGAGAGACAATAAATGATTAAAAAAAAGAGAGTACCAGGCGCCCAATGTCATGACAGTTGACACTACAACCACGTTGAATATAGAGGCGTTAAGTTCATGTAGCCGGTCAATTATTGTCGTGAATCACTAGGAGTGTGAGGATGTAGTGAAACACGTGAACATGGCAACCACGGCAAATGTTATCCTCCGGCTCCTTCGCCATGTAAGGCTATTTATAGAGCAGTACTTGCAACTAAGCCAAACCAAATTATATCTTCATTGTTCGTAAGAGCTATTAATATCTTCGTTTGTGCATATATAGAAGTCTGAGTCTGTTGCAGCAAGGGATATATATTAGCGGATTGTAATCGAGTAAAGGAGCGAATTAGTTATAAGATGGGTTCAATTACAAAAACAGTGGGCAGCAATGGAATCACGAATTCACCCGACTATGAGATGAATGGCGAAGTGGTGCTGCAGAAAGTGGCTCTCCTCCACTTGACGGACTACGCCGCAACGCTGGCTGACGAGGAATCCGAATTGATGGGGAAGAAAATTTCTCTTCAGCTTGTGAGCAGCGACCAAGTGGATCCCGGTAATAATCTATGCATAATAATAATAATAATATACGCTTTAAGCTTTCTCATGAGAAGTGCATCTCTAATATTATAATTAGTTCACATAGAATTGTGTTTGCTTAATTGATGGTAATGGTGAAGAAATGGCGATTACAAGACATTTGTATTTGTATGTTGAGATTAAATGGTATGAATTAAATTTGACGAGTGGTATATTCATCCTAGTTTGATTAATGTGATGTGATGCGATGCATTGCATGTTGTCTTTGTGTAGAAACGGGATTGGGAAAAACGATGGGGCAGCCTTGTTACTTGAAGTGGAGCCCTTGGGACGGACCCATCTCACACGAGACAAGCTGCTCGGTGACGTTGAAATGGAACTCTGCACTCGGGTTCCCGGGCGCATTTGTGATAAAAAACATGCACGCCCGAGAGTTTTTTCTGAAATCACTCACCATATCTGTCCCTGGCCACGGCAATGTTCGTTTTCAATGCAACTCGTGGATAACCCCTTCTTCTGTCAACCCCAATGACCGTGTTTTCTTCGCCAACAAGGTCAGCTTTTCCTTATCGCTAGGGTAGGTTTTAAATTATTCAGGATAGTACAAGCGCTAACATGAAGGTGAATGTGAATGTGTGTTTATCATCAGAGCTTTGTTCCGCAGGAAACCCCGGCGGGCCTGAGAAAGTTGAGGGAGATGGATTTGAAGTCCCTCCGAGGAGACGGAAGCGGAGAAAGGAAGGTGTCGGATCTCATTTATGATTACGACGTCTACAATGACATTGGGGAGCCAGAGAAGGATGCAGAGCTGCGGAGGGAAGTGCTCGGTGGATCGCAGGAGCTCCCATATCCCAGGAGATGCCGAACTGGTCGTCCGCGCGTTCAAACAGGCATGTGTCTATATATAAGTAGCTATATATATAGTAGCAATGTAATTGTAAGCCTGTAATCATGACACATCTTTTCTTATCGAATCTGTTGCAGCTCCCGAATTCGAGACTCGCACAAGCTTGATCTTCATTCCCCCTGACGAAAGGTTTCCTTATTCTGACTTTTCCGACTTTGGAGCCCACCTCATAGACGCAGTTGCTAACCTCATCGTTCCCACTCTCACTAATCTCTTCGACCACGCATTCGACTCCTTTGATGACGTAAGCGACCTCTACAAACGAGGTCTCAAAACTGCCCACAACTCTCTCAGGAGTCTCCGTCAGGATAGCAGCCCACTGCATTTTGTGCAGGGACTCCTCGACAGCATCGAGGATGACATTCCGCTCATTAATTTCAGTCGCCCGCAAATTGTACAAGGTATAAATATTAGCATTTGCTTCATTAATCGATCTTCAATTTCATCTAGTGAAAACTCTATTAAGGTCAAACGATCGATTGATCTGATTTTCCGCACCACAGCGGATGAACTCGCATGGAGAAGCGACGAGGAATTTGCACGCCAGACACTTGCAGGGCTAAATCCAATGGTGATCAAGTGCGTAGAGGTAACGTTGACCCACTTTCTATAACTCCCCAAAATCTTTACTTTTATAACTCTTCAATAACATCGACAATGGCCGCTTCGAAATTGAAACAGACATTTCCTCCCTCCAGTAGTTTGGATGAAAGGATGTACGGTCCACGGAAGAGCGCCATCGCCGCCCAACACATAGAAAAGGACCTCGAGGGCCTTTCGGTGGATCAGGTGACTATTTTATTCAAAAACTCCCTCTTCCCTAATCTACCTGTTATTGTAATCTAATGTAAAATTAATGTGGGAAATGCAGGCCATTGCTTCTAAAAGGTTATTTATTGTGGACTACTATGATGTTTATATGCCTTATGTGGAGCGTATAAACAAGCTGTCGAAAGATGCCAAGACATATGCAAGCCGCACGCTTTACTTCCTCACCAAGGGAGGGATTCTGAAGCCAGTGGCCATAGAGTTGTGTTTGCCACCAATTGCTGATCAGGCTGCCGTAAGAAAGGTATTCACGCCAGGGGAATTTCGGACAGAAGAAGGAGCGCTGTGGCAGCTGGCCAAAGCTCATGCTAAAGTCAATGATGCAGGTTACCATCAGCTCGTCAGCCATTGGTGAGGACCATTTTTCGAACTGTATTTTCACTATGCACATTAACCACCGTACTTTACCAACCACCAATTATATTTTGGCAAAATCGATCAAAGATTATAAGTTGCCTAAAAACTTGTTAAAGATAAACACATTTTGCTCCGCAGGTTAACAACACATTGTGTCACGGAGCCTTTCATTATAGCAACCCACAGGCAACTAAGCAAAATGCACCCGGTATACAAATTGTTAATACCTCACTACCTGGATACCATGGACATCAATCAAGCTGCCCGTCAGAGTTTGATAAATGCGTCAGGTATTATTGAACAAGGCTTCACGCCTGGCAGATATTGTATGGAAATGTCATCTAAAGCCTACAAGCAGTGGAAGTTCAATGAACAAGGATTAGAGGCCGACCTTCTCAAAAGGTAACTTATTCGACAGCTCGACTGCTGCATTACCTATGCTGGTTCATAACATTTAACCGTAAAATGGTTGAATATTGCGAAAAAGCTGATTACTGTCCTTTTGCATTCTTTTCATTTTTCTAATCCAGTTAACAGAGATAGCAAAAACTTGATCCGTTACTTCACGATGTACTGTGCAGGGGAATGGCAGTCCGTGATTCAAAGGCACCGAATGGTTTGAAGCTTGTGATCGAGGACTACCCATATGCTGTTGACGGTATAGAAATATGGTTTTCCTTGAAACAATGGGTTTCAGACTACTTGTCGCTCTACTACAAGGATGATGCCTCCATTAAAAATGACAGGGAATTGCAGGCTTGGTGGGATGAGATTGTAAACGTGGGGCATGGAGACCTCAGGGACGATCGGAGCCGATGGTACAAGATGGATTCCTTTGTTGAAGCAGTGGAAATAGTGACGACTATAATCTGGACTGCATCTGCTCACCATGCTGCAGTCAACTTTGGGCAGTACTCGTACGGAGGATACATGCCAAATCTGCCTACCATGAGTAGACGCTTAATTCCAGACAAGGGAACACCTGAGTATGATGAACTTGTTAAGGATCCAGAGGAATTTTTCCTCAAGACCGTCTCCGCTCCCAAACAAGCAACCCTTGTCATGGCTGTTCTGGAAATTTTGTCAAAGCATGCAAAAAATGAGGTGTATGTGGGACAGTTGCAGGGCTCCACCATGGATAGAGTAGATGATCCCCGTATTCATGAGAGATTTACAAAATTTTCAGGGAGCATGACAAAGATTGAAAAGAATATAATTGAGAGGAATAACAACTGTCATGTTTACAAGAACAGGACCGGACCTGCACAAGTCCCTTATACGCTGCTATACCCCAACACTACTGATCTATCAAAATCAGGCGGTCTCACAGGCCGTGGTGTGCCCAATAGCATATCCATCTAATGTCATCTTCACACAGACAGGAAACTCCGACTCTTCGCTCCAAGACATTTCCATTCACAATAAGGCTGCAACTCAAAATTATCATCCGTCGCACATGACAACTGAGAAGCATTATTTTCATTTGAGCAGACATTCCACACGCATGAAATTGTACCTTCTAGCTGTTCTTCAATGTTCTAATAAAGATTTATTAATTTATGTTCTTCCTCCGAGAGATGTTATAAAAATTACAAAAGTAAAGGTCTTTTATAAAGTCAATGAATATTGTGCTGTGTCTAATTCCACGCTATAGAAATATTCAACACCACATTTATTGATGCAAAGCTAAGTCAGTTTGAACGAGACTATTAATGGTAGGAGTCAAAGAAGCAATAGTAGGCCTATCTACTAGATGTGTTAGAAAATTTATTCAAAGTGATATGTGGAAGATTTTAAAAAGTGGAAAGAGGATTGTAATATATAAAATACAAAAGATGATATAAAGATAATGAAGAAGGTAGTACATCATGAAGAATGCTTGTGGGAAGTGTGATTAAGAGAACCAACACTTAGAGGATTAGCGGTTTGTATGGAAGTTGTCGTCAAAGGTAGTCAATATAGAGAAATAGGGGCTTATCAAGTTTCTATGACAAAATACACGATACAATTCTTTCCCAAACATTTTACAATAAAACTCAAGGTTTAAGAGACCCCAATCAAAGTTCCCAATCTCCCCAATGACTCACTAAGTCTCTAAGGGTCTTTAATCCACCAAACCAACCCAAAATGATCAATTCACCAAGTCTCAACTGCCTATCTCTAAGGAAAATCCAAAAAACTCTACCTACTAGGCCTAATAGCCCCAATTAGGCCTCCAGCAAGGGTAACTGATTATTTTCTCAAGAGGATCTCAAAAAAAATGGCACCTCTAGATACTCAATTGTCTATATTGCTTATAGAAATATAGATCCTAAAAGGGAAAATTAAAAAGTCAAATCATCACCATTTTGCAAGTGTTGTCTTGGAAAAAGTTAATATGGAAATATAAGTTCTTGACTTAAATGACATCATAATTTAGTACGGAAAGAATGCTAATATTTAGGAAAAATAATAGAACTTTGTGAAAATGGATCTTGAAGAGAATACTTTATACAAAGATGTATACTCAAAGTGAAAATTAGGGAAACGAAAAGAAATGGACGGAGATAGAATACAAGCTTTGAACAAAATTAAATTCACTCATAGTCTAGCAACTAGTTTCTTGAAAAATATTATTCAAAATTTGTTCACGAAGCAATATCATACTTTAAGGTCATTCTTTTTTGCCACTACATTGTTCTTTGAATTCTTTGTTGGATTCGATGTAAACATGCATCACATAGGAAAAAATGTACTTATTCAGGAGAATAATATCTATATTGCATTACGGTAAATTAAAATTAAAACAAGTAAACAAATTCTTTCACATTTTTTTAGAAACACATTAGAACAATTAAAGAAATTTGAGGACCAATTTTTTTTTTAAAAATTGTTGAATGAAAGTGTTGGCAAGCTTCTCAAAGGAATCAATATAATAAGGGGGTAAAGAAAAATGCCATTACAAATATCTTTCCCTAAAGTTTCATGTAAGTTTTTATTTATGAGCGTATGGTCATGAGAAAAATTACATGTTATTTGGAAATTCCTAACACGAATTGTAGGATCACCCTTACCATTGTAGGTCTCAAGAGGGGATATCTCAATGTCTAGTAGAATAAAACAATGAAGGATGTCGAGAGAATAAAACAATGAAGGATGTCGAGAGAGAGAGAGAGAGAGAGAGAGAGAGAGAGAGAGAGAGAGAGAGAGAGAGAGAGAGAGAGAGAGAGAGAGAGAGAGAGAGAAAGAGAGAGAGAGAGAGAGAGAGAGAGAGAGAGAGAGAATTAAAAAAGTCACATATAGGATTATTGTATCTATATTGAGTGAATTGAGCCATTTATTGATATAAAGCTAAGTCAATTGGAACAAGACTACTAAGGGTAGGAGTAGAAGAAGAAATAGTAGGCATAGACATATTAGACATGTTAGATAATTTGTTGAAAGTGGTAGGTGGAAGATTTGAAAAAGTGGGAAGACGATTGGAATACATAAAAGGTAAAACATGACATAAAGGCAATGCACGAGATAGTACAACATGAAGAACACTTGTAGGAAGTGTGAGATTAAGAGGACCAACACTTAGAGGATTAGAGGTTTGTGTAGAAGGTTTCATCAAAGGTAGATGATGTAGAAAAATAGGGATTTATCAAGTTTCTATGAAAAAATACACAAAATGGTATATCATTCCCAAAATTTCTACATGCATTAAGTTGTACCTTATAGTTGTTCTTCAATATTTTAATAATTTTTTATTAATTTATGTTCTTCATCAAAGAAATGTCATTGTTTTGTTCAATTTAATGTTTAATAAAAGTGAAGATTTATTACTATTATCAATTAATTTAAGAAGTAAATGTGTATATAAACACAAGGTCTAAAATGTAATATATTACCTTGATAAAAAATAATAGTTAAATCAAATGATTCTAAAATTCTTTTAACCAAAAAGATTCCATGTATTTTAAGTGATGTATTTATCTTAAACTATCTACTAGAAGAATAATTAAATTGTAAACAAATAGAATCCATGTGTTTTATTGGTGTGTCATTTAACCCCATGGTTAAATATTTGTTGGAAAAGTTTCCACTTTTTATGGGATCATAAATGTATCAATTGATTAAATTTTTTTTTTCCTAAAACCGAAGATTGAAAAGTGGAATATAATTTTCCATTTTATAAATATTAGGGTGTAAAAAGCTAGTATTGAAACAGAGCCTTTTGATTCAAATGATATCATAATAGAGTACATAATGAATGCTAAGATTTAGAAAAAATAAACTCAAAAATGCATCTTGAAGAGATTATTTTACACAAAGAGCTATACATGAAGTGTAAATTCAAGGTAGTGCAGTGAATTAAGCAAGATAGAAATAAGAGGTTCTCTCATGCCTCTATTAAACTAAGAATGTAGAAGAATAAAATCAAATACATTCATAATTCTAGAAATGATATTCTTGAATATTATTCAGAAATTATTCATGAAGATACTTTAAGCTCTTTCTTTCTACCCCCTCAAATGTCCTTTGAGTTCATCATTGGATGTTATGACAACATTTGTTGCTTATGAAAGAAGTAAAATTAAGATGGACAAGTTTACATTTGAAGAGATTAAGGAATTAATTATTGAATTCGCCTCAAATAAAGGTCAAGTTTCAAAAGGGTATACCTCCATATTCTTTTCAAATTGTAATAATTTTCTAGTTATTGATATTATTCATAATCTTGGAGAAGATAGGAGAGATAAAATATTTTTTTTCTAAAATAAATCATAATTATGTACCTCTTCTTTCAAATAAAAAATCCCACAAAGTTTTCTTACTTTCACAGTACGTCTTTTTGCAACATTATAAACAAGGATTTTGATAAGGACACCATAGTGAGATTATCACATAATGTACCTCCTTTCATCTAGAAGTGGACATCGGATTTTTTCCTTGAAGAGAAAACCTCTAATGGGGCTTTAAAAGTACTTGACATTTTACATTAAACTCTTAAATAAAGAACTCTTTTATAGAATTGGATATAAAATAGGTCTACAATAGTATGAATAGGGTTTTTCTTCTTCAAATTCTTATTTTTTTAATAAGAAATGTGTCAAATAGATATCCTCTATTAGCTCCTTTGATCTAGGTTTTCTATAATAAATCTCTGAGTTATCTTATCTTCATACTGATTATAGAAATACAAAGGAGATCAATTAAAGCTACAAATACTGAAAAAAGTATTGTAGGGGGTCAACATATAAGGTATGGTGGTATATTCCACACACAAGCAGTTTCCAAAATTTCCTATTGAAACACTACAATGTAAATGTCTTACAATACCCTTATTCACTTGATTAAAAAGGTTCTTTTTTGGGAAAAGATAAGTGGATCTATTTCTAAGAAATTTTTTTACCTAGAAACATTAGTGATTATCATTACCCAATAAAATAAGTATGATTAAATCTAAGCCTAAATTCTATTCTTAAAAACCTTTATAAATCCTATGGGGTGTAAATTAGGATTTATTAAATATACAATATATCCTTAGAAATTTTTATGGATTGAGAATGCGACAAAAAGGCTGAAGATCTTATACTAGAGTGAAGAAAATAATGTCTCTAAAAAAGGATATGTAGGATTGACATCTGTGATTTGGATTTTTTTTAATAATAGTCTTTATGCTAAGATCATTTTAAAATTATATATAAAATAATCTCTAAATTAGTGTAAGGTCATGCTAGTAAAGTACTTGAACCAGGTAAATCTTGAGAGAATATTCATTGAAAGATCCCTTTCTAATGGCTCAAAAATGTGTGTGTGTGTGTGTGTGTGTGTGTATTTGTATATACATATATATATATTTATGTATAAATGTATATATACGTATATATACATATATGTATATAATTGATTATTTTTTAGTGTTATCTCTTGAATCATGTCCTTTTTTATGTGGCTCCTCTATTTTCTTTCCAAATACTACTTCTATTCTTTGATTTTATTGATTGTTATGTACTTGTGTCCTAATGTCTATGGTTCTCTACACCTAAAACATATACCTTTCTTCATTATGCCTTATTTTTTCTTGAGTGTCCTTTCCTTGGAATTGGTGCCCAAGACTCCACTCCCTATTGTAGAAATAGTTTAATATTTCCCTTTCAAATCTTTTTCTCAAAATCTCATGTCTATGTTGCTTCTTGGCCAAGAAATTCTTATTTTTTTTGTTGATGGATTCAATTCTACACTTCTTGCTTCTCTAATGGCTTCTTCCAAGTTTTGAGATTCAAGGATTTTTATAGAGTATCAAATTTATTTTTTAGATTCTTTTATAAACATATGAATGAGTCACTTTTTGGAAAGGTTTGGAACCATAGCTGATATCCATTTAAATTTACAAGGAAATTATTCTACTATTCTTGTTTGTATGAGTTGAATAAGTTCTTGGAAATACCATTTAATGTCTTTATTGTCAAATCAGTTCATGAGATTTTGAGAGAATTCTTTATACTATCCTACATCTTTATGTCCTAATGAGATATGTCATGGGTCCACCAATCATGTGTTCCTCCCTTTAGATGGATTATAGTGAATTGGAGGTCATCTTATGTGATGGGATTTAGAATTAAAAATGTGCTTACTTTTTTCTAATCATTGGTGGGTTGTAATATTTTCAATCCATTTAAATTTTTTGAATTTTTTATATGTTGATTTAATGTTTGATTTCTTCTTTTACAAGTGTTCTAGATGTTTCTCTATAGTTATCTTCACAAAATTCTCTAATTCATACCACTTAGATCTAATGTGAGGTTCTAGAGTTGTGTATGCTCTTGCAATATCTTCACTCCTAGTCATTATTTTCTCGACTCCTTCTTCTCTTAGTAGCTCTACTTTAGGTAAGAATGATTGTTCAGGTATCAGGAATACAAAAAATTCATTATTATTTTCTAAGTGATTGGAGCTAGCGTCTCTTTCCTTGTTGGGTTGATCTATAAAATTGTTGATTCAATTTCCCATGTATTACAATGTTGGGAGAAGCATTTCCTTTTACTTTTCCAATTAATTTAATATAGTCTTGTTGTTTTAGCTAGATTTCTCCATATAGGATTTCATCTCATTTTCTAGGTTATTCATTGTCATTTTCTTTATTCTCTTTCCTAATTTTGCATAAGCCTTCACTCATAGGATGGTGTGTTTATGCTCATATATGATTATAATGTTCCTTGTATAGTCATATATATTATGGGACTAATTTTTAATAAATTTTTTCTTTTTAATATGATTTACACTATATTCTTAATTCTTTTATGAATATCTATTTTGTTTATTTAATTTAAATGTTTGTTTAATATGAATGATGAATGGATAATATTGCTTATAGTTGTATGGTTGTATTTTTTATTTGGAACTATAATCCTAGAAAAGATAGAGAAGATGTTCATAATCCAAACTATTAATCCATCCACTATGATGCTTTATCTAATTTAATTATTATCATCAATTATATGCCAACTAGGCAATTATTCTAATAAAAAACCCAAAAAAATAAAAGAAAATAAATTTTGGTACTTTTAGTTAGATCTCATACAAATGCTAATTACATGTAGTACAACTTCTTCATTTAATTTAAGAAAAAAATTTCAAGCTACAAGTTCTAGGTATATTGGTGACTCTGGTGAATTTGTACCAAATAAATGCAAGTAGGTGATGTCAATGATTTAATAATTTATAAAACCTTATATCCCAAGTGTATTAAACTATGGCCCCAAATATGTATTAGATGACTATTGTGGCTAGTATTGCTCCTTGATTTCTTCCATCTATGTTCTTGGCTTATATTTGTTGTTGTGCCTTTGTATCATTTTTTATTTCTTATTAGTCACTTCCATTAAGGTAGGAGACTAAAGTTTTCTAAAGATCTTTCAACCATTACTTTTACCCTCGAATAGTGTACCATGTGGAAAAATCTTGTCTAAAACTATAATTTTGGATAAATTTGAGGATAAATTAACATCATAATTTTAAATTAGTCTTTTCCTATTGGCCATAGAAATTTTTTATGGTATTCTTTTCTTTTTGTAGTGGAAATATTATAAAATTATTTATCATACAAATGACATTCTCTAAAAAAGCTTCATAGAAGGAATGAATGTCCCTTCTTGCATGGCATAAAGACTTTTATTTTGTATTTTTCTAAATGGGCCTATGCTTGTAAATTTATAAAATGAAGAGGAAGATAACATGTTCAATAGGATTTGTTTGCATATATTGATGTGGGATTAGATGAAAATTGTTATGCATAAATTAGTGTGATAGTGAACAATTTAAATGGTAACACATTTTAAAATATTCAAATTAAAGTTTTTGGTTATTATAGAAGGCTTTAGTATGCTCCTTGTTAATATATCATGTTTTCCTAAGTTTTAAAATGACTAAGTCATGTCTACATAAAATTTCCTTGAATTCGAAGAAGGTGGACACCAAGCCCCTGAGCAATAGGAAAAAAAATAAGTGTTAATGACTCTAATATTGATACTAGGAAGAGTTATACAACTATTAGGAGCTTAGATAAAAGGCTTAAATTGAAAAAGTTTAAGACACCCCCCAAGTAGGAGGTGAGTTCCAAGTCCATGGAAAGTGAAAGGAGGACCACCAAAATAAAGAGGAAGTTCATGCACCCTTGTCTAGGGGGTAAGGAGGTTCCAAGCCCGTCTCACATATCAGATACCCTAGAAGCTAACTCATCCCTAAATAAAAGTTTAGGAGAAGATATCACATCCCCAAGAAAAGATGCTCCTAAAAGTGGGATGAAGAAGGGGCGTCATAGCCATGGGCAGGATTATTGTAAAACCTAGTTGGATATAATGGAAAATTTGATGCATGACATGTTTGATAATTGGGAAGCCTTATACCAAATAATTAACATCCTAGTAGAATTCTCTACTAAAGTAATTCACTCGATGAACACCATGCTTTATATTTTGTAGGTAAGCAAGGGAAAGAAGGAGGAGGGAAAAGATATCAAGATCACTCACTCCCTCTATAGCTTCCTGGTCAAGGATTGGCTCAAGACTCTTCTTGAAAAACTTGTCAAGGAGGAGGTAGAGAAACTAGTCATGGAGGATCCTAATGAAATGAAAGAGGAAGACTTGGAGGAAAAGGAGGGGAGCTAGCCCCTGTGTTTGTTTTCTTCATTATTTTCTTTAATGTTATGTTTAACTATGAGATATGTGCCCTTGGTTGCATTTGTAGTTATTATGGATATTAGTCATGCTATAAGCAATGATTCTATTATAGGTTGCTGGTTTTTTTTTTGGCATAGTATTAATGTTAAGGGTAGTAAAGTGGATACTAGTGTTTTGAAGGTTAATACTAGGGGGTGAAACTTTGAGATGCATTTTAATGTTTTATATGTCTAGAAAATGGATTGGTTAGATAGTAGGAGATAAGTTTTGACTGGTCTCTAGCCCTCTATACCATGGGGCGAGCCCCCCTATTTTGGCTGCTATATAAATACATCAAAAACATTTCCTTGAATTATTGTTGGTTATTATCTCTTAATGAAGAGGAATCATGATTTTTTCATCAGTTATATTAATAGGTTGTGTGTTGAAATTTTAATACTTCTTCATAAAACAAATTAAACCCATTGGCTTCCTTAAGCTATTATTTTATTCTCTATGGGGTTTTCTTTCTTGGCTTCATCTTTTATTTTTACTTTATTCCTAAGATAAATTTATTTACATTATACCATTGATTTAGCACATCCAAATTATTGAAAATCTTAATGGGAAATAAGATTTTGGGGGGGGGGGGGGGGGGGGAGAGGGGGGGGATGAATTAGGATCTATAATACTTTTCCCTCTAATCCATCTTATATCTTAGATCTCATATCATATAAGCATAAACATGTAATTCTGAAATGAAATCTATCTAAGCATAACATCCATGTAAAACATCAACATATAACACAATGATTTTGGTAACCCAAAAATACTTCAAGTTGAAGGTAAAAGTAGGATGGGGATGAAACCCAGAAATCTTTACTTCTGCAACAATAAAATTTTCCTATTAGGGCTACAATTTAATCATATCAGATGATCTACCCTATCAGGGGTCTACCTTGCTAAGAGCATTTAAGACTATTAGGTCTTACCATGTTAAAGGATTTTACATTCACAATTAAGTAAGGACTCTGTTAGGAGATTTAAATAAGGTCTTTTAGAACCACTCTATTAAGAGATTTTCATTGACTTGATATTTTAAAACTGATTTTGTACCTGAGCCTTCAATTTTCTCTAAAATCATATTATGGATCTCCTCTCTTGAAAATCTCAGTTTGATCTCCTTATCTAATATCTATGTTCTGTCCATCACTATTCTAGATTCTTTGGTTGAACTCCTTTTAGACTTAAACTTCTTTCATTCTTTACCTGGCTTGTTTATTCTCTCTCAAAATCATACACTATCATTGTTATGATCCAAGCGTAGGAACCCTTCTTAAATATGTAATTATAGAAAGTTTTAGATTAGCATCAGTGATCCTTACTTCATCCTTTTGTCATTTTACCCTTCTAACTTTTTGATTGATTAATCTGGTTTCATAGAGATTAATGTCTTCTGAGAAAACACGTAATCTTATCCTTAATTATCTCTACAATGTTTAAATATCATGTGGAAGTCAACTAAAAGGACATGCATAAGTATTTGTAGAATTAAAAACTTATATGTCAAAATTGGTTTACTTAGCACTTGAATATTTAGACACTCAAACATAACTAACATTTGATTGGGCTCGTACCCACCACTTTGTTTTTTTCAATCATTTTTGGCACAGCTGTAAAATTTCTTTTCCTTTTTAGTTGTTAACTTCCATGAGCAAGGCGGTGGATATCTTCAAGAGAAGCCCACTAATAACCCCACTCTGCACGAGGGGCTCTTGCTACTTATTTATGAGCACTTTAAGGCTCAGACAATAAGCAATGCCCCCTCTTAGACTGAGAATGTGACCTTTGGAAGTTATAGCTTCTCTTATGACTTGGATGATATTCAGAGCTTAAGCTCTGAGGATGGGGCAATTTCATCCGCTAGTAAAAAAGCCACCCATCAGGTCAAGAATTCACCTTCTTCCATAACCCCTAGTAGAAAAAACCCTAGGGATCATGAGCAAATGCAACCTATGAAGGATGAGAAGGTTGACAGTGATGATGAGGAGGATGTTGAGATGAAAGATTAGGAAAAGGAGATGCAGGAGGAAAATAAGGAAGACCGAGGAGGGAATAAATGCAAGAGGGTGGGTTTGGAGGATGAGAGAATGCAGCAAGTACCAAATATGTCTCTGTTGCCTCTTTCTCCTATCCATCTTCATGCCCAACATGAGGAGCAAAAAATAGATTCTTAGACCAAGGGAGGGGAGGTGTAGGTCAAAGATAGGAGGAAAGCTTGGAAAAAATTTAATGTTAGGACCTCAAAAATGGGTATTTTTAGAGAGGCCATGAATCTATAGGTCCTCGTGGAAAAACAAGAAGGGTTGCGGCTTGAAGAACTCATGGACCCAGCATTTGTGGCTATTTTGGATAAAGCTAGGGAAATTGGGATGAACCTCTTGAATAATGCCTGCAATAGTATGATTGATAACTACAGATCAATCAAGTGGGTTTTCCATGAGCTGGATGAGGTCAAAGAGCAGGTGGGTCATATGGAGGAATACAGGAATGGAACGAGTTTTGATAATAGAAACGGCCATGATGAGAGGCTCAATCTGGCAGAGAAAAGGATTAACAACCTCAAGAACTATAACCAAAATCTCTCAAACCAAATGTTTTTGCTACTAAGCTCCATTAATAACAACATCATATCTTTAACTGGTTGGATAAAACACAGAGTTATGCAAGAAGATGAGGAAGGAAAAGATAGGGAAAAAGCTAGACTGCTGGTCAACCCTGCAAAGGACAACATCAACAATGGTCAGGACCAGGAGGATCAAAGGGCACACCAGTAGGAGGCTAAGGAGAACCAGATGGCCTATGAGGCTGCTCAGGTCATGCAAGAGTTGGAGAGAAAGAACGAGGACTAATCCATTGCCTATTCTTTTGTTTCTATATGTGCCTTTTTTTTGGCTTTTTGTCAGGGCTTTTTCCTTTGTTATCTCATGTTGTTTTTTTTCTTGGTCTTTTCTATGTTCTTTATTTTTTGGCTAGGCCTTGTGCTTATTTTTAGCCTTTGAACTTGAACTCTTTTGGCTGGGCTTTTCATGCTTATCTTCAGCCTTGTTAATGTTTTAACTCTTTGGTTTTAGGGTCCCTGTAAAACCTATTTATCTAATAAAAAACATTCATGCTGCCACTCAACTTCTATACACTCAACATTAACTGATTCCCCAAATTCTTGATATCTTTAGTGTTACTCAACTTGTATTAGGAATTGGTTTCTATAGGGGTGCTCAACAATGTCTCAGTTTGTCAACTTATGATGAAATGTAGAGAAGTCCTTTGTAGCTTAGCCTTCTCTAGATGGCTTGGTTGCACTAATAACCATCTAATGCTACCTTGGAAATGACAAGTGTTAGAAACTAATAAGCAACTTAGGTTTAGAGATAAGAAATCTCCCCCTTTGATATTAGTGGAAAAAAAACTTTGTCATGACTTCGCTTTCCATAAAAAATAATTAGCTTTCCATGCAAAAGTAATAACCCCCCTAAGACTGTAACACGGTCTTTAAAAATTTACCTCTACTATATAATATATACATGTTCACAACCTTTGATTAAGATTCATCCAATTTTTTCCATCTCCCTTTATATCATCTTCTCATATTTCCTCTTTCACTTATGTCATGATGGGAATTTCCTCCTTTTTATCTCTAGATAGTTCCCCCTTGTTTGTGTCACTTATGGTGTGGAGTTAACTAGGTTAACTTATTTTTATCTTAAAATGTTTGATGACTTGGCAAAATTTCTTGAAGTCTTTTATTCCATCTGTATCACACAGATTCCATGACCTGAATATGTATCTCTAGTTGAGAAGCTAGATCAATTAAGCTCTTTGTAGTTTAAAGATGTGTATCTTTCTTTTTAAAATTTCGAGCTGTTGATGATTCCCTCTAAATTATCTCCAAGTGTGGTAGTAGCATGAATTGAATAGAAATTAATTTGATCCTTATGCCACTATCTCTAGCCATTAACTCAGCAATCTTCTATTGATCAAATATCAACTTATTATATGAAGGTGAGCACAATCTTGAATTCTTACTCAATGAATGTGTACATGCCTTCATATCTGCTTGAATCATATCAATAGATTATTGATTCTCCAATCTAAAGAACTCAACCTTGCAAAGTTTCATGTACAAAGAATGAATTATATTCAAATTTCCTTCCAACTAAGTGGTAAGGTTAGAAAGTTCAACTTTCCTAATTGCAATTTCTATGGAAACTTTCTACAAAACTCCGTGTTCAAACTTCTTCTCAGACCATCTCATCTATTAATTGTTGGTTTCTATATTCTTAGTCTGATCTCTATCAACTATAAATACTAACTTCAATCCAAAATTAGATGTTGTATATTGACATTAACTATCTCAAATGTATCAAAAAAAATATCTTTGATACTATGCAATACCTATTTGTTTTTGTTTTCTCTCCTCCATTGTGCTTTCTTTTTCTTGTCACATAGCCAGGTTTTCAATTCTTCCATCTGCTCCAATGTCATGTCGGTCAAGTCATACATAGGCAATGCAATGACTTTATCTAAAATCAATGTTTCTTTTATTTTATCCTCTATATGTGCCTTTATCTTAGGTTGATGGATTTTATTACTTGGCAATGACATTTTCAATTGTTTTCTGTTTGTACTCGATCCATGTGACTTCTCCAGTTGAGTTGATTTAACCTATTATATAGATATCACATTTAAGGTCTCTATAGGTATGACACTTAGCAATTGAATAATAGCTTTGAGAGCCTCTTATTCTTTGGGTTTCTCTTTTTATGTCATCTATTTATCCTCTTCTACTTTTTTCTCATCTAGTTTGACATCAATGACATGGGTGAATTGTGGAAACAAAATTATAGCCTTGGCTTGTTGCTTGACGCTCATGTCAAAAACCAATGTAATAAATGTAACATTGAAATCTTTAGTACTTGCACTCTCAATCCTCGTATAATCATGTACTTGTAGTAACATTGGATTGGTGCATGATAAAGATGTATTTGATTCAACATTTTTTCGATCCTCCTCAATCAACACATTATGATCCCATGGGGATGAATTAGGAATGTCCTCAATTGTGACATCTTTTTGTTCATACCCTAATACCAATTGCTCTATTTCCTGTACATGTTTTACAGTTTCTATTGCATCATCCTCATCATCCTTGACTTCTTCATGTCTTTCTTCTCCTTCTTCATCTCCTTTATCAGCTGATGGAATAATCAACTCAAATACTTCCTTCCATATAGTTATGCTCACTTGCTCAAATTTATGAGCTTTATTCATCATAATTTTATTAAGCCCTCTCCTTAGGCATAAATTTCTTCATAAAATATTTCCAATCTATAGACATATGTGTCTTCCCTAATTCTTGCATTGCTTGTACTAATGTGGTCTACTTGATTTGTCTTTCAATGGATAATGCACACTTCCACTAGTAATCAACTTTAATATATAAATTTTCAGGAATGCCTAGACCTAATTCTATAAGCATAGATTTGAATTGTATCTTTTGGAAATGTAATATAGACTAGGTTACTGAGAGGGGGAGGGGTTGAATCAAGAACCAATAAAACTTATACTTTAATTCAGCAATTAAACCTTCACAATGTAATATAATCTAACTACATGCATGACAGACTGAAAGCAGTAAAACATTCATAACACTTGACACAATATTTGGTGACCCAAAAACCTTCCAAATAGAAAGTAAAACTAGTGGGGGGGGGGGGATGATAGCCACAAGATTTACTGTACCATAAAGTTATCCTGTCAAAGCTTACAATTGATCACTTTCGGTGATCTTCCCTATTAGGAGCAATAAGGACTATTAGATCCACCTTATGAAAGGATTTACAACATAAAATGAAGTATGCAATGTATTAGGATATTTGTAAAAGATTGTTAAGTCCATCTTGTTAGAGAGTTCGGCTGATGCAACTGTTAGGCTGAATCAATGGCTAATATATGATTTGCAACTCAGTTTGCTAAATGAGATACCTTTGAAATACAATGATCACCTAACTCTAATAGATAAGACACTTCTCTTCCTTATACTTCTTGTAGTCTTCTTAATTCACAATCATACTTCTTTCTTGATTTACTTGTATGTTGAATTGGATATGAATATATATATATATATATATATATATATATATATATATACATATATATATATATGTATATATATATATACATATGTATATATATATATACATATATATATGTATATACATATATATATATATGTATATATATATATATATGTATATATATATATATGTGTATATATATATACATATATATATATATGTATGTATATATATATACATATATACATATATATATATACATATATATGTATGTATATATGTGTGTATATATATATATATGTATATATGTATATATATATATACATATACATACATATACATACTAATCTAATAAATTTCCTTCTAGATTTGGCTACAACACCAAATTCAAATAATCTTCACTAAGTGAACTTACTATTGTAACTTAGGTTTTGAAGATAACTTAGGTGATATTATAAAATTTAGAAACACTATCAACTCAACAAACTCTAGAATTCATTTCACACCAATGCATGGTCCACATTGATCACTCAGAGTAGTAGGAACTCCGTTAGCATTGGGTGGCTTGACAAATACTAAAGAACTTAGTAGACTTAGTTGAAACTGAATGGCTCGGTCAACACTACCATAATTTTTTTCATTAACACTACCATCTTAGTAGACATTGATTAGCTTGGGTAACATTAAAGATCTTGGTTAACACTATATCCTATATGGTTTGCATTGATGAACTAGATAGACTCTACGAGGCTCAACAGATTGTATAATGCTTGAAAAACATTGTAATATGAATGAATAGCTCAGTAGCAACTATGAAATATGAATTACACTCCATTCTGTCTCAGATAATTGGTAGACACTATGAAGCTCATGAGACTCTTCTTTTTGCATATGGAGTTTGATAGCAATGCAAGCAACTAACTAAGTGTTAAGTCACTAATAGACAAATGATTTGACCATAAGGTCAACATTATCATCATGTCAATCATAGATTTTTCAAGCTTCTCTTGGTCTATTATAGTTAAAGAATCAAAATTGATTGTCTTTGATGCTTGTATACATGTTGAATCTTTCATCCTCTCACATACCTGGTCAACAACTTCGTTGGAGGTGGTCTCGACATAATGTGAAGTTTTCTTAGATCATCAGACTCTCTTTCTTCATCATCTTCCTCCTCCTATGTTACATCTAGTTTACTCATCTGCCTTTTAGGTAGATTTTACTTTTGTGTTCTAGCTAGCTTCCTCTTTCTCTTTTATAGCTAGGGCCTAAGCTTCCTTTGACATTGTAATTATTTTTTGCTTTGGCTTAGGTGTTGTGACAAATTTCTTCACACCCTTCTTAAGATATTCTTTAACTTTTAGATCCATAATCACTATTTTCTTCTGCTTTGTTGCCTTAAACCTGGAAATAGTTAACTCTTTGCCCTTAGATGACTTAGCTAGGGCTTCTTCTTCAGATTCTTCATCCTCTCCTTTTCCAAGTTTAACCTTAAGATCCTTCTTCCTTTTATATTTTGTCTTCAGCTCTTTTATTTCTGATGTCATTCTTCCCTTGACAATATCATATATACTGAATAGCTTGACACTCACATCAATATCTTTAGATAGAAGTGCTATTATTGATTTTGTCACTTCATCAACATTAACTTCATATTGGATTGGCCTCAGCCCTGCAACCCTTGGTAGTTGTTGGATACAATTGCTCAAATCGTGTGTTGTCTTTGATGTCACACAAATGTCATATCAGTCATCAGATAGAGTCTACCAAGCTCAGATGGTTGGTAAGGTAAAGAAAAATGTCTACCGAGCTCACTCGGTCATCAAAAGAAATGTGGCAGAAGTAGTTCTTACCGAGCTCACTTGGTCATCAAAGGAAATGTGGCAGAAGCAATTCTTATCAAGCTCACTTGGTCATCAAAGGAAATGTGGCAAAAGCAATTCTCACCGAGCTCACTCGATCATCAAAGGAAATAGTTTTTACCAAGCTCTCATGAAGGAATTCAGTTCTTACTGAGTAAACTCGGCAGCCAAAGGATTTTAAGGATATTGCAATGTTAATTGAGTCAAGAAGGTTAACTTAGGAAATTTTTGGAAGCAGTATTCACTGAGTAGGGTTGGCCAGTAAAGGATTTCATTATTTTATGAAATAACATTTATTTTTTTAGAGTAATATCTATAGCCAAATGATGTATGGTTTATTGGTAAAAATAACATGTAAGTGGGCCGACTTGATAATCTAAATGGTATAAGTAAGAGGTCAACTTGAAAATTCTAATTGTGATGGGTATGTGGAATTGATATGATATGAGGACTGATTATTGTGGAAGTGAATTGGAAGGATGATCAGAGATCATTGAGGAGCAGCAAAGCTATATTTGATCAAGGAGGATCTAATGATGCTTAACAGAGACCTGTAGTCAGCAAATGTAGTTGCATCTTGTTCAAGTGCTTTCTAACCATTGTAGTAGTGATTTCAAATCTCTTAATAGAGTTGGTTTAATAGCCATTTTGTAAATCCTCTAACAAGGTGAAAATTTAGTTGAATTTTACTAAAGACCTCTAGCAAGGCCACTCCTAAAAAGGTGACTAAATCCTCTAACAGGGTCACACCTAATAGTGTGTATTGTAATCTTTAATAGGGTTGGCTCCTAACAGGGCTCACTTTAGAAGAGTGAAAATTGGTAGCTAGTTACTTGGTGGTTTTTCCATATTGAGTTTCCACATTAAATTTGGTGTCTCTTCTGTTCATTTTATTTAACTTTTGCATACATATTAAAAACTATGAATGCTAAATGATCAGTAACAAGTTAACCTACCAAGTTATAGTATTCTTGCATTGTTTATCGAGTATCAGCAGTAAATAAACATTAAAGACATCTAAGGGATCTGTGAATTGTTTTTGTGATAACTGATTCACCACCCCTCCCCCACCCCCCCCCCCCCCCCCCCTCCCCCCCTTAGTTACTCCATTTATAATTCCAACAATTGGTATCAGAACTCTTGGTACTTGTAGGAAAATATTTCAAGGATCTAAGCCAAAGGTTAGGATGTCTTATAAGAGGGAAATTCCAAGACTTAATAGGGACAACTTCTCAGCATGGCAAGGGTTGATGAGACTTCATCTAGCTTCTATTGGAGATACAAGACTGAAGTACCTTGATGAAAAATATGTAAAACCTACTGGCACATTATCTGTCAATGATATTGCTAAAAAGATGACCCACAACAATATGATGATAGATATAACATTTGCTCTAAGTTATGAAGAATTTAATGACATCAAAGACTGCAAATCTGCCTTTGAAATGTGG
This sequence comes from Cupressus sempervirens, assembly GCA_028749045.1. Taxonomy (NCBI): domain Eukaryota; kingdom Viridiplantae; phylum Streptophyta; class Pinopsida; order Cupressales; family Cupressaceae; genus Cupressus; species Cupressus sempervirens. The sequence goes on from CM053783.1 coordinate 208,101,811, forward strand.
AACAAGCTGAAAGAAATCTATGGAGGAGATGATAATTTTAAGAAGAGCCAAAGAAAAAATTCTGAGAGAACAATTTGATCAAATGAGGATGAAAACATTGCAAAATATGTTGAAAGAGTTAAAGCATGTGTTAGTGCAATCAAAGCATCTAGAGGAGATATCAAGTAGGAGACAATTATAAGTAAAGTTCTTAGAACTCTACTTCCCATTTATGCAATCAGAGTCTCTGAAATTCAAGAAAGAAGATGTGAAGCAAATCATAAGATAAATCTAGAAGCCATAGTTGGAAGATTGACCGCATTTGAGCTAGAAAACTATGAAAATTATGTTCTAGCTGCCAAAAATATTGAATCGGCATTTGAAGCCAAGCTTTCACTCAAAGAAAAGGGCAAAAATCTAAAGGATCCTCAATCAGATAGTGATGAAGAATCAAAATAGAGTTCATATAGTGATCTTGAAGTGGTTGAAGCTTTGTTAGCAAGGAAATATTCAAGAGGCAAAGAAAAATAAAAAGGTAAGGTTCCTCTAATCCATTTTTCTTGTGAAGAAATTGGACATATTGCTGCTAGGTGCCCAAATAAGCAAAACAAGGATGAGAAGAAAGGTCACAAGTAAAATGGAAAGAGAGACTTCAAATCATTCAAGGATAAAGGTAAGAAAAAATATTTTATGGCTAAAGATTCTAATGATTCTGATGATGAAGAAGAAGATGAAATTGTCTACATTGGTGTGAAAAATGAGTCTGATAATGATGAGGAAATGACACTTATTTCTCATATGAGCAGAAATGATACATGGATCATAGACAGTGATTGTTCTCATCACATGATTGGTGATAAAACTAAGTTTGAACACTTTGAAGACTATGATGGTGGTAGTTTAAGATTTGGTAACAATGAACCTTGTTGTATAGAAGGAAAAGGGAGAATCTCACTAACCAAGGAACTTGTATGTGACAATGCATATTGGGTAGAAGGACTAAAGCATAATTTGTTGAGTGTGGCATAGCTACTCAATAATGGATTCAAAGTAGAATTTATGCATAGAAAAGAAAGATTTCCGGATTGCAAAAGGAAATCTGATTGGATCAGGTACTCAAACAAAAGGTAACTTATTTTATCTTGAACTTAGAGAATGTTCATGTTTTATTGCTCAAATTGAAGAAAGTTGGTTATGGCATAGAAGGTTGTGTCATGTAAACTTTGACAACTTTGTAAAGATAAGTAAATTCAAGAAAGTAAGAGGCATTCCTAACATCAAGAAACCTAAGGTTGGTCTATGCAAAAATTGTCAAATTGGAAAAATGGGAAAAACTAGTTTCAAGAGAAAGAACTATCAGTTTGAAGAAGTTCTAGAAATTGTGCATACTGATTTGTGTGGACCTATGGATATTAAAAGTTATACTGGTGAGAAAGTTTTCATTCTTTTTGTTGATGATTATTCAAGAATGATGGCTGTGATGTACCTAAGAGAGAAATCAGAGGCATTCAAAAAATTCAAATGGTATTTGGCCAGAGTGGAAAAGGAAACAGACAAAAGACTGAAATGTTTAAGGTTTGACAGAGGTGGTGAATTTATTTTACATGAATTCAATAACATTTTCATTGAAAGGGGAGTCAAAAGACAGGTCTCAGGACCAGGAACACCTGAACAAAATGGAATAGTTGAAAGAATGACGAGATCTATCATGGACTGTGCAAGAACCCTAATGATTGAAAAGAGCATTGCTATCAAATATTGGAAGGAAGCTATTAGCACTATAGTTCATACCTTAAATTGAGTACAGCTTAAAAATGACTCATTCAAAACTCCCTATGAATTATGGTATGGCTACAAACGCAATTTAAGTTACCTAAAAGTATTTGGAAGCAAATGTTACATTTTGTAAGAATCTAGAAAAGGTAAATTTGATGTAAAGGGTGATGAAGGAATATTTTTGGGATATTCTTGCAAAAGTAAAGCATATAGATGTTTGAATCTGTCTACTCACAAAGTCATAGAAAGTGCACATGTGAAAGTTGATGAGTTTGTAGAAAGATCTAAAGAAGAAAGCAAAAGGGTACTTGAAGACTACAAGAGATTTTTTTACATTGAACTTGATACAATGCTAAGTATACCTATTAATCAAGAATCCTCAACTCCCAAGTCTTCAATTACCGAGTCACAAGAAGTTCAACTGAGCTAATGCCTCCTGAGTTGCAAGAACCCGAGAATTTGAGTTGCAAATAGAAGCTACCAAATCAACATCTACCGATCCTGAGCAACCAGATCTAGGACAAGAAGTTGAGATGAAGAATCATAATAATGGAAGTCATTCAAAAGGCAAGTAGCCTGTGTTAGCCAAGTATGTCAGAAAGCATCATGCACCAGATCAGATCATTGGAGATAAATTAGAAGGAACAATTACAAGAAGTAAGTTGAAAGGCACTTGTTTACTTACTGATTTTGAAACTAGAAATATCAAAGATGCATTAGAAAATGAAAATTGAATTGAAGCTATGAATGAAGAGATAGAACAAATAGAGAAAAACAAAACATGGACTCTTGTACCTAGACCTAAAGACAAAAATGTGCTTCGAACTAAGTGGGCATTCAGAAACAAGTTAAATGAAGATGGTAAGGTGTCAAGGAACAAAACTAGACTAGTATGCAAAGGATACTCTCAAGAAGAAGGTATAGATTATGGAGAAAATTTTTCTCTTGTTGTAAGACTAGAAGGTGTTAGAACCTTACTTGCATATGCCGCATACAAAGGAGTCAAAGTTTATCAAATGGATGTCAAGTCAGCATCTCTCAATGGCATATTAGATGAAGATGTTTACATTGAACAACCAGAAGGTTTTGTTGATCAAAACAAGAAGGACATGGTCTGCAAACTAGATAAAGCATTATATGGTCTGAAACAAGCCCCTAGAAAAATGGTATGAAAGATTGCATAACTATCTCATTCAGATTAGTTTTCAAAGGACTAATGATAATAGTAGTTTGTACATAAAGGAAGGACTAGATAATAAGATTTTTTTGGTAGAAATGGGTATGTGTAGGATCATGGTGTGCCAAAAAGTGGCAATCTGAAAAATCTGTAGTTTTGAAATATCTCAAACCATTTTGAAATCTATTCCAACTTTTTTCCCACCCACCCTGATACTAAATGAAAACAATTAATATCTTTATAAGGTCTACTATATCTTTTGATACCAAACATATATGGTCAACTTTAAAAACATCCTAATAATGTGTTTTTGGCCTATTTTTATGTGATTTTTACTTCAAACACGTAGCTGACAACTTTTTCTTCACCAAAATTTGATGAAATAAAAAGAGTTTCTTAAGAATTTTCTTATCTTTCCATAAATGTAGGGTTTTTCAAACTATGACTTTAGTAAGTAATTATTACTTATTTTCTAATGGAGTTACATATAAATTATTGACTGACATACTACTTGAAAAACAACTATCATTTTCAAACGGTACAATATATTTTTAATCTAAAAGATGCATCACATTCTGTGTTTCGTCTATTATAAGAAAAAATAAATGAAAAATTGAATTTTGTAGAGTTTTGAATTAGTTAAGGTGGTCAGACACGAGATTTTTTTATTCCAAAAACACTAAAGTCAAAAATTAATTATTTATTATTTATTTATAATAAAATTACCCAAAAAATAAGTGTCACATCCAAGGATGAGTCTACTACTTATATCTTGAATATTATTAAAATATATATTATCATTTGATTTTGATTAAGGTGGTTAGACATATTTCTACTTCTTATTTTTGTTCTGAAATTTTTGTAATATTGCATTAAAATTCAAAATTTTAACCAATCAATTTTTATTTTTTTGAGATAAGTCCTAGTAGTTTAGAAACTAGATTCAATTTCCTAGAGATTCTTTTCTCTCAACTTTTTGATATAAATTTAATAACAAGGATAAAATTACACGTCAAGTTGACATAACCCTGATTTTCTAAATTTTTATTGCCACTTAAGAGCATAGTTTGGTTGACCATGATCCTGCACATACCCAAATATTTGTAGATGATACTCTGTTCATAGGAAATGATGATCTTTGCAAATAATTTTTAGAACAAATGAACAAGGAATTTGAAATGTCAATGTTTGGTGAAATCAAATTCTTTGTTGGTCTTCAAATTCAACAAAGTCAGAATGGCATCTATATCACTCAATCTACATACATCAAGGAGATACTGGAAAAATTTGGTATGGAAGACTGCAAACTAGTTGGGACTCCTATGTGTACTAGATTAAAACTTACAAAAGATGATGAATCTAAGGAAGTAGATCAGACATTGTATAGATCTATGATTGGAAAGTTTTAGTATGTAGTACATACAAGACTAGACATTGCACTTGTAGTAGGAATTGTAGCAAGATTCTCAGCATTGAAACCAAAAGAAAATCACATGATGGCAATCAAAAGGATCATGAGATACTTAAAAGGAATTGAAGATTATGGATTATGGTATAAACTTGGAGGAAATCTGAATTTAAAAGTATTCATTGATGTAGATTGGGTAGGAAATATTGATGAAAAAAAGAGCACAAGTGGAGGAGCTTTCTTTCTTGGAAAAAGGTTGGTTTCTTGGACAACCAAAAAGAAGAATTGTACATCTCAATCCACAATAGAGGCTAAATATGTTGCAGTAGCAGTAAATTGCTTAAACATTGTATGGTTTAAACAATTATTGAAAGGTATGAAGCAAGAAATCAAAGAACCTGTTGTTATGTTTTGTGATAAAACAAGTGCAATTAACATCTCGAAGAATCTAGTGATGCATTCAAAAATCAAGCATATTGCCATAAAGTATCACTTTGTTAGAGAATTGGTGCACGAAAAGGAAATAAGATTGGAATATGTCCAAACAAAGGAACAGATTGCTAACATATTCACAAAGCCTTTACCTAAGGATGCATTCTTATATCTAAGAGGTAAGTTAGGGGTCATTCCCCTATTTGAAGCTCACTAAAATACAATTTTAGTGATGCATCAACAAGAACAAAATTGAAGATCTATCAGTTGATGCAACAAAGTAATGAAGACATTGCATATGAATCAATACATTAGGTACAATGCTATTCACATGATTTATGTTGTCTTTGGCATGTGTTGTCAAAGAGGGAGAATATACTGTCATATCTTTTTGAAATTTGCAAATAAAATAAGAGTTTTTGTAAGAGGGAGAGATTATAATGATAGAGGGAGTTTTTTGTGAAGTACTTTTTTAGTAAAGACTTGTTTTCAAATTTCATTCTGCTATGACATGTTGTGTTGCCATCAATGCCAAAGAGGGAGATTGTTGGATACAATTGTTCAAATTATGTGTTGTCTTTGATGTCACACAAATGTCATATCAGTCATCACATAGAGTCTACCAAGCTCAGATGGTCAGCAAGGAAAAGAACAATGTCTACCGAGCTCACTTAGCCATCAAAGGAAATGTGATAGAAGCAGTTCTTACCGAGCTCACTCGATCATCAAAGGAAATGTGGCAGAAGTAGTTCTTACCGAGCTCACTTAGTCATCAAAGGAAATGTGCCAGAATCAGTTCTCACCAAGCTCACTCGATCATCAAAAGAAATAGTTCTTATCGAGCTCTCATGAAGGAATTCGGTTCTTACCAAGTAAACTAGGAAGCCAAAGGATTTTAAGGATATTGCAATGTTAACCAAGTCAAGAAGATTAACTTAGGAAATTTTTGGAAGCAGTATTCACTGAGCAGGGTCGACCAATAAAGGATTTCATTATTTTATGTAATAACATTTATTTGTTTAGAGTAATATCTGTAGCTGATTGATGTATGGTTTATTGGTAAAAATAACATGTAAATGGGCCGACTTGACAATCTAAATGGTATAAGTAAGAGGTCAACTTGCGAATTCTAAGTGTTATGGGTATGTGGAATTGATATGATATGAGGACTGATTATTGTGGAAGTAAATTGGAAGGATGATCAGAGATCATTGAAGAGCAGCAAAGGTATATTTGATCAAGGAGGATCTAATGATGCTGAATAGAGACTTGTAGTCAAAAAATTTAGTTGCATCTTGTTCAGGTCAATTCATTGTTGCTTTCTAACCATTGTAGAAGTGATTTCAAATCTCTTAATAGAGTTGGTTTAAAAACCATTTTGTAAATCCTCTAACAAGGTGACAGTTCAGTTGAATTGTTCTAAAGACCTCTAGCAAGGCCACTCCTAATAGGGTGATTAAATCCTCTAATAAGGTCACACCTAATTGTGTGTATTTTAACCTTTAACAAGGTTGGCTCCTAATAGGGCTCTCTTCAGAAGAGTGAAAATTGGTAGCTAGTTACTTGGTGGTTTTTCCCATATTGGGTTTCCACGTTAAATCTAGTGTCTCTTGCATTCATTTTATTTAACTTTTGCATACATATTAATAACTATTAATGCTAAATAACCAGTAACTAGTTAACCTACCGAGTTATAGTATTCCTACATTTTTTACCGAGTATTAGCAGTAAATAAGCATTAAAGACATCAAAGGGATCTGTGAATTGTTTTTGTGATAACTGATTCACCCCCCCTCTCAGTTACTCCATCTATAATTCCAACAGTACTACCCATACATAGATAAAATCTTTTTCTCCCATGAAGCATATATCATCAAAATAATTATCTACAATTGACTTAGGTATCCTTATTCAATTCTTCATTTTATTATTAAATTCCTCAAAATAGTTATCTATAATTTTGCCTTAAAATTTTCTCCCAATTCACTTATCAAGTAACTTATGTTCTCTTTTTTTGGTGTGCTCCTATGCCATGCAATAGTTCCTACTATAAGGAATGAAATATGTACATAGAAAAATGTGCATATGAGTAGGGAACCAAACTTACATGACATGTTCTTGGCTTTCCAAGTATTTATCCAAGATTCTCTGATAATTGTTACAATTGTAGCTTGGCTAGATCATAACTATGATCTTTGTTTATAATTTTGTATCCAAGGTCCATTGTAATGCAAGACACTCTATTTAGTCGGCTCAACTAGTAGAACTTATGTGCAATAACATGTATTATGAATTCAAGGGCAGGGTCATCGATCCCAATGATTAGCATTCCATGATTGTTCCACTTTTCCTATGTTTACTTCTCAATAATGTTCCTTGAAACACTTCTTATTGACTTAGGTCTATCCAAATTAGGATAACTATTGACTTGATGTATGATAGGCTTTTTGATCCTAATTGGTCCACCTTCTAATCATATCTTCATATCATGTACATGACTCAACATAATCTTTATCCATTTGACTTTGAAAACTTTTGGAAAAGCTATGGGATGGGTCATTCCTTTCTCGAAAACTATCTTGTGCTCATTCTTCAACACTCCATTATCAAACAATTTTTCATATCTTGCGTGAAGTTCATAGTCTCCAATCTCTCCCACTTTGTACATATAACATGTTAATACATCATGAACAATCAATACCCTTAGTAGAATTGACAACAAGGTGCAAAATTCATCACCATTAAATGTAATGTTCATATATTCTTTGAAATTTGGTGTGAGACATTGATCATTCCTCACAATCTATGCATCACTCTCCTTCAACATTTTTTTCAGAGCTATAGACAAAGATGATGCCATCTTTGAGCTAGTGTTCAAATAATTTTTTATTCAAATAACTTCAAAAAAATTATCGAGCATTAAAAAATGACTTATTGTGATATCTCAATTTTCCAACAGACCACTGTGTTTCTCTTGCTATATCACTCGAATTGCCTCTAAATCGCTTACGCACTAAAAATTGCTTTGTATGTTGAATGTCAAAATTTGATATATACCTCCAATCTATCCATTTAGGTCTATAATAAATGGGTTTGTACTTAGGTAGGTGCACAAAAGTTGTCTCGGCCTTTTTCACCTCTTTTCATTCAAATACTTGGTCACTATCACCTTGCTCATTCTATACCAATTTTGTTGGCCAATACATCAGCTTGATTAATGTGACTTCTCAATCTATATTGCAATACTTAGTCAATAAATATAGTATTATTCATGGTCAACACTTGATAGTAAAACATATTTTATTACCCAATACTTCTCTCAGATTTGTCCTAATGCATCTTGATTCATGATGATATGGAATTTTAATCATTTTCTTATTAAGAACTAATGTATGATATTACATTAGTATATAGTCCCTTACATAAATTCTTTTTCTAAGTTAGATGTGGTGCGATCACCTGATATATTAGATTGGGTGATCTGAGCTTTACTTTCTCCACTACTACTAGCTTCTACTATCTCTTTCCATGTTTTTTTCATCTCAAATTTCCCTTTCCCTTTATTATTTTCACTATTTTGGGCTAGTGCTTCAGTCCTATAATTCTTACTAACATTTCCAATGTTAAGACAACTTAAACAAAGTAGGTTCCATTCAACCATTTCTTATAGTTACCTCTGAAATGTGTCTCAATGCAATTCTCTAGAATGTTCCCATGCTCTCCATAGTAATGAAAATCATACCATGTGTTGTAATACCTATTCTAAGAGTTACCTTTATTAGGTCCATGTGTTTTCTTTTCAGATGTCCAGTTAGATCTTTCCTTGGATCTGCATTCATAAGCTCTATCTCCATATTTGTGATAGTTATAACAATGTCCTCCACATCTAGTTTTAGTTGGTGATTCAATTTTCTTTGATTTGTATGAGGACTCAACTTGAACCATCATAGCATAGATACTTTATCCACATTTTGATACTCAAAACTTGATATTTTGACATAGATTTGAGTTTGAATGGACATTGGCTTATATTACCTATTTGATTTTGGTATTTACATTACTGACTTTCACCTATGGTATGTATTAGGACCTAATTTGCATGTTTAATGATTTAATAGTATAGATTCAATATTTCTTCAATATGATAGATTATGAAATGGGTAAAAGCACAAGCCTGTGTCACCCTTTTGTAAATGAAAAGGATAACAAAAGTATAACTATTCACCTTCAATGATATAAAACTGGTATTATTATTTAGAATTTTAAAATGAAGTAAACTAATGAAATGTGTAGAAATTGATCAAGTTTAGGATTATAATTTTTAACAATTATTTGGAATAGGAATTGATATATTTTCACATTTTTTATTCATTATTTCTTAGTAGCTGAAAAATGCTAAAAATTAGGGGTTTAGTTCCCACCACAAAACTATATGGAAGTAAGTGTATTTCCCTTTGTTCTCAGACTCTATTAGATGTAACATATATATCTAGAACATTCAAAAATAAAATTTTGCGTTAGATCTATATTTTCCCTTTTAAAATTATTTAAATTTCAACACACCTAAAATTGAAAGTTTTCATCTCCCACCACATTTTTCAAAACAAATCTATTCTAACTTGAATAAAAACTATACATTCTAGAAGAGGACTGTCTCCTCTAGAATGGCATATAACTTTTATATATTTTTATTTTAAATTAAATATTTTTTTCTTTCTCAAAATTAGCATCTTTTTTAGTGTTAAAATATGTTCTTGTAGATTTTTTTAGTTGTAATATGTTATATCTAATTAAAATACTATAAAATATATATGAGAATATGCTTGACTTTGAGCTCTATAAAATGGAGTTTATAAGTTATTAAAAAAATATCATAAAAAATAGTATGAGTTATTGAAATACCAATTTTCTAAAATAACTATATTTCTTTAGTAATTGGATACAAACTAGTATAGAACATGCATTTAAAAGACATCTCCAATTGAAAAAGTGTGAGACCATATACAACTTAGCTATAATGAATTTATCTAGATCATGTGTTTGAAAAAAAATGAGTTTTAGATAAAAAATACTCAAATTCAGTTGTTCTGATTAGTCAGCCTGAAAGGTGATGCAACTTTGTACTTTTACCCAAATACAATGTGATTCAGAAGATCAATTTGAACTGATTATTTAAGAGAAATATTGATATGCAGATTTGTGACATTTTAATGTTTTGAATGTTAAATTATTAAGAAAGGAAAGTTAATTGTGATAATTGAACATGTTAATGTGAATTAGGCAATATTAAATTTTTCATGCACCTATATACTTGTATTTTATATAAGTTTTTATTGGACTACCGATGCTTGAGTTTAGTGTGCAGGAAATTGAACAATGGAAATTAATCGGGGGAAACAAGGTCCAAGCTTATGTGGATATAGTATAGCCAAGGAGAATATTTCAAAGGATTCAAAGCCTCATTGTGATGTGTTTATTTTGTAAATATAATTTGGCATGTGTGTAATAAATATATATTCATGAATGAATTAGGGACATGTCATTGTGATGTGTAATGTGTTTTAATGTGTCACTTGACACTTGTAATTGTCCATGTGTTGATGAAATGTCAGCTAGGTTTTTGGTCATACAGTCACTTAATAGTAGTCTATTTTCCATTAAATGTTTAAGTAAACCCATATGGTACTATAACATGTTAGGGGCATAAAATTAACCATTTTAGTGCTTAGCTAACTTAGGGGACCCCTCAAACAATGCAATCTTGAACCAATTTAAAATTTGGGGTTTTCCCATGAGTGTACGCTCACACTCCCACTTGGTCAAAGTTTCCTTTTTGTAGAGACATCAATGTAAGAAATAATGGGCTTGATGTTTCTACAAAAAAATGGAATAATAGATAGTCTTTTTATACGAATTGTGTCAAACTAGTGGGGTGTTCACCAACTCTCTAAATTTAGAGACAACTACGTTTTGGGAAGGAGAAAGACTAAGGAGAAGGGAGCTCTTTATCAACTATCCTTTGCCTTTATCTTAGATAAGGGTTGGTGCCCTTTCAATGGCCATCATTGAACTTTCTTAATGGTTTTGATTTCTTGTTTATATAGTGGTGGAAATAGTAATGTGCATGGTGTTGGGGGGATTTTTATGTGTTATTGTTGTGATGGATTTCTCTTGAAAATTTTCTTTGTCTTATGTATTGAATGTTATTGGGGGTAAAGGCTTCACTCACCCTTGGGAGGGAAGAGAACCCTTGGGTGAAGGGGTTAGTTGGGCCCAACAATGTAGTTGAGAGTCTCTTCTCTTGGAGAGAAGGTAGATTTCACAAAGTATAGGCTCCATTGTAGCCATTGTCTTGATATTATGATTTGGGGGTGATAAGTGGAAATTGTGAAGAGAAGCATATATGGTGCAAGCCTCGTAGAGGCATGATGAAATTTAATGTATGTGATTTTTATTAACATGGAAATCTCCTCTTTGAAGAGACCACCTTCACCCAATGTTTCATTGTTGAAATGGTGAATCATTATGCAAACCTTGGTTGGGGTTGTGTTGTGTTGTGTTGTGAGCTTGCATGTATTGTAAGTTGATTGTGGGTGTAATCCTGTTTAAGCCTTGTTTCCCCTAGCTTGGTGGGTGGCTTCTTAGAAGCCTAGGATGGGAGGTGAGCCTCCATGGTTCTTGTGTAAATTTTTTGTAGGTTTTGTGCTTTGGATCCATGAGAGAAATTAGGGATTTTCACTTGCATTGGTGAGGCAAAAGATGTGACAATATGTAGTGTATTTGGAAGGATCATTCTTCCTTCAAATAATTATGCATTGAGTTTTGATAACAAGACCTCCATTTTTGTTTTGCATAATGTGTTGTAAAGGAGGATATTCATTTCAATGTATATTATTGTGAATATAGTCAAGTGTTAAAGGAGAGAAGAAATTGGGATATGTAAATTTGTAGTTGCATAGTAAGAATCCACTTTTATGCATTTAGTTTGCATTAGAATAGAAAAAGTTGTGCATCATCATGGTCATATATGAAAGGAAAAAGAGAGTGTCATGTAAAGGAATTCTCATTGATTTGGATGTTCAAATAAGTGATCATGTAAATGAAGCATTACATCTCATGATGATTTATAAATCAAACCAATATATATGTTTTCATAGATTGCTTATGTGAAAGAGATTTATTGCAATAGCTAATTCTATTGAACCAAAGTGGTGCATATGTATTATGTGCATGCATTCATTTGAACTAAGAACCAATACAAGTAGATATTTCATTTAAGGGGGCTTGACCATTCAAGAAATTTCACTATGTTTCCTTTCAACGAGTAATCTTATTTAAAATTTTATTGATAAGGAAGATAAACTAAATAGTTATATAGTGCTTGTTTTATTTATCAGTGGTGTTAATGTTGATGGTTCTTTCTAATGATCTCAAATAATTTAATAAACTTTTCATCTATATTGTACTATAAATTAACAATATACCTCTCCTACACTAAGTAGTATCATAACAAAATTAAGTAGGGAGAATGAATCAATAGATATCATAGTATAAATGTATAATAAGAGAAAATATGTTGTATAATGAGATAAAATAGGCTATTGATGCACATTTTATCTCTTGGAATTTGTATGGGGATGGAGGAAATAACCTTCTTTTTATTATAGACCATTAAAATATTCAATGGAATATTCCTTAGAATGTCCTACTCAAGAAATAATAAAATTATTCTCCACTTAGAAGACAAAAAAATATTATGATCATAAGACCATTAGTATATAGATGAAGACATGACTTGCACACATAAAAAGAAAATAATAACATAAGTACCTAGCCTAAAAGCATATGAAAGTTTAAAAAAACTCACTTGACCTAGGAAAATTATTCATCTCCAAAAATATATGTATATAACAAATCCTCTCTCTAACTAGCCCTCCCCAACAACCAATATGGATGGGAAGTAACATATATAGATATATATACAAGAGTGACCGTTGGGGTCGATGATCACTCCCATCACCTCCCACGCATGAAGGTCAAGACTCGTGACTGTCATGCCACCCAAGGCCCAAGGTAGGCACCTGACTCAACCCCACCTCCATTTTCCCCTTCACTCTTTTCAAGTGTCATCCGCACCAGCCTATGAGAGCCTAGGAAAAAGAGCATGTGAGCACATGGGAGAGATAATAGGGCATGAGCCAAGCAAGCATGTAGAAATCATCTTTAGAATTTGGAAAGGGCACGTGATTAGTAGTTGGAAAGTAGAGGAGCATGGAATGAAGCACTTAGGAGGAAGGAAGAGTTACACCATGTGGGGTAAGGGAAAAGGAAAGAAAAATTTGGGTAAGGAATAAGTGGGAAAGGTGAGATAAGGGAGTGGTTAGGGGTATGTAAATAGATAGATAGTTTAGCAATATGGTTTAGTTACTATTAAATACTACCTAATGTTTTGGTATTAGGAATTAGTTAGCTATGAGATCATATTGTTGTTTAAAAGTACATGTTAGTAAATAAATAAGTAAATTGACTAGCAACATTAGTTGGCAGATAGTTAGAAGTGGTAGAGTATTATGTAATTAGAAAATAGTTTTATTTGATGGTTGACTAATCATATTAACTAGTAAATTAAATGACTATATATATATGGTAGATAGATAATTTGAGTAGCTAGTAAATTTTTAGTAGGTGATAAATAGTAATAATTATTTGTAAATTAGTTTTTAAGTGAAGTAATGTAAGTTAGTTAGTATTGATTGATAAGTAGTTAATTAGGCCCCATTTGGTTGTAGCAATTGTGTGGGAATAGGGAAATCTAAATACTTGCATTTGCAAGTTTGACGGTTGTTTGCAAAATACAAAATTGGAAGTAGAATTCACCTATCTTAATTTGACCCTAAAATGAGCATAGCAGAATTCCTAAACAAAGATGGAATAAGAATAGCTTATTCTCATTCTTATTTTTAATAAACTCAATTTGATGGGTTTTTGGGTCCGTGACTTTGCCACTTGATTATATTTTGCCACTCAAATGTATTTTTAGACTATTTTTTCCATTCATCATAAGATAAAAATAGGTCAACATTATTTAACATTTAATATGTGTTTTTCTTAAATGACAAAAAAGACTAATATTAGATTTGATATATTTTCTAAACTTTCATAAAATTATCTTTACAAACAAATCTTGTGTTTAGTCTTCTAATTAAAAATAAATTGAAAGATCATTTAAATATCATATTAATGATCTCAACTTATTTTTATTTTTTGTATTTTCTTTGATATATTTAAAAATAAAATGATTGTAAGTGGCCACTTCTGCAGTGATTTTCCCTATCATCGGATCCTTAGTAAGATAAGCATCTATTTTTACCTTCTTTGCTTTGGAACCTCTGGCTGCATACCTTGTGACTATATCCTTTACCAGTGTGGACACTAGCTACAGACTCCTTTTCTTGTTGATTGAATTTGACAACCATGAAGGAATGGAAAGGTTCATAAGCATCATCTAAGAATCTCTAGTCGGGGTTAAAAATATAGGTTGATCCATCTTAGGAGCTTCAATAAATTCGACATCACCATCCCCTCCATCAGAAAAATTTGGTCCATCACCTAAATCCTGCCCCTGGGATGCCATTTTCTATTTGTACGCTTTAAGTTGTTTCAAGGCTTTCGACTTGGATTAGGACCTCGTTCTTGGAGCTATAGTTTGCAAGTGGAAGGGAAACTTCTTACTTTTATCTAGAACCAATTTATTACCTGCAACAGGAGAAAATGGAATGGAAAATTCAAGTGGTTCAAAGGTAGAAATCACCTTAGCAGGAGGTTCATTGATGACTCCTCAGCTCTTTCTCTGTAACTAGTCATTTGTGTAGGTCAGTATGAACCTAGCCCTAAAATTAATATCATCTTCTTCATCTTTGCTCCAATCAATTGTTAGGGACTTCATCTCACTTGATTCTTTCCAACCAAGTTCAATTATGTTTGAACCATCATCATTTATTCCTTCTAATTTGAACTTCAATCTAAAAGAATTGATTTGCTGTAGGGTTAGCCTTGAATGGTATTTCCTTAGGACTTCCTCTTCATTTTTGTAGTCCATCCAAAGATCTTCCAAATAGGGAGTGGTTGAAGGGTTGACTTCCAAGATGAGGATTTGTGCTCCATACCCCTTACTATCAAAGAATCTTCTTCTGTGATAGAAGCCAAGATTGAGCCCAAGTAGATTTCTTCTAATGATGGAAGCATTATCCATGTTGTTGCAAAATAACAAACCCAATTTGATAGGAAATATTGTTTCCCAATCCTCTTGTGGAAGATTATCTTTCACCACTAAAAAGAGCTTTATGCATAACTTAGCCAACACAAAATAGTCTAGGGCATACTGAGGTAACTTCATAAGCTCATCATCAGACCCACCAATTCTTAAGTATGTGAACCTAGGGAATTGGATGAAATAAATCCCATATTGTTGAACTAGGCTCTGCACTTCAGGGGAGATCCTAGGAATCTGTGCTCCCTTCAAGGACATATAGATGTTCTCCATCAATACATCATGCACTTTGCAAAAATCTTCTAGAGCTTTATCTTTCTACAATAGGGGGTAATATTGGAAAATAGTTATCTCTTCATTCCACACTCCATGGGGAAGAGATGTGAGATTACATGTGCAGGCAATATGTTAGGTCAAATATGAGGCCATATAGAAACCCTCATGAGACTCTTTGGCACGTTTAAGTTGGGTTCTCAATGAACTTGCAATAATTTCAACCCAATCCAATCACTATTCACCCTTTAAAATAGTTTCAACATATCTATACATCCATTCCTCAAACAAGAGTACATCAACTGAACCCTTCACTCTATGTAACAATATAACTAGGTCATGTATATGGGGTTTCATGTGATCCTTAATATTTACCTTGGGCAACCTAGACCCTCCTCCATAATTGGATTCAGTCCATTTTCTAGCAAGTGTATTACGAAATTGGCTAGGAGTCTCATGGTATTCGGCCAAAGCTTGAGTGGGTGAAAATGTAGCGAAGGTGTTTGTTGTCAATCAGAAAAAAGAAGCAATAGTTTCTCTTTTGATGGAGAGTATGGTGTTGCCATCCTTACTCACTATACTCTTACTCCTCACATCATAGTGATCGATACAGAGTTGTAGGAGTTCAGAACTTATGAAAGTAGGGGGAAATGCAACAACTTCGATTAACCCACTTGTTAACACTTCCATACACCCATTAACCTCGTTAGCATATTCTAGGAATTTTGCCTGCAATTCCTCTACTTTTACCCCTTCTAAATTCATATCATAGATAACTAGTTTCTTACATTCGAGACTGGAAACATTATTGAGGAAATATAAAACTAACTTCATTCTCAATTAAGCAAGCTAGGCTTTGAATAGATAAACTTTTGAAAATACACTAAATGCAAAACAAAAAAAAGATTATTAAGTTCTCACCTATTGTCCGCTGAAAAATCGATAATTTTCTCTATCCACTTTAATAGCTCCTTCTTTCTACTTTCAAATCTTTGCATGATAATTAAAAAGGAAACTGAATGGGTTTTTATTAAATGAAAGTGATTTTGTGTGGAATTACAGAATGGTTATTAAACATTAAAGACATATCACCTCTCATAACCCTTCACACGTTTGAAAGCCTTGCTACATGAGCTTTTTATTTAAGGATTTTCTTGAGCTAAAGATTTACCCCACTTCCAATAATGATGGCTTCGCTCCTCAGAAATAGAAATGTCCTTTAACTCATGATTCTTTGAAAAAATCATAAATTGCCTTGTGTGATGGTGGCATGTCGTACTCCTCGATTTGAAAATGCCGATCATATTTGCCATGAACCACTTTGAACTAATTTGAACTGAGGTTCGAAGTGCTTTAAAGTAATTCAAAAGAAAGTGCCACTACATTGATGAATATTCCCTGCCAAAGGAAAGTGTTAGTATAAAACCTTATGTTGAACTACTTTGAACTACTTTGAACTGAGGTTCAAAGTTGTTCAAAGGAAGGGACTACGACTGCAAGTGCTTATTACTTTGACCAATCACTTCAAGAGATGATGAATACATAGAAAATAGGGGAAAGGTTTCAATAAATGATAGGTGGGAATTTGGAGGGGAAAAGTTGGGAAATGGTGACTCTATATACGACTAATAGGGGCTCTAACTGGGGACTATGTATGCGAAATACACAGAGAACTTAGAAAATAGAAAAAAAAACAAACCTAAACTAACACAAAGGAAAATGAAAAGGAAAAAGGGGAAACCTAACACAACAAAAAGCTATGTACACAATAGGGGGCGGCAACACTTAGAATTTGATTAGCTTCAAATCTTGTCCATTATAGTTAAAAGGTAGAATTGTTCTATCTGGGTACTTCAAGCGAAAATTATTTGGAACAACAATTTCTAAAATGAAGAATGGGCCTTTCCAGAGAGACTCAAATTTCCCATGTGCTCCTTTTGGTTCCCTCCTCTTATCCCAAAGAAGTACTTGATCATTTTTGAGGAAACTGCATGGCCTGGCACTCCTATCAAAAATATGTTTTACCCTCATTTGATGCTCTGTAATGTGGTGAACCAATTTTTCCCTTTCATTCTCTAGTTTATAAAGGTACATTACCCTTTTTTCCAATGAATCTTTGAAGAATTGATTTTCGATGACTGATTGTAACTTTGCAATAGATAATTCTAGGGGTAAAGACACTTGGGCCCCAATCCCGTATACCAATTCAAATGGAACCATACTAATTTCTCTTTTCAGTGTGATCTGATATGCCCATAATGCTTCATAGAGTCTTTTATGCTAGTCTCAAGGATTGTCAGACACCAATTTTTTGATTATGGCTATTAAGTTCTTATTGCTAGACTCCACTTTCCCATTCCCTTGTGGAAAGTAATCTAATAAATGAGCTAGTGATACACCATGCTGATAGAAAAAAATAGATATCTCCTCAAATGAAAAATAAGTGGTGTTGTTTGAAACTATTTCCTAAGGTACTCTGAATCTGACAAAAATATGCTTCATTAGGAAATCACACACCACCTAGGATTTTTCCCTTTTAGTTGGGATTGCCTCTACCCATTTTGTGAAATAATATGTTGCTATTAATATATATTTATGCCCAGTGTTAGATGGGGGATTTAAAGGTCTAATGAAATCAATACACCATTGTTGAAAGGGTTCATCGATAATAATAGGCCTGAGAGGTAGTGCTGCTAATTGGGGATGTCCAGTAAAAAGCCAGAATTTTTTGCAATTCTTCACATATTTATAGGCATCTTTGAACATGCCTAGCCAATATTAGTAATTTCTGAGGATTTTGAAGGAAGTGACTGTGGATGATAAGTGACCCCCACAAGCTTTTGAATGATAAGCCTTTAGCAATTTCTTCTATTGTTCTACATCCACACATCTCAGAAAGGTCTCATCAATTCCTCTTTTATACAAAACACCATCTAAAATTACATATTTCGTAGCCTTTAACCTTAGATTTCACTTTTCCTTATATTCATGTTCAGGGGACATTCACCATATGTTAGGAAGTAAGCAATGTTTAAGAACCAAGGATCTATTAGACTGATCAACAAAATGGTAGGGGTTCCTTCAGGTCCTTCAAACTACATATCTTTATTTTCAGCTATTAATTTACACAAACCAACCACGTCTCCTTACCAATGAAGTAGGTTTAATAGTCAAGTCATATTCTTGCACTTTAGCTACCCATATTTCTCTTTTGTTCATTCCTACTTCATGTTGGGTTAATATACTTTTGACTACTATTTTAGGTACATACACAATGGAATGAGAATGCAAGATATAATACCTAAATTGTTTCAATTCTTTTACCACAGCAAAAGCATGTTTTTTCTATTTGAGTATAGTTTAACTCATGCTTCTTCAGTGGAACACTCATAAAGGCGATTGGGGCTTTGTTACCTTCATCATTCTACTAAGTCAGAATACTGGATAAACAATGTTCAGATGCATAGCAATAGATGATGAAATCCTTTCCAAAATTTGGACTTGCCAGCATTGGGGTGTTTGCAATGGCTGTTTTGATATCTTCAAAAGCCTTCTTGCCTTCTTCTGGTCATCTGAAAGGATGCTTCTCACTCATCATATTTAGCATGTACGTCACCTTTTCATAGAATTTAGGAATAAAGCTCCTTAGAAAGTTAATCTGACAGAAGAAAGATTTCATATCACTTCTATTAGTGGGTAGAGATAGTTTTTGTATTGCTTTTACTCTCTCTGGGTCAATCTTTATGCCATCCCTAAAAATGATATGCCCTAGTAGTTTATCTTCTTCTATGAGGAATATAGACTTTTTGGGATTCAAGGATATACCATGCTATCTACATCTACTGAGTACCTTCTCCAGATCTTCAAAGTGATGTGCACTCTTCTTTGAATATACTATTAGATCATCCAGGTATATCACGATGATCCTATCCCTCAAATATTTGAAAGAGGAGTTCATAGTGCTTTTGAAAGTAGCATTTGCATTGATTAAACCAAAAGGAATTCATTTATAGGTGAATGTGCCCCACAGGGTAATGAAGGTCATTTTATGCTAGTCCTCTGGTGCAACACTAATCCGGTTGTATCTTGAATATCCATCAAGCATAGACATTATTTCAAATCTAGCTACTATCTACAAGATGTGATCCATGGTGGGGAGTGCATAGTTATTCTTAAGGCTTTCCTGATTTAAGTTCCTGAAATCTACGCAAATCCTTATTTCCCCATTCTTCTTCCTCACAAGGACGATATTGGCTACCCATGTGAATGATGTATGGGATATATTATACAGGCTTTCATCATTTTCTCAACTTCTTTAAAAATGGACTTAGATACCTTGGGGTTATAATTCCTAACATTTTGTCTAAAGGTGGTGGCTCCTGGCTTCAATGGTATCTGATGTATGAACTCACCATTTTTGAATTTTTTCAGATCTTCGTACCCCCATGCAAAAACATCTTGATACTGAATAAAAGGGTAAGTGCACAAAGTTGTGGTGCCAAAAGGGGGGTATAAGTGGACACCTTTTTCCTCAAATCTAAAAATTTTGAACTTCAACAAGAATTTGAAGATAGTTACGCTCAAAATTTTAAGATATGAAAAAAAAAAAAAGTCGTAGTCCTTTAAATCTAGTTTCTAAACTACTCATTTTTTTTCAAAATGGTTTAGTTTTAGGTCCTCAAAAAAGGGGGCCACAAAAAGTGGTACTTTTTATTCCAAAAAAACATAACACAGTACAAAGTGTGGCCCCCCTAAAATTTTAACTTTTTTTTTGAAATTCTTTAATTGCTCTGGTCAAAAGTTACTTAACACTATGTAGTTTATTCCAGATTTTTCGAGCAATTTTATAATGTGTATTTTTTTTAATAAATTTTTTAACTACACACATCCCAAAAACGTGAAATATCTATGTGCTCCCCCTAGAAATAATTGAAAACTAATTTAAAATAAAAACTTTTTTTTTTCAAAGTGTGTAGAATGGAGTCTAGTTTCTAAAAAACTAAGTTGTTGAAAAAATTGATGAACGAGCTAAAATCTATAGCCCAATTAGTACATGGTGGTTTTTGACAAAAAATGAACATACATTCAAAAGAAATTATAGATGAAAGGTTTGAAATAGTTCAAATTAAAAAATAAGTTATATGGTTAGATAGCTAACACAGAGACCTATAATGCTATGTAACCTGATCTTATCGATACCCAACCACGAGGAATCTTGAAGGGGAGCACACAAGAAAAACCAATCATTTTTGGTATGTTTGCTGGAAAACATGTCTTAGACCTATTCATAAACTCCAAACCTTTGGGTTGGATCTCCAAGGCAAAACCAAGCCTTAGGCTTGGGTTCAAATAAGCTTTCAATAGCATGTGCCCCCTATAGCTCGCACACGCTATAGTGTTCACACGCTATCTAAAACATAATTTCTGAGTAGCGCATGCATGCTATAGTGCGCACACACTATTAAGAGCTAAATTGCATAAGAGAACTAGGTGGGGGGGGGATAAGGGAATGGCCATATGTGTGAGAGAGAGAGAGATAGAGAGAAAGTAGGGGACGGGAGAGGGGAGAGAGAAAGTGAGAAAGAGTAGGGGTGGGAAAGAGAGTATAGGATGGGAGAGAGAGTAGGGATGGAAAAGAGAGAGTGCGGGATGGGGGAAAGAGATTGAAAGTAGGGTATCGAAGAGAGAGGAAGTGTGAGAGAGAGTACAGGTTGGGAGAGAGAGATTAAGAGTAAGGGATGGCGGAGAGAGAGAGTAGGTGATGGGAGAGGAAGAGTGAGAGAGAGGAGGATGGGAGTGCATGTGTGTGAAAGAGAGAGAGAGTATGGAATGGGAGAGGGGGAGGACAAAGTAGCTCAAGAGAGAGAGATTAGGGGATGGAAGAGAGAGTAGGGGATGGGAGAGGGAGTGGGAGAGGGAGAGAAAGGGGGGATAGAAATGTGTGTAAGAGAGAAAGAGAGAGAGATAGTAGGGGATAGGGGAGAGAGTGAAAATTTAAGAGAGAGTAGAGAGGGGTGAGAGAGAGAGAGAGAGAGAGAGAGAGAGAGAGAGAGAGAGAGAGAGAGAGAGAGAGAGAGAGAGAGAGAGAGAGAGAGAAGGCAATGGGAGAGGGAGTGGGAGAGGGAGAGCAAGTGAGAGAAAAAGTAGGGGATGGAAGAGGAGAGAGGGGGGATGGGTGTGTGTGTTTTTGAAAGAGAGAGAGTAGAGAATGAGAGAAGGGAGAGAGAGATAAAGAGAGTAGGCAATGGCAGAGGGATGGGAGAGGGAGGGAGAGAGTGAATGAGAGAGAGATAGATAGTAGGCAATGGGAGCGAGAGTGGGAGGGAGAGAGAGGTGGAATGGAAGCGTGTAAGAGAGATAGAGTAGGGGACGAGAGAGTAGGTAGTGGGATAGGGACTGCGAGAGTGAGAGAGAGGGGGGGAATGGGAATGTGTACTTATTTATAAGAGAGATAGAGTAAGGGATGGGAGAGAGTGTGAGAGTTTGAGAGAAAGTAGGCAGTGGCAGAGAGAGCTCATATGGGATGGGGGTGAGAGAGAGAGAGAGAGAGAGAGAGAGAGAGAGAGAAGGGAATGGGAGAGAGTGTGAGACAGAGTAGGGGATGGGAGAGAGAGAGTGAGAGTAGGGGATCGGAGAGATAAAGTAGAGAGGGAGAGAGAGTACTTGAGAGAGAGAGAGAGATATTAGGCAGTGTAAGAGGGAGTGGGAGAGGGAGAGAGAGGGGGGATGGGAGTGTGTGACAAATCTAGAGAGTAGGGAATGAGAGATGAGAGAGGGAGGGAGGATGGGAGTGTGCATGTAAGAGAGATAGAGTAGGGGATGGGAGAGAGTGTGAGAGTGTGAGAGAGATTAGGTGGTGGCAAAGACAACTTGTACAGGATGGGAGAGAGAGAGAGTGAGATTACAGGATGGGAGAGCGTGAGAGAGAGTAGGGGATGGAAGAGAGAGTGTGATAGTAAGGGATGAGAGAGAGAGAGAGAGAGAGAGAGAGAGAGAGAGAGAGACTAAGAAAGAGAACTTGAGAGAGAGAGAGATAGTAGGCAATAGGAGAGGGAGTGGGAGAGGGAGAGGGAGAGAGATAGGGGGGATGGGAGTGTGTGTGAAAATGTAGAGAGTAGGCGATGGGAGAGAAGAAGAGTGGGGGGATAAGAGTGTGTGTATCTCTAAAAGAGAGAGAGTAGGGGATGGGAGAGAGTGTGAGAGTAGGGGGTGGCAAAGAGAGAGTATGATGATGGGGGAGAGAAAGTAGGTGGTGGGAGAGGAAAAAAGAGAGGGGGGATGGGAGTGTGTGTGAGAGAGAGAGAGATAGAGTAGGGGATGGGAGAGTGTGTGTGTGAGAGAGTAGGGGATGGGAGAGGAGAGAGAGAGCAAGGGATGGGGGAGAGAAAGTAGGCAGTGGGAGAGGGAGAGAGAGAGGGGGTATGGGAGTGTGTGTGTGAGAGAGATAGAGTAGGGGATTGAAGAGAGTGTGAGTGTGAGAGAGCAGGGGATGGGGGAGAGAAAGTAGGCAATGGGAGAGGGAGAGAGAGAGGGGGAATGGGAGTGTGTGTGTGTAAGAGAGACAAAATAGGGACTGAGAGAGAGTGTGAGAGTGAGTAGGTGGTGGTAGAGAGAGTTTGTACAAGATGGGAGAGAGAGAGAGTAGAGAGGGAAAGAGAGAGATAGTAGGTAGTAGGAGAGGGAGAGGGAGAGAGAGAGAGATAGGGGGAATGTGAATGTGTGTAAGAGAGATAAAGTAGGGGATGGGAGAGGAGAGAGAGAGTAGGCAATAGGAGAGGGAGAGAGAGAGAGATAGGGGGGATAAGAGTGTGTGTGAGAGATCTAAAGAGTCAGCGATGGGAGAGGAGATAGGATGAGAGAGTAGGTGGTGGGAGAGGGAGAGTGTGAGAGAGTAAAGGATGGGAGAGGGGAGAGAGAGTAGGGAGGATGGGGAGAAGGGAGGATGGAGAGTGATGTGATTTCACATAGTGCATACGTACTATAGTGCGTATGTGCTATAGTACATACGCACTATCTCAAATCACCTAAAAACAATAAAAGACCAACCTTGGGGCCCATTTCATCTATTTCTTGCTTTTGGTCTGTTATGCACTCTATTATTCTGATATAAATCACGGGTTTCAACATAGCAAACACCATTTCAAAACTTTTGGAAGTTAGAAAACACCAAATTCAATCATTGGATACATGATTTGAAGAATTTTTGAATATTCCTTGTATAGAAAAGGTTAGTGCAATCCATTTTAACTATTTTTTGTCAATATTGTCATGCCCAAACTAAGAGGGAAAAAACACACACAACTCTTTTTTTGTGAAACTTGATTAATAATTAATATTTAAACATGCTCTACGTTTGATATGATTGAGATAGAAGCTTTAGTACAGGTTCTTTACATTACCATCCTAAGGTTTTAAAACAAGAGGACGATAACATCGTTAAAATTTTGAAACTTTCGTTATTAGATTAATATCGATAAACTTATTAATTTATAATGATATGCAATCAAAATTACTTAAATAAAAATGTATCTGAAATCGAAATTTAAAATTACTTGCAATATCGAATTAATTAAACCTACAATTAAAACTTAATTTAATAGCCAATTAATCGATAAATTTAATCTACTTAATGGTTAAAACAATTAGAGTACATTTGAATCAAAACTAACTAAATTAGTATTTACAAAATTAAGCATAACTAAATAACTAAAATTATTAACAATTACAACAAATGTCCTTAATCAAAACATGAAAAGACCCTAAACTTTATTAAATCAACTAACTATTCTTTAATCAATTTAAAATTTTAACTATATTACATTTAATATTAAACTAACTTTAAACCAAAATACTTTAAAGTGATACAACTATTCTAACATGATCTATTACTAATTTTATTAACAATTTAAAACAAACAAAAAATAAATAACATAATTAAACAACCATCTAATAAATACTAAACTTAATTACATAATAATCTAACTTTAATAACCATTACTAAAAAAAAAACTAAACAACTAAATTATTAACTAAACTAACTAATTCAACTTATTCTAAACTAACATTTATACTAACTTATTTAAACATACTAATCTATATTAAAATAAAATAGATAAAAAAAAAAACAAATAAACTTAAATTTTAACCTGACCTACAAACTAACCTAACCTACCCTAAGCCACCTACACTCTACTCTCAAAAGTCCTAACTCTACATGTGACTCACGTCACATCTACCCTTGCCACTTCCACATTGGGCAGCGCTTCCCAAAGGACATGCGCTTCCCAAGCGTTGTCCTTGGGACAACGCTCTGCCCCAAATACCCCCCCTGACCTCACCAAAAGGTGATTCGACCACTAATGAACGGCAGACTTATTAAGTCTTGGAAAATAATAAAGGCCCAACCACATAAGGTAAGCGCTTCAAATCGTACGGGGTACGTGAGATGGGGGTGGCCAGGGTGACGTCGCCCCCACCCCATGTTAAATGATAGCACAAATTTAAACTCCATTAAATTGCTTTTCAAGTTGACGTGCAAGGGGGAAGAATAAATGAAGTAAAGACAATAAAGTTTATTAGGTAGTTAGGATAAAAATACTCATAACAAATTAAAAGTTATTTAAATTAGAATGTATTTTATATTTTAATTTACTCCAAGAGATCAAAGGGAATATTCTCTGTGAATTTATTATTGAACTGTAATAGACATTCTCACATTTTGGTTCTCTCATACATTTTCCAGAGAGATAAATGAACACCTACAACAAGTTTTTTTTGCTCTTATTCATTTTATGTTATTCACTTGATTTCTTCTTTTATAATCTAGGCTACTCAGATAAGTTAGTGCAAGGATAATTTGGAGATATTTATAAATTAAGTATAGTCTTTAAAATGGTGATTCACTTAACATTCAAACAATAAACTTAATACAATGGATATACATTCCATGACAAGGCTTGATATGAAACTATCTGAATTGTTCCTATCTATGCATTAAGAAGTTTAAAAAAAAAACACTTTCTCAAAGATTGACATTATAATCTCATGCAGATTTACATTTGAATGTACATTCACAGCTACTATACACTAGATCCAAAATGATAATAATAATCAACAAGGATAATCATTTCTATGAATACTATCTCTGCTATGATATCAAATTTAGTTTGGAAAATACTTTTGTTTATCTCTCAAACATCAAGTATTCTAAATTCTTGAGAGATGGTTCTATCCAAGACAATGAGACAACCAAATTTAGGCAATGGACTTCTCTTCCTTGATGTTCTTATACTACACAAAGGTGGTGGTCACAATAATGCATGGTAAATTTGATCTCCTAAATAACTTGAATTGCAATAAATCAACCATAGCCATTGTTTTCTTTCCTCAATCATAATTTTCATTTTGAACATGAAAAGAACTAGAAAATTTTACTTACTAAATATCATCATTTCATCCTAATTTTTGATGTGCATCCATCCAAAATAATGTGTTACAAAATTTAATCACATGACCAATGATTATGCTCAAAACACCAATTTTATTGGCAAACCTAATTCAAGGCTCAGCTGGGAAAGAATCAGGAAAAAAACCGGGCTTTGTTGCCATATACAATAAGGTTTAAAATACAAATTTACAATAGAATCTCAATCCAAAATTTCAACGATTTTATCAAATTTTCTTCATGATCAAATCAAAAAATTTGTAATATTTTCTGAATCTCATTTCAAGAACCATGGAGGATACCAATAACTGATCGGTGACAGCCAAGCAGAACCAAAAGAACATCAAGCATGCATAATCACACATGGTTTACACAATAAGATTCAAAATGAATCAAGACTAGGGAGAGGTGGATTCTTCCAACTGGAGAAGTCAAACACAACACCAATTCAGATGCCCAATCGGGGCCAATAACCAAGAACTTCTGTTCTTCCATTTAAACTTGTCATACTCATACTAGGTTTTTGCTGACGGGTAGGGGCCCATAACACCCTACCCTTTTATCCCTATTCTCATCCTGAGAAGAGACTCTACATAGATTGGAGTCCAACTAAACAGACCTCTCCCAAAATTGGTCACTTCTGCCCTCTCCTAGGGTGAGTAATACCAAAACACCCATGCAAGGAAAAACTCAAAATTTCAAACATAAACAAGAAAGGAAAACAACCAAAATGACATGGTTTACAAATCTTCCCAACATACCCACATCCATACAATAGTGAAACAACACCAAGGTAACAAGAACATGAAACAAAACATAAAAACTGAAAAAGGGAGATGGGAGTTTCCTACCTTCACAAGAGGTAATGGCAATGAACCAGTTTGAGTAGAGTATCCCTCCTTCCTTCAAGCTTCAAGAAAATCCTCTCTAAATGTAGAGATTGGGTAACCAAAACCACTAGTCCAAGGAAGGCCTCTAAATAAGACTCCCACTCCACCACCCAAAAAGGAGCAATAACTATTTTCACCCACTAGCCACCCTAGAAACTCCCAACTCAACCTACACTATGGTTAAACCCCAAGTGGAGATGAGGTGAGGTAACTCAAGATACCCATGATCAATTTTCGCACAAAGGCAAAAAGGGACTTTTTGAGTGCCCTCAAAAGTCAAAGCTAGGGGCTTACGGGTTGGAGAAGACCCCTAACCCATACCCATACCCTTTGGATAGAATAAAAACATGTTAAAAGCCTTAGGAAAGAGGTTTAGAGACAAAATAAAATCTAGGAATAAGATAGGTCCATCTAACTACTCTATCTTTTAATTTAACCACTAATCCGAAATAAGGGATGACTAACCTTGATTAAGAACCTAATAGAAAACTGACACTAACTTAAACCAACTTGGTCCCAAGGTTAAACACTTAACCCCACACAACACACTGAAGCACATAAACATTTTTATGAGTGTCAAGCAACACTGAAAGAACATAATTACGAAGATTAACATTTACTGAACAAGGAAGATGCATACATACATTTCACAATACAAGTACATGAATTACAAACAATAAGGTTTCCAAAATTTAGCACATGGAGATCAGTTTTGTTCCTCCGTAGGTTTTCTCGGCTAACTATCTGCACAGTCATTGCACACATCAGTAGTCCTGTAAAATCACATGTTCATAAATGTATACGTATTCAGAATTCACATAAATTAAAACATACATCAATAAGGGTTTCTTCATCCTACTTAATTCTTAACCATTTAAAATATCTTAAATCGAAGCCTCGATCCTACCTTTACTGATTTCATCAACATACATACACATGAAACGTTATATGACAATCATGAAATATATCTGAAATAACATCACACAACATGAAATAATAAAATATGTTCTAAGCATCAGATAATGTCTCGACATCTTTAGTCGTGGATAACAAAATAAGAGTAATGTATCACTATGCTACGATGGGTCAGGGGCGAGGCCTCACATCCTCCCCCACTAGGCATGAACTTCCTCCTGGAGTTCATCAAAAAGGTACGGGTATTGAGATCGCATCTGCGCTGCATCCTCCCATGAAGCTGTGACCTCATCGTAACAATCCCATTGGACCCTAACCTGGTCCAGCTCTCAGCCTCGAAGTGCTAGGGTCCGTCAAGAAATAATGCAGATAGGCTCCAGTGCTAGCTGTCCGTCTGACTCCACCTGTAAAGCATCCCAATCAATAATATGAGACTCGTCATAAATGTATCCTCTAAGTACGAAAATATGAAACACATCATGGATGCGTGACAGGCTAGGTGGCAAAGCTAAACGGTATGCAACAGGTCCTATCCTCTAAAGGATCTTGAATGACCCATCAAACCAGGGTGCTAGCTTAGAGCCCTTTCCGAAACAAATCAGACTCTTGTGTGGTCGTACCCTCAGGAATACTCTATCTCCAACCTGATACTCTCGATCTATCCTCTTCGCATCTGCATACTTCTTCTGCCTATCTTGTGCCTCTTTTAGGCGCTGTCTAATTAGGGTCACCTACTGCTCCATCTCCTTTACTAACTGGGGACCAATAGATACTCGATCCTCGATCCTATCCCAACTCAAGGGTGTCCTACATAGTCTCTCGTACAAAGCCTCATACAGCGGCATACCTATAGAAGAATGATGCCCATTGTTATAGGTAAACTCGGCAAGATGAAGGTATGCCTCCCATTTGACCTGATGGTCCATCACGTACATACATAGCATGTCCTCCAAAACCTGATTCACTCACTCGGTCTGGCCATCGGTCTAAGGATGGTATGCTATACTAAAATTGAGCCTAGTGCCCAAAGCTAACTGCAACTCTCTCCAAAATGAAGAAGTGAACAAAGAGTCTCTATCAAAGATGATCTTACGGGGAATACCATGAAGTCTAACAATGTCCCGCAAGAACACCTGAGCTATGTATCATGCTATAAATGTAGTATGCATAGGTGAGAAATGGGCAACCTTGGTCAATGTGTCGACTATCACCAAAATGGCATCATGGTGACGAGATGACATAGGAAGACCAACAATAAAATCCATAGATATAGCGTCCCATTTCCACACTGCAATCTCAAGCGGCTGGAGAAGCCCGCCAGGATGACGGTGCTCCGCCTTCACCCTCTAGCACTCGAGGCATCTTGAAAATATGCTAGCAATCTGTACTCTCATGCCTAGCCAATGATACAACTGCCTCAAATCTGCATGTAACTTCTTAACACCGGGGTGCACTGCATAAGGTGCCCTGTGAGCCTCAAGTACAATGAGCTCATGCAAACCCCCAATGGAAGGTACATACATACGTCCCCTATGACTCAAAAGTCCATCGGTCTCTAAAGAATATTCTGCAAACTTCCCTTCCAAGGGTCTCTGAGAATGTACTAACTGACTTACTTCTGCATAAAGTTCATCAGCTGGTAAGTGCTGCAAAATCCGCTCTCTCAAGTCAGTGCAAGTGGTCACAGATGAAAGCTCATGGCGCCTTTGGCTTAAGGCATCTGAAACCACATTCTCCTTTCCCTTGATGTAATGAACAGAAAAATCATACTCACACATGAACTCTATCCACCTTCTTTGCCTAGCATTAAGGTTCGACTGGGAGAATATGTACTGCAAGCTCTGGTGATCGGAATGAAGCTCGAATCTATGACCCAGAAGGAAATGTCGCCATCTCACCAAGGCATGAACCACTACTGCTAATTCTAGGTCATGAGTAGGATAATTGAGTTCATGAGTCTTCAACTTCCTAGACTCAAAGGAAATAGGTCATCCTTCTTGCATAAGGACTGCTCCTAAACCATCTAAAGATGCATCAGTGCACACAAAAAAATCTGCAACAGGATCTGGTACTGCAAGAATTGGTGCACTCATGAGGGCTCTCTTGAGCTCTTCAAAGGCTCTACCACACTTCTCTGTCCACTCGTACTTCTTCCCCTTTCTCTAAAGAGAAGTGATGGGGTGTGGCAATCTAGAGAATCCTGAAATGAAGCATCGGTAATAACCTGCTAGCCCCATAAAGCTCCTCACTTCAGTAACACTGGTGGGTGCTGGCCAATCCATGATAGCCCTGATCTTCGATGGGTCTACTGAGACACCATCACCTAATATGACATGACCCAAATAATGTAACTGATTCTCTCTCAGCCTCTGCAATACCTGTCTCAGGTGCTCTTCATGCTCTCTTTCATCATGAGAATAAATCAGAATGTCATCAAGAAACACAACCACAAACTTGTCCAAAAAGGTATGAAATACTCCATTCATGAGGCTCATGAATACAACTGGAGCATTTGTAAGGCCAAAAGGTACCACGGTGAACTCGTAGTGGCCATACCTAGTACGAAAAGCTATTTTGGGGATATCACTATCCACAATCCTTAACTGATGGTAACTCAACTTTAGGTCAATCTTTGAAAATACTCAGGCACCCTGCAACTGATCAAAGAGGTCATCGATTCTGGGAAGAGGGTATCAGTTCTTGATGGTCACCTTGTTCAATTGTCGATAATCGATACACAACCTAAGTGATCCATCCTTCTTCTTGACAAAAATCAATGGTGCACCCCAAGGTGACACACTAGGTCGTATATGCCCCTTCTCCAAGAGTTCCTCCAACTGAGCCTTTAGCTCACTAAGCTCATGAGTAGTCATCCTATATGGTGCTCTCGAAACTGGCTCAGCTCCTGGTACTAGGTCTATGTGAAAATCCACTGCTCGAGGTGGAGGCATACCAGGAAGCTCTGAAGGAAACACATCTGCAAACTCCTGAAGGATTGGAAGATCATCAAGGGATGGCTCCCTTTCTGAATCTTCCTCTCGGTCACTGATAGTGATAGCAAACAACTGACAACGCTTTCGCATGCACCGTCTAAGCTGCATAGCGAAAAACATATGAAGGGACACTAGCCTCTTCACTTCAAAGATCTCCCTAGAGATACCATCATCATCCACACATTCCACCCTCTTTTTTCGACAATCCATCTTGGCGTTGTGGGCATAAAGCCAATCCATGCCAAGAACAACATCATAAGAACCCAGAGGGGTAATGCGTAGATCAGTCCTAGTGGACATGTCTCCAATCTGCATCTGACAACTCCGCACCATGGAACTAACTAACAATCTAGCTCCCGAGGCTAACTCTACCTCCCAACTAACATCCTGTCTAACTGCCACTAGCCCGCAACGCTCCACCACAAATGGAGATATAAAAGAGTCAGTAGCCCCAGAATCAAATAAAACTGCAACCATATGGCCCTGTATAATACTTGTAGCCTCGATAACCGTGGCCTGATGCTCAACTTGGCAGTTGTCAACCGCTGCAAAAACTCTATGGGATCTACCCATGTCACCAATTATTAGCTCTAAAAAAGCCCTGCTCTGACCACTGGATGCATGTCCCTGCGGACACTCCCTAGCTATATGACCCATGCCACCACAAGTGTAGCATGGTCTGCGAGTATAAGATCGTGCACCCTGTGATCCAGACTGCTATGGGCCTCCTGACCTACTAGATCCGCTGAATCCTCCCCTGGAAGACTGCCGAGTCTTCATTGACTGCGACTGTGGGACCTGTACTTTCTGCTGTTGTTGCTGCTGGGGTTTTGGCTGCTGAGACTATTGGCCCCTAGAGGACCCTGCTGTATAATTTTGATTCCCTTTCTAAGGGGGTTTCGGTTGGAAGGAGTTTCGGTTCTAAGGCCAATCCCGTGACTCCTGCCTCACTCGAGTATCCTCAGCAACTAGTGCTATCTCCACTGCCTATCTGAAGGTGGTAGGGAAAGCCATCCTAACTGGGCCCTGAAGAGCGAAATTCAGACCCATGATAAAGTGATGCACCCATAGTTTCTCTTCCTTCATGTATTCCACATAGGGAAGGAGCTCGACAAACCTACTCTCATACTGAGCCACTGTAAGGCCTCTCTGATAAAGAGAATGGAACTCCTCTATCTGCTTTTGCCAAAAATGCTCTAACAAGTACCTCTCACGAAATCTTTCTAAGAAAGATTCCCATGTGAGGGTGTCCATCCTCACTCCACCAATGATCTCCTCCTGATGCCACCAGTTGGAGGCATCCCCTCTCAACTGATGAATTTCTAGTCATGCTTTTAGATTACTCCCATAAGGGCGTAACCCAAAGCACCACTGTAAGCTCTGCAACCATGCCTCTGCTACTGAACCCTCAGTGGTACCGATAAACAATGGTGGTCCGAGTCGTATCAATTCCCTGATGTCATCTCCTACATGTCTAGGAGGTCTATCAAAAGGGGGTCCTCTCTGGTGTATGGACTCTTCCTCATGATCACCTTGACCCTCCATCTGTCTCGGTGGGGGACTCCTAGTCCTCTCTCTGACTCTGGGCCCGCCTCTTCCGGGTCCCTCTACTTCCACTACTAGAATCTTCTGGACTGGCTGAACTATAGGTAGCACTCTCTATTGAACTACATCGATCAAAGTCTAAAGTGCATCTATAATGTCTT
Organism: Cupressus sempervirens; assembly: GCA_028749045.1. Classification (NCBI taxonomy): domain Eukaryota; kingdom Viridiplantae; phylum Streptophyta; class Pinopsida; order Cupressales; family Cupressaceae; genus Cupressus; species Cupressus sempervirens. The sequence continues at coordinate 208,134,074 of CM053783.1, forward strand.
GGTTTGGGTTCGGTGGTGGTGGAGGTGGAGGTGGAGGTGGTGGTGGTCCACCCTCCTGTCCCGCTCTACCACCCCTAGTCTTATGACCTCTGCCTCGCCGATTGCGAGTAATAGGAGGCATCTACACAATTAAAAGTTTGAGTTAAATTTAGGAAGCACCATGGTTTAAGGTTCCTAGTGTTGAAACCTAGGCTCTGATACCAAAATGTCATGCCCAAACTAAGAGGGCAAAAACACACACGACTCTTTTTTTTTGAAAATTGATTAATAATTAATATTTAAACATGCTCTACGTTTGATATGATTGAGATAGAAGCTTTAGTACAGGTTCTTTACATTACAATCCTAAGGTTTTAAAACAAGAGGACGATAACATCGTTAAAATTTTGAAACTTTCGTTATTAGATTAATATCTATAAACTTATTAATTTATAATGATATGCAATCAAAATTACTTAAATAACAATGTATCTGAAATTGAAATTTAAAATTAATTGCAATATCGAATTAATTAAACCTACATTTAAAACATAATTTAATAGCCAATTAATCGATAAATTTAATCTACTTAATGGTTAAAACAATTAGAGTACCTTTGAATCAAAACTAACTAAATTAGTATTTACAAAATTAAGCATAACTAAATAACTAAAATTATTAACAATTACAACAAATGTCCTTAATCAGAACATGAAAAGACCCTAAACTTTATTAAATCAACTAACTATTGTTTAATCAATTTAAAATTTTAACTATATTACATTTAATATTAAACTAACTTTAAACCAAAATACTTTAAAGTGATACAACTATTCTAACATGATCTATTACTAATTTTATTAACAATTTAAAACAAACAAAAAATAAATAACATAATTAAACAACCATCTAATAAATACTAAACTTAATTACATGTTAATCTAACTTTAATAACCATTACTCAAAAAAAAACTAAACAACTAAATTATTAACTAAACTAACTAATTCAACTTATTCTAAACTAACATTTATACTAACTTATTTAAACATACTAATCTATATTAAAATAAAATAGATTAAAAAAAAAAAAAACAAATAAACTTAAATTTTAACCTGACCTACAAACTAACCTAACCTACCCTAAGCAACCTACACTCTACTCTCAAAAGTCCTAACTCTACATGTGACTCACGTCACATCTACCCTTGCCACTTCCACATTGGGCAGCGCTTCCCAAAGGACATGCACTTCCCAAGCGCTGTCCTTGGGACAGCGCTCTACCCCAAATACCCCCGCTAACGTCACCAAAAGGTGAGTCGACCACCAATGAACGACAGACTTATTAAGTCTTGCCAAATAATAAAGGCCCAACCACATAAGGTAAGTGCTTCAAATCGTACAGGGGACGTGACATGGGGGTGGCCAGGGTGACGTCGCCCCCACCCCATGTTAAATGATAGCAGAAATTTTAAACTCCATTAAATTGCTTTTCAAGTTGACGTGCAAGGGGGAAGAATAAATGAAGTAAAGACAATAAAGTTTATTAGGTAGTTAGGATAAAAATACTCATAACAAATTTAAAAGTTATTTAAATTAGAATGTATTTTATATTTTAATTTACTCCAAGAGATCAAAGGGAATATTCTCTATGAATTTATTATTGAACTGTAATAGACATTCTCATATTTTGGTTCTCTCATACATTTTTCAGAGAGATAAATGAACACCTACAACAAGTTTTTTTTGCTCTTATTCATTTTATGTTATTCACTTGATTTCTTCTTTTATAATCTAGGATACTCAGATAAGTTAGTGCAAGGATAATTTGGAGATATTTATAAATTAAGTATAGTCTTTAAAATGGTGATTCACTTAACATTCAAACATTAAACTTAATACAATGGATATACATTCCATGACAAGGCTTGATATGAAACTATCTGAATTGTTCCTATCTATGCATTAAGAAGTTTAAAAAAAAAACACTTTCTCAAATATTGACATTATAATCTCATGCAGATTTACATTTGAATGTACATTCACAGCTACTATACACTAGATCCAAAATGATAATAATAATGAAGGATAATCATCTCTATGAATACTATCTCTGCTATGATATCAAATTTAGTTTGGAAAATACTTTTGTTTATCTCTCAAACATCAAGTATTCTAAATTCTTGAGAGATGGTTCTATCCAAGACAATGAGACAACCAAATTTAGGCAATGGACTTCTCTTCCTTGATGTTCTTATACTGCACAAAGGTGGTGGTCACAATAATGCATGGTAAATTTGATCTCCTAAATAACTTGAATTGCAATAAATCAACCATAGCCATTGTTTTCTTTCCTCAATCATAATTTTCATTTTGAACATGAAAAGAACTGGAAAATTTTACTTACTAACTATCATCATTTCATCCTAATTTTTGATGTGCATCCATCCAAAATAATGTGTTACAAAATTTAATCACATGACCAACGATTATGCTCAAAACACCAATTTTATTGGCAAACCTGATTCAAGGCTCAGCCAAGCAGAACCAAAAGAACATCAAGCATGCATAATCACACATTGTTTACACAATAAGATTCAAAATGAATCAAGACTAGGGAGAGGTGGATTCTTCCAACTGGAGAAGTCAAACACAACACCAATTCAGATGCCCAATCGGGGCCAATAACCAAGAACTTCTGTTCTTCCATTTAAACTTGCCATACTCATACCAAGTTTGTGCTGACGGGTAGGGGCCCATAACACCCTACCCTTTTATCCCTCTTCTCGTCCTGAGAAGAGACTCTACACAGATTGGAGTCCAACTAAATAGACCTATCCCAAAATTGGTCACTTCTGCCCTCTCCTAGGGTGAGTAATACCAAAACACCCATGCAAGGAAAAACTCAAAATTTTAAACATAAACAAGAAAGGAAAACAACCAAAATGACATGGTTTACAAATCTTCCCAGCATACGCACATCCATACAATAGTTAAACAACAACAAGGTAACAAGAACATGAAACAAAACATAAAAACTGAAAAAGGGAGATGGGAGTTTCCTACCTTCACAAGAGGTAATGGCAATGAACTAGTTTGAGTAGAGTATCCCTCCTTCCTTCAAGCTTCAAGAAAATCCTCTCTAAATGTAGAGATTGGGTAACCAAAACCACTAGTCCAAGGAAGGCCTCTAAATAAGCCTCCCACTCCACCACCCAAAAATGAGAAATAACTATTTTCACACACTAGCCACCCTAGAAACTCCCAACTCAACCTACACTATGGTTAAACCCCAAGTGGAGATGAGGTGAGGTAACTCAAGATACCCATGATCAATTTTCGCACAAAGGCAAAAAGGGACTTTTTGAGTGCCCTCAAAAGTCAAATCTAGGGGCTTAGGGGTTGGAAAAGACCCCTAACCCATACCCATACCTTTTGGTTAGAATAAAAACATGTTAAAAGCCTTAGGAAAGAGGTTTAGAGACAAAATAAAATCTAGGAATAAGATAGGTCCATCTAACTACTCTATCTTGTAATTTAAGCACTAATCTGAAATAAGGGATGACTAACCTTGATTAAGAACCTAATATAAAAATGACACTAAATTAAACCAATTTGGTCCCAAGGTTAAACACTTAACCCCACACAACACACCGAAGTACATAAAATTTTTTACGAGTGTCAAGCGACAGTGAAAGAACATAATTACGAACATTAACATTTACTGAACAAGGAAGATGCATACATACATTTCACAATACAAGTACATGAATTACGAATAATAAGGTTTCCAAAATTTAGCACATGGAGATCAGTTCTGTTCCTCCGTAGGGTTTCTCGGCTAAATATCTGCACAGTCATTGCACACATCAGTAGTCCTATAAAATCACATGTTCATAAATGTATACGTATTTAAAATTCACATAAATTAAAACATACATCAATAAGGGTTTCTTCATCCTACTTAATTCTTAACCATTTAAAATATCTTAAATCAAAGCCTCGATCCTACCTTTACTGATTTCATCAACATACATACACATGAAACATTATATGACAATCATCAAATATATCTAAAATAACATCACACAACATGAAATAATAAAATATGTTCTAAGCATCAGATAATGTCTTGACATCTCGAGTCGCAAATAACAATATAAGAGTAATGTATCACTATGCTACGATGGGTCGGGGGTGAGGCCTCACAAATATATAGATTCAAATTTGATTATAATTTGACATGTTATTTAATATATAATGAATTCATTGAAAATTGTATGTTTGAATGAAATGTTATTTTGGAATGGTTAGAAATTTGACAAGTCATTTGATATATATTGTGTATTCATTCAAATAATTATAATTTTTATATGTAATTGAATAATTTGTAATTTACACATTTTAAGTAGTTCGGATGTTTGAATAATTTGACATGTCGAAATCATCATCATGCCAAGGAAAAAACCAAAGATTAAAACAAATGTAGATAGGGAGAGAGATTTGGCAATTAAAAGAGATAAAATGAAATTAGTACATGAACAAAGAAAATTACAAAGAAATAATGAAGAATTGACTTTCGAAGAAGATCAAGAACCACTAGTACAAAGAAACAAAGAGGAAGAATTAGAAAGACAAAGAGAACGAATGAGATTGTTACACTCAAGAAGACTATTGAATTGTGAAGCTACACCATCCTCCAATGTTGGAGTCATATCGTCCACTACACCATCTTCCAATGTCGAAGGCATATCATCCTCTCATGTAAAAGAGACACTGATTTGTAGATCCAACAATATACACACTCCATCTTGTCATGTTGAAAGCACAACATCAACACATCAAGTAGGTGATATTCCATCTTTTACATCTTATTGCCAAGGCACATCATCTTCGGTTCAAGGTACACAATACACTCAACCTTATATTGATGTTCAAAATGTTGAGAGAATTGAAGAGATTAGAACACCTTCTAGAATTCATTTTAAAAGACCAAAATATTTGATTGATATTGATACTAACATTTTGAAATCAATTCCTGACAAGATTAGCAAGCGTACTTGTCAAAGAAAAGTTAATAGTATGTGGAGATTATTTTTTGAAGAATTAAATATTATAGGTCAATGCCAATTATTTGTTGAAATGATGAGAAATTTGAAATTTAGGCCTATCATGAAGATTCTTGGGCTAAGAACGATGGACGATTCAAATGAAAGAAATATTGTAAAGAATTTAATGAGTGCTTATGACAAGGTAGGTTCTAATTCATGCACCAAAGATAGTAATATCACAAGACGAGTACTCACATCGACAATAGTAAGTAGCCAAATGAAGAAATCTTGACTCATGAGAAAGACAAGCAAAACATTAAAAATTGGTAGAGGTACCCTAAGGAGAGCCATGCTAAGGCGTGAGAGATTAGAAGATCCAACAAAAAATGAGTTATGGACATTTAGCAGTAGACTACCACGAAAGGATAAAGAAATTAGTGAAGCCTTCAAATCATTGATTGAAGCTTTTTGGAAAAATAATACACGTGTTTCTCCTAATCAAAGAGATGTTGTAAGAAGGAGGATTGGTAGCCAAAGTCGTGAGCCACATGCAAAACATTTTTTGGACTCAACTCAGACATAATTTTTTGCAAAATTTATTGGTATGCATCCTCAAATTTGAATAAGTCAAAGATTTTTTGAGATGGGTAAACCTTTCTATGTGAAGATAAATCACACACGCACAACTTGTTGTTGTAGGATACATATTGAATTTTCTAACCATTTTGATGTTTTTAGGCATATATGTGTAGTTTTGCATTCTCAGTTTGTTTTGCAAGATTGTGAAATAAAAGAGCCACCAAGATCTTCAAGGGAATTCATATCCAACATTTTATGTGAAATAGGGGACAACCAACAATTTTACAAGACATCATGTTTGGAGGGTACATGCTTATTTTTTGGTTCTTTGTAACTCTTATCAACTTGTCAACATATGGATAGTACACATGCAATTGGAAATGAAATAGTAGATTACAAAAAATTCAAGACAGTGACATATGCTGTAAAAGATGGGAAACATAGTAAAAGATGTGATCTAGTCATTGAAAAGATTCCAGTGTATGAGTTCATGAAGATTTTTTGTGAAAAGATTATTTACGAGTATGCAAGGCATACCCATAGAGCTCGATGGTTGGATTTGCAATTCAAGTTGTGCAAGGATACATTTCCATTGGATACCATTATTTCTATTGTAGATTTTGCAGAAAACTACACACTACAACCACAAAATGAGGTGCAAGCAAAGTATTATACATCTCAACAAGTTTCCATATTTGCTCACATAACATTCATGCATTCACCTACAAGTACATAGGATGATAGGAAGATTTTGAGGGAGTACCATTTTTACATCAACGATGATCGATCACATTCTACAGAGTTCGTACATGGTTGTTTTCAACTTTTTTATGGAGATTTGGCTAACAGGGGCATATCATATCGTCAGCACATTATTTGGTTAGACAATTGTGCATCTCAATTCAAGAATGCACAAATGTTATATTGGTTGAGCAGGATGCACAAGTTGTGTAGAATTCAATATATGTGGAATTTCATAGAGGCTGGTCATGGTAAGGGAGAGCACGATGGTACATGCACATGCATTAAAAGAGCTTTGGCTCGTGAAGAACTAAAGTACAAAGATGGAGCAAAATTGATAGATGTAAAATCCATCGTCCAATGGCATAACGCTACAATGGGTCCAAGTAAGGAAGGTGAGTCTATAGTTCATAGATTTTTTTGGTTAATATATAATACTAACATTGCACTATATCAAGATTGTTGCACACTCACATGATCTAGTGAGTTACACTCTTTTAGAAGCTCTGATGCAAGTTCATGTAGTATCCACACACAAAAAATGGAATGCTATTGTCCGTCATGTGTAGAAGAAAATTGGGATGACTGTGAGTCAACTAAATGGGTGGACAAATAGGATATACGGGTGTTGGATCCAATTGACACCTATCATCCCCCACAAGCACTAGAAATGGTAGAGATGGATTCATCTATTGACTTTGAAAACTTTTCAGATCTAGTGCAACCTGGTAATATATATATATATATATATCTTTTTAATTTCAATATGTAACTTTATAACTTTTACCCAAGTATTTTTTGAATTAATGACCACATTTTGTACATTTGTCACTGCAGGTCATGTTTTTACTGTTATTGCACCTGAAGACAATGAAGAAGGGATGGATTATTATTTGTGTCATTGTGTTGAAGCCAAACAAAAATTGGATCACTCAGTTATAAATGGTGAAGGTTTAGAGTACCATGTCGGTGTGGTGGTTGTAACAGGCACATGGCTTAGACGATATCCTATGAAGAATCCTAACTTGTGGTTATTCGAGGATTGGAAAGTAGAGAGGAAGATTCTTCATTATTCAAACCTTGTTGTTGTATCAAATGTCCACTTGATGATATATGGTGGAAAACCACATAATAAGATTCTTTGGAAAGTTTGCAAGTTAGACTATGAGGCAATACTTGAGACATTAAAATGTTGAGCAGATCCAGTTGGCTCATTAGATTGAATAGGGAGAGAGGGAGAGAGATAAAAAGTGATCAATTGGATCCAAATACAATCTTACAACCTCTTCCCCAAGACTATCACATGACTAAGGTGGACCGTATTGTTATGATGTGTAAGTGATGAGATTTAGTTTTTATTTTTTTAGAATCTAGATACATTATTTGAATTTATATTAGATTCTTTAATAGGACCTATTATTTTAATTTTATCTTAGATTTTTTACTGTGCTAATTCCTCATTTGTAGGTCACCAAAGAAGAGGGCTAATAAAGTTGACGCACAAGTGATAAAGGGTGAGATGCTAAATCATCTACGAAATGGTATTATCAATTCATGTCCTCAATATTTATTAGTGTTCTTTGTTCAAGTACCATTGTATGCTAATCATCTTATGCCTGGAATTGTAGAGGATCACAATCATCAAAAAGTAAGAAGCAAAATAGGTCTCGATCTAATGATAATGGGGTAGTGACAAATATAGTTCTCTCTAAGGATTCCAATTTTTTGGACTTTGACTCATTATGATCATAAAGTTGGAATGTTGGAAAGGGTTAATAGTTGATTATGAATATTCATCCCATGTGTGTTAATCTTAGTGGATTAATCTTATCTTAGATTTTTTATTGTGCTAATTCTTCATTTGTAGGTCACCAAAGAAGAGGGCTAATAAAGTTGAGGCACAAGTGATAAAGGGTGAGATGCCATAATCATCTATGAAATGGTATTATCAATTCACATCCTCAATATTTATTAGTGTTATTTATTCAAGTATCATTGTATGCTAATCATCTTATGCCTAGAATTGCAGAGGATCACAATCATCAAAAAGTAAGAAGGAAAATAGGTTGTTCAAGTGACATATTCAATGAGGTTGTTTGTACAATGTAATGATTGAGTTGAAGTGATTTATGAAGTAATGGTTGTTTGTACACTATAGTTTTTAGCATAGACTTCCTAGAATAAATTTTTTACTATGCTTTGAATGACAAATAGAAATTTCAATCTGTATATAATATGATCCTCTAGTTTTGTTATACCATGTGCATACATTATTCCTCAATATCAAACATGGAAGGCTGTTATCTACTATATTTAGAATTGCTCTAGCAGTTCATACACATGTTAATAATAACTTATTTCCAACCCCAATTGAATTCAACCTGCAATATGGTTAAATTATGTCAATACTAAGGTTTGTAGCATTAATTGGTCACATTCCTAATATTGACACACAATTGAATTGGGACCAATAATTCCTCATAGGTTTACACCAGCAAACATATTTTAATGGAGATGTATATTAGAAGATTCAACACAATGGTGATGCATTTGGGTCATAGCTTTCATGAAGAGTTTGACATAGTTTAAAATAGTTATAAGTACATACTTCTAGGAAGTCACATTCTAATGACTTGAAATAGATTTACAATGCTCAAAACTTCCATTTGTTTAAAGTAGAGCACAATCATATGGAACTAGATTCCAATCAATTCCTATAGATGTCATTCAATTCAGGATAGTCACCTCATAGTCATCTATCTTTTAAGAAAATCATCACTACTTACATGTGATGCTCTATACGGCCTATTGTGTGGTGACCATTCCAAATATAAATTGTTCACCATTTCATATGAAACTAAACTATCATTGGAACCTAGATGAATTCTTTCCATTCACAACTTATCTTGACTCTTATATTGTGTTCTAAAAATTAATAGCTTTGGTTTCACTTTTTTTGTTTTCACCTTATAAAAATCAACATTTATCCTTTAGTCTCTAAAATTAGTTAAACATTAGGATCTGAACCAAGCTATGTGCTCTAACTTCTTGACCCTCTTCTTAATCTTCCTTTCACCTTGATCATTTAATTGACACTTAATTGATGTGTTCCCTACCCTTCCTATAAACATCCATGTTCCTCTACCTAAACAAAATCTTCCTCCAACTCTATAGCCTCCTCTTTGATAAGAAAAAAAGGTTCATTACCCTTGTCATTTCTTCCTTGTCCTATTCCTATATTATTGGTTTTTCTTCCCCTTCCTCTATTTGCATTTCCTCTACCACCTTCTTGTCTCTCTTTCTTCCTATTGACCATATCTTATGCACTTATAGCCAATTGGAAACTATCTCTAAGCATCTTAGGAAAAATCAAGGTAATCCCATTTTGCAAGTTTTATATGAGCCCATTAATCTATACCTTGCAACATTTTCATCTTTATGCTCCAATCCACCTCTTATTCTCAACTTGTGAAATTCCTCTACGTAGGTCATCAAACCCATCTCCTTTTCTTTCAAGTTATTTCTTATCATCTATTTTTGGATTGTATTATTTGATGGAAGAGGCACATCCTTCACCATTTGGTCATGTTTGTTCCACCCTTACAAAACCTATTTTCCATTACACTACTCCATCATGTCGATGTTTTCCCTCTTAGCTATGTTTTTTATAGCTTTACCTTATTTTACTTCACATATATCTCCATAATTATAATAGTTCTCTCGAGAATCTATCAACCCCAAAACTTCTTCACTATCTATCTTGCCATGATAGATATGGAAATAAATTATTGTCTTTCTTCTACCACATTGAAATATCTTCAACAACCTTATCATCCATCTTTCTTCAAGATCTAAGTCCCCTCCATCCTCTGCATGAGGATTCTCAAGTGCTTAAGCATCACTTTCTTGTTCTTCATGCACATCCCTCGTAGGAATCCTTTCCAAAGCTTCCAAGATTTCCAAGATGGTTGCATTTTACTTTCTTACTTGTCTTTGTTCTCTTTACCTTATTTCATCTTAGTCTCTTTGTTTCCTCAACTCTCTATCCATTATTTTAGTAGCTTATATCAGCTCTTGTATCTCTTATATTTGTTTTTTGGAGGCATCTTCTCAATATAACAATCTACAACACAAGTAACTAATTTTGCACCCCTCAATAGATCTACTAGATTTGATACCAATGATTTGAGGAGTCAAACTAGATCCCCAAGAAGTAATAAACATTCAGCAAATGACTTGTTTCAAGAATAGATTCAAACCATTAAACTAAATACGTACACCCTTCTCCACAAGGGTCCCTCCAAATGTTCAAATTGGGTTACCAAATTTATTGGCTTGTCCCAAGTCTTTCTAAGGTCTTCAAATATCTCGATTAGGTTGTTCCAATAGTCTAAATGCATATCTTTAATAGGTTTATTCAAAACCCCTTACTTGGACATTATCTAGGCTTGATCTTAGTATCGCTATGAATTAGGTAATTCCTTATTTTCACCAATTTCTCCCAAACCCTATACAAGTAAATTATAGTTATAAATACTAATATTGGAGTATGAAAACATATAGCAATCTCATTTGTAGTTCCTTTGGACCAACTATTTGATCTAACACTATGGATTCAACTAAATAGGCCTAATCACCCTTCACTTACAAAGAAACTCTCAATATTTCTAACCCAAGGCCCTATTTAGGCTATGGTAATATCCTATCATGATCTAAAACAACATATTTTCACACCCATCTACCTAGCCATGGGCATTCAATAGGCTAACTACCAAACCCTTAGTCTTATGCCCTCAAAACTAGGGCTTTCTCAAAGTGCCTTCTCCAACCACTTACAAATTCAAAAAAAGATTATTTCACCTTACATGACATATTATAAAGGAAAATATCACCTACAAACCAAAAATTTCCATTTTGAAGAAAGAAAACATTTCCCCTTTATCTCTAGTCATCTTAGTTTATTGCACCAAAATCACATCCTATTAATGCTACCAAACCACATTCCACAAAATATCCTTCTTATGAGGAGCATTCAATCCTCTAATATTCTATGATATGATATTCATTTATAACTTTTGTTACAACTCTGCTAGATGGTGAATTGTCTCCCATTTACTAGATCAACTTTACTTGCCAATTCTCTTATTTCTTTATTATTCTTCCTACCCAAACAATAATTCTTACCTTCCACATTAGGTTTGTACTTTCTCTTAGTAACCATGTTAAAAAGGGGCTAGTAGTCGAGAACTTCTTCTTCCTACTATTGACTTTTACCCATTGGCTTTGAGCTTTGTTGGTGCAGGAGCACCTAGGAAATATGCCAAGTTTCCTAAATAATTTTTGGCTTGTAGTGGTCTTGGTTAGACCACATGAATAAGGGCTATGTGATAAAGCCCCAAGTGTGTGAGTTGTGTTTGTAAATAGGTTTTTGTTGTGTTTGAGTTCCCAAGTTGCTTCTATGTTGGCAAAATTGCTTAAATTGCTTGTTAGAGCCTAGAATGGTCAAACATTGACCAAGACCCTAGGAGGATGGGAAAGATGGAAAAAATGTTAAAAGTTGTAATTACATGGAAATAGGTTCATTTAACCATGTTTGAGGTCATGGAGCCATTAAATGCACAATAGTGCAAAAGTTGCACTTGGTAACTTTGCAAGTTTGCAAAGTTGCTTGACAACATTAACAAAAAGTGCTAAATCTTTATAAGGGCTTCAAGAATCAGTTGGAAACCTATGAGATCTGTTGATTCACATGGGTAAGAGGTATTTAAGACCAATCCAAGTCAGTTTGAGGGTTGGCACATGCTTTTGTATGAATTTTGGCATTGGAATGAAGAGCAAATTAAGCATTTTGATGACAGTTTTTTGATTTCACCCTTCATCCACACCTTTAATGGATTGATAGGGTTGCTATTTCCATGTGTTTTGATAGTGTATGGAATGTAGATGCTTTGGTAAAGATTAGGAGTTTTTTTTATCAGTTTCTTTACTAGTTTAAAAAATCTTTTTAAAGTTGCCAGTTCACTGGTCTGTACAAAGTAATCAGCAAAGAAACGTCTATAACATGAATTCCAATGGTGGAACCATGATGACCTTTTGGAATCAAGTAATAGACTGTATAAAAAATGTAAATATGTATTTTGGTCTTATTTTGCAGAGGTTTATTTTTTTTCCAAGAGGCCCTAGGTGAGTTTGCATACCCGGCTAGGCAATGAAATCAGCAAATAAGTGTTTGGAAGGAGCATAGAACATAGCCAAGAATGCACTCTTGGAAGCCAATTGTGAAAAATGGTGCAATGAGAGCACTAGGGATACCCCATGGTGAAATAGAGTTTTGAGTTGATTGGTGAGGATTAGTGTAATAAGGGAATAGAAAGAAGATTCCCTTGGAATAGGGTATAGGAGAAATACCCTAAGAGGCTAGGAGAAAGCTTGGAGTGAGTTCTAGTAGTTGAGGCTAGAACCTTGTTCAAGATCATTTGTCCTCCAACTCCAAACTATTTCCAATACCAAACTAAAATTGATTTTCTAGAACAATCAAAACTGACAACACCAGAAGGCTAGATTACCATGCACCATGCACCTAGTACATACCAACTATTACAAAGATTCAAAACTAGCTATTTCAGTCTACCAACTAGGCCTAGTTTAAGGCCATTTACAAAGCAAATCACAATCCCTTGACTTTTGGAAGTCCGATAACCCAAAACAGTCTGAAGAGATGACTCAAATGCAACGATTCTTTTATTTTTTGGTCTCATGATCAACTTTACAATGGTTTTTACAAAACCCTCCTTTCTAGCCCATTTACCCTAGGGCTTACTAGAAATCTTACTTTTCAACATCTCTAGAATCCCAAAATGGTTCAAACACCTTCACTTTGGTTATATTAGACGACTTCAAATGTAAAATGAAACTCTTGTTTAGAGAAAACACTAAATCCACCTTTGAAGCAATCAATTTTGAGTACCCAAACTTGTCTCCCACATGTGGAAATGAGGTTCTTAACTCATTTAGATTCTCAAAACCAAATGAAACCTCCCTTTGGACCCTTTACATGACTTGATTAAGCCCATTTTGGCTTATCAATTTTACAAAATATTGCACTTTTAGTGCCTTTTACATCTTTTAGAGGCTTTGATAGCCTTATTACATTATTTAATACCTTTATAGGTCTTTTCTATCCACCCCTAACCTAGGATCAATCTTGATGCAGAGGATAGGGTGATGGACCAAAGTAACAACCCAAAATGAGCAAATTTGTAACAATGTGCCAAGTGACCCTTCTAGGTCCTGATGGGAAAATCCTACAAACAGTCAACTCCAACATGTTTTAAAGCTTTAATAGGTTTTTTCTACCCTATCTAGCATGTTCCCATCAACACCTTTAAGTTTCCATACCCTCCAAGCCAAAATGCATAATTCACCCAAATGTTGTCAATGCAAAAATTGCAAAGTTGCATTAGCAACTTTTAGGAAATAACCATAAAACTTTCTATATTCCTATATTCCTTTGAGGTTTTACTATTTCCCAACCTTTCCTAAGTCATAGAATTGGAATCAAGTGAAAAATGTAAAAATTGAACTTTTTGTGCAAAGTTGCATTGTTGGAAGTTATAAAAGTTGCTCAAATTTACAACTTAGTGGAAAAAAGGTCATGGGATCAAACTGTCTTCTCCATTAGCTCTGGTAAACCCTATTCTCAACCTTTTCATGTCCCCTTTAGTGCTTGAACATTCTTAGGCATGCCGAACCAGAATGTCCCCAAGGGTCACTAAATCCCACAGGGCTGCAATCTTTGACGAGGCATATCTCGGAGCTCGTGTGAGGTATGGATGTGATTCTAATTCTTACAGGACCATGTTTTAGAGACCTACAATAACCTCTCTCATTTTTTGGAGATCACATTTTGTTTTCATTTTACAATGCCATCTCGGGTGATGCTGAAACTTGCAGTGTTGGCTAGTACAAAGTTGCCAACTGCCAAATCTCTCTTACCTTTCGTCGTGGGATAGAACTGTTTGTTATGTTAGCTCCAGGTGGCCAAGTAAACTCTATCCTCAACCTTCTCATGTCCCCTTCAACACTCGAACATTCTCGGGCATGCCGAACCAGAATGCCCCCAAGGGTCACTAAATCCCACAGAGTTGCGATCTTTGATGAGGCATATCTCAGAGCTCATGTGAGGTATGGATGCAATTCTAGTTTCTACAGGACCATGTTGCAGAGAAATACAATAACCTCTCTCACTTTTGGAGATCACATTTTGTTTTCATTTTACAATGCCATCTCGGGTGATGCTAAAACTTGTTGTGTTGGCTAGTACAAAGTTGCCAACTGCCAAATCTTTCTCACCTTTCATTATGGGATCGAACTGTCTATCCTGTTAGCTTTGGGTGGCTAGGTAAACCCTATCCTCAACCTCATCATGTCCTCTTCAGTGCTCAAACATTCTCGGGCACGTCAAACCAAAATATCCCCAAGGGTAACTAAATCCCATAGGGCTGCAATCTTTGATGGGGCATATCTCAGATGTCGTGTTAGGTATGGATGTGATTCTAGTTCCTATAGGACCATGTTCTAGAGACCTACAATAACCTCTCTTAGTTTTTGGAGATCACATTCTATTTTCATTTTACAATGCCATGTCGGGTGATGTTGAAACTTGCAGTGTTGGCTAGTACAAAGTTGCCAACTGCCAAATCTCTCTCACCTTTCATCATGGGATTGAACTATCTACTTTATTAGCTCTAGGTGGTTGGGTAAACCCTATCCTCAACCACATCATAACCCCCTTAAGTGCTCGAACATTCTAGGGCACCCAAACCGGAATGTCCCCAAGGGTCACTAAATCCCAGAGGGCTGCAATCTTTGATGGGGCATATCTCCAAGTTCGTGTTAGGTATGGATGGGATTCTAGTTCCTACAGGACTTTTTTGTAGAGAACTACAATAACCTCTCTCACTTTTTGGAGATCACATTTCATTTTCATTTTACAATGCCATCTCAGGTAATGCTGAAACTTGTAGTGTTGGCTAGTACAAAGTTGCCAACTGCCAAATCTCTCTCACCTTTCATCATGGGATCAAACTGTCTACTCTGTTAGCTCCGAGTGCCTAGGTAAACCCTATCCTCAACCTCTTTATGTCCCCTTTAGTGCTCAAACATTCTCAGGCACACCAAAACTGGAATGTCCCCAAGGGTCACTAAATCCCACAGGGCTGCCATCTTTGATGGGGCATATCTCAGAGCTCATGTGAGGTATGGATGGGATTCTAGTTCCTACAAGACCATGTTGCAGAGACCTACAATAACCTCTCTTTCTTTTTGGAGATCACATTCCATTTTCATTTTACAACGCCATCTCGGGTGATGCTAAAACTTGCAGTGTTGGCTAGTACAAAGTTGCCAACTACCAAATCTCTCTCAACTTTCGTCGTGGGATCGAACTGTCTACTTCGTTAGCTCCAAGTGGCCAGGTAAACCCTATCCTCAACCTCATCATGTCTCCTTTAGCACTCGAACATTCTCGAGCACGCCGAACCAGAATGTCCCCAAGGGTCACTAAATCCCACAGGGCTGTGATCTTTGATAGAGCATATCTTAGAGCTCGTGTGAGGTATGGATGTGATTCTAGTTCCTATAGGACCATGTTGTAGAGACCTATAATAACCTCTCTTCCTTTTTAGAGATCACATTCCATTTTCATTTTACAATGCCATCTCGGGTGATGTTGAAACTTGCAGTGTTGGCTAGTACAAAGTTGCCAACTGCCAAATCTCTCTCACCTTTTCATTGTGCGATCAAAATTTCTGCTCCATAAGCTTTGGGTGGTCGAGTAAACCCTATCCTCAACCTCATCATGTCCCCTTCAATGCTCAAACATTCTCAGGCACACCGAACCGGAATGTCCCCAAGGGTCACTAAATCCTACAAGGCTGGGATCTTTGACGGGGCATATTTCAGAGCTCGTGTGAGGTATGGATGCAATTCTAGTTCCTAAAGGACCATGTTTCAGAGACCTACAATAACCTATCTTTCTTTTTGGAGATCACATTCTATTTTTATTTTACAATGCCATCTCAGGTGATGCTGAAACTTGCAGTATTGGCTAGTAAAAAGTTGCCAATTGCCAAATCTCTCTCACCTTTCATCGTGGGATCAAACTATCTACTCCATTAGCTTTGGTTGGTTGAGTAAAACCTATCCTCAACCTATTAAATAAATATTTGTAGACCACTATTAAGTCTATCTCTCTAATGACTTGTTGAATGTCTTTTGTTGCATGAAAATGATCAGCAATTGAACCATTGATAATTACAAAAAATCTTGCACCCTCTAAAAAAGACATATTCCATTTACATCATTTCTTAATGAAACCAAATTTTATCATAACTTTTTGCAATAAATCTCTTTGAATCCTATCATAAGCTTTCATCATAGTCATGTTAATGACACATGAGGGAAGGGAGTTTTTTTTAATGGAATGCAATACTTTGTGAAAAACTAATGCACCATCCATAGTTTCTCTTCCAAGAATAAACCCCCTTCTATTTGGAAACAATCAAAGGGGGAATATACCTTCAATTTTCTCATCCTGAGATAGAATGCCATTGAAATCCCCAGGCACAATAAATTTATCATCTTCAATGCTGGAAATAGCCTAAGAATAGGAATCCAAAAGTTTTGTCTTATCATCACATGTAGAAGTAGGGCCATATATATTGAGCATTGTGAATGACATACCAAAATTAGTAACAACTACTTGCCACTAGTTAGGAAAAGACTAAATATATAGTAGTGCAAGATTTATGGTTCCAAAGAATACATGAACCACCCGAAGCACATACAACATGAACATGAAATGAGTTCCACTTAGTCAACTTTGCAATAATAGAAGAATATGATTATTGAGACAATTTTCTTTTTTGAAGCAAAATTACATCAGCACCACCTGCATCAAGTTAGATTAGAGAGCAGATCTTTTGTCTGACATTTCACGAAAGGTCCCTCATTCTTCTAAGCAGTTCCTTTTGCACTCCTTTTCCTTTTGCTATCTATCAAATTTTTATGCAAAGTAGCTTGAATACCAAGGTCAGTTTTCTCCTTAATATTTTAAGCATTAGGTTTTCTTTGTTGACTCTTACAAGTAGACACTTGAATGGAATCAGGCATGGGAGTTTGATGTGGAGAATAGCTTTGCAAAGGATCAAAATTCTTCTTAGAGTCCTTATTTGCAAAATATGACTTACTAGGCACCTTATGCACAACCAAGTGAGAATTAGGTAAATCCTTATAGAAATTATCAACTATTATAGGACTGTAATGAATAAAAGAAAACATTATTGGGGTTACATGGATTAGTAACTATCACTATTCCCTTAAATAATAATAAACACTGTTGTAGACGCATAGCCAAAACTAAACAAAATTTATGTTTGAAATGTTGTTATAGGGACACTAAGCTAAATAGCCTAATATTTGCACAACAAAAAGTGAGTAAAGTAAGAAAAACCTTTAATTGATGAGAAAAATAAGAAATCTAAGGAGGAGATGGCTTTAGTGCAACCAATTATATCACCAAGTACAAGATCAATCACATTACAAGACAAGAAAAAGATGAAAAAGAGTAGAAGAGATCAGGTAATATTAGATGAAGCTATCATACTTTCAATCTATGAGCATACAAAATTGGATTCTGATGCTATGATAAATTATGGAGAATTGTGAAGGGGAAAGATGCAAAAGAGAAAGATAGGAAGTGAAGTACAAACAAGTATTATAAGATGTAAAGGACATTTTATTACAAATTGTTCTAGATGCAGTAGCCAATGACAAACCTCCAATGATTGATCAATTAAGTTTACTTGTAAAATAGGTAAATGCACCTGATCTTGATGTTAATGAAAATTTGATACAATTAGAAGAGAAAAGAATAGAGAAGAAGATTATGGAGAAACTAAGTGAGTCCATTACTGCACAACAAGTTGAACTTGGTGGTATTACAACCAAGCTAGAAAATATTCTTAAGGAGATAATCCACCTACTCCAATAGTTATGTGATGTACTACATTTGACACAATATATTTTAAAGAAAGTTGAAAAATATTGATGAGGATTTAAAGAATAGTGTTTCTAAGTTAACTAAGGTACCTTAGTTAATCCAGGTTGATTTAAGTAAAGACATGGACAAGATGAGAAGACAAAGTCTTGAATTTCAAGCACTCTTGATACCTTACATGGAACTCATACAAAAGAATGTTAATAAGGTTAGATAACTTATTCTTACTCCTAAAATGTCTATTATTTAACATGTGATTGAACTTTTAATGGAGATACATCCACAACACTTGGAATTGGATGGCCACTTGGTAAACATTAAGTCTATCTCCCTAATATTTGTAGACCACTATTTTGTTGGATAGAGTAATTTCAAACTACTGATTTCTTTAATGGATTTCCTAATAAATCTCAAGGTTCTCATTTAGGTGACCAATTGTTAGGAGGTCCATGAATATTGCCTGATAAAGTATATTGCCAATCAATATTGTATCAAAAATTCAAACTAATTAGGTATTGAATTAAACTTGATAAACAAATGATAGAGAAGGAAAACTTTAAACATGAACAAGATCATAAATCATATGACAATGACATATTGCGAATGAATAACTTATGCTTAAACAATGATAAAGTTTATTGGTAATCAATATTCTATTAATATTTTTAATAGATTAGGTATTGAATTTAATTTCATACATGCACATATCTAATTTAATGTCATACACAAACATATCTAATTTAATGTCATACATGAACAAATATGAACAAACATATCATTTATTAACCAATAATGTCATAAGTCGAATAATGTCATATATTAAATATAGAATGTCATATACATCAAATGTGTATCGAATATGTCCACCGATGCCTATATATATACATGTCTAGATCAACTACATATTTTCCTTCCCATGAGGGGAAGGAAACAAGTCTCTTGACGTCCTTTTTCATCATGTGGAGGGAGATGGTGGAGATGACGGGGCCCTCCTGACATGCTCACTTGAGCTCTTGTTGAGGCTCTTCTCTAGCTCCAACTGATACAAAGAAAGTAGATATGAATCAATATTTATTATACATTGAAATCAAATATATATACATACAAAATCAATTACTTTCTTACCACCAACAAATAGTCGGTCTGTAAGTTCACCTCAAATGCTCATGGATGATCATGCGTGATGAAACCCTACAACAATTCAATAAATATAATCACTTATAAATACACATATCACCAAAAAAAATATTGTACCCAAGTAAATATCACCAAAGTCATCTTATATCCACCAATTCCAACCCAAGTTTTGATTGTGGGTCCAAGATATTTAGAACATGTGAAATTTGATCTAACAACTTATTTTTGGGTTTAGAGAGAAAATACATGTCATAAATGGTAAGATAAGGTCCAATAAATGAAAAGAATTATTTGATTGAAGTTGAAATAGAGAAGCACACTTATAGATAAGGGTAACCTTGAGCTTTTAAAGAAAATGAACCAATGTAGGACTTAAATAAGAATTTGAAGGTCCAATGAGTGTTAGGAGAGTGTGAAATCAATGTAGGAACCCATAATGTATATTAAAATGGGGCTAAAATTAATACCAAATAAGTGTTCTTACTTTTTCAAATGATACATGTAGTCCCCACTTTATTGGAAGCATGTGTCCACCTCATGCACACAATAAAGTAGAAGAGAAAAATAAAAATAGGTAAAAATTTTGGGAAAACTACAAGGAGATTAAATATCACCAAGCTAAAGGAAAAAAGCTCCCAAACCAAAAATATTAACTATTACATTCATTTGCAAGGATACATAAAAGAACAAAAAAATCCTAAAGCTAAGATTCCAAGTCAACTAGTTGAAGAGACCTCACTCAAGAAAATGTCTCAATCTCAAGCTACCCATCTACGGCCTATGATTCTACCTACCTAAGCTGCTGTCTCTACTACCTATGCTGGTGATCAATCAACAAGAGAGGATCTACCGCTGGTTCTACTGCATCTGGATCCCTCCCTTTAAAATAGTAGGGCTGGACCACCTGGAACTGCCCCAACCAATTCTATGGGCCAATGCCGCTAAGCAAGCCAGAACATCTTTAGGCAGGCGCTTCCCTACTCTTCTATAGGATGGTCATCCGGATCTAGATCTGGGCCTAGTGCCGGGTCTAAATCCTGCCCCATCCCAACCCATGCCTTTGCTGCCCCCTCCATTGCTACTAGTGCTCAGACAATTGCTATCCATTCAACCAAAACCCGCCTTCGATCTCCTCCAGGCCACCCTTCTCTTCTTCTAGAAAGATTTGGCTGGCACTTTGCATGCAAATCAATCGCCCCTCTGCATGCATTCAGGCATATAGATATGGTTGTTCCCTCCCTCTATGAAATCAGCAGGTTTCTCGTGCATCCCTACCGGCATAACGTAGAAGCATATGGAGCATCTTGAATGCAATTCAGTAATCAACCACTCTATACACACAGGCTCATCCAAACCAACAAACAAGTGGGGCCCTACGGCACCCTATTCTTTGCACCAAAGGCATAAAAAGAATGGGATGGGGTAGGGGTGTGCGTGCAGGGGCACGTTTGAACTATCTAGAATAATTGGGCATGAATGTGAGGGCCTATAGTTCGAGTGGGCTGGTGGAGAGGAGATGTCGTTTATGCAGGGGAATAATCTGATAATGGGGCCACCCAAGAAACTATAGTTGGGTGGGGTGGGTGGAAGATAAAGGCCCCAGCCACTTCAATAATATGGGCATGTTACATCTAGAATGTGGCATACCGGCCCCTTGCATCTGGTGCAAAGGTAGATAAATATTATTTGGGGTGGGGGGATATTGGCTAAGTTGCAAATAGGCCTGCAAGGGTATTCTACCCCTACAATAACAATAGGGGTGTTCTGGTGCTTGCAGAAGCATGTTACGTATAAAAGATAAGAAAATACTCAATGATTTATCCCACTAGCATAGCTATAAGAGTATGAAAAGAAGAGAGAAGGGCCATGAATCCAAAAGTATAGTAAGTTATCTTATCCAAGTTTATTTTGTATGAGAGGAGGAGGAGGACAAGAATGAAATAATGTAGAATTTTGTTATGCTAGTTCCATTCATCCCAAAGAAATAGTGAAGGAGAGTTGATGGTGTTGATTCCAAAAACTATAGTTTCTTTGAATCCTAAGGATATGCCTATGAATAATATTAGTTTAAAACACAAATTCTCATGCACTTATGACTCTACTAGACCAAGGTGAGTATATCTAATCACCAATTATATCTTTAAACTTGACTATTATTTATAGAAAACATATAACTTCCATCTTGTAGGTCCTAATCCTAGTTGCAATCAACTTGGAATACAACTAATCTTCTATTCCTATTTTTACTTTTAATTTCATTATCTCCTACTCTTAGTCCTCATACCTTTATTTGATTTTCCTACTTCTTCTATACTTCTAACTTCAATATGTGCTCCTAGTTCTTCTTTATCTAATTCTTTCACTGCCGCTTCTACCTTCACTCCTAGTTTTTGAATTAAAAGTAGCCAAAACTAGGGGGCTGACCCTTAAACAAAAAATTGACCTACTACCAGCAAATAACCATTAAACAAAACTACCCCTTACCACTTAGTAAAACAAAAACAAGGTTTCGATCCATAATTAAAAGAGTATCAGTAGGCCTAACATACATACTGCTTGTGTAAAAACCATAAAAGCTATAGTAATATATAAACAAAGGTTAACATTAAAATTTTTGAGATTAACTATTATAAACAAAAACTAAAACAAAGAAAATTCTTTCATAACTTCGTCGGTCGCTGTGAGCTAGCCACAACTGCAGCCACTCCATTATCAATAGACTGTCACAGATGAGGAGGTGTGTCTGACATCATGAGCTGCATGTCATACAATACACGTTACATCTAACATGAAACATAAAATAAATATAATCAAATGAATTAAATTAACATGAAACAATTGTACTTGTGTGAAGCTCGTATGATGTCTATGCTCCGAGTCTGTGGTAAAGGTTGAGGGTCCTCTGGAGAACTGATGCACATGCATAATTTTTTTTGTCAATCCTTAATATGATTACGTAATAATATATATATTAATTAAAATGATTAAATCGATACATACCTCAGGACTCGTGGAAGGGACAAAAAATGGGCTTGGAGGATCGCTGCTAGGCCCAACAACACTCTGACCCTGAATTTTGAACAATGTCAATAGATGCTAATTAATTAATCATTCGCTATGCATATGAAATGTGATAAAAATAGTAAATTATAATTGTAATTTACCTATGTGTCAATGCCAAATGTATCATTCAAGAACTGATTGGTGACAAGCCCATCATCTACACCATCTCCAGCATGAGTGCCAAATGTGCATAGGGATCCGCATGAAGTGCAAATGTGACCACGATGCACATAAGGCTCCAACTCAACTAATGGGCTCGTAGAATGGATGAGGGTCTGTGTCAAAGCATTAATGGTCCCTAGAGTGTTGGCCTCTACATTTTCCTTCACAACTGAAGGAATAGTCACATGCTCATACTATGGCTTGACCATAGGTGCCCTAACTACATTAGGGTCACAACGTGCTCCTGGCCTCTCAAATGATGACCCTCCACCTCTACCTTGGGAGTCTAATATATCAAAATAATTGGGGATCTCCCTAAGGACAAACTCACAATATAATTTCTTCAAAAAATACATGGGGACCTCGTGATTGTTGCAAGGAGGGGCATCAAAAACCATCCACCATCTATCCCAAAAATTATTTCTAATAGCATCATGTATGTACCAATGGATGGAGAATCGTTTAGTACCCTCTCTAATAGTATTTTGCTCACTAGGTTTTCTAAATAATGCACATATACTACCTTTTGGTATTTCTTTTTTTTAACATCTTCATATGACAATTTATTTACATAAAATATTTTTTGTTCATCCCTCTTAACCTACCAAATATCTAACTGACCACTAATTGAGGCTATCTAGGTGTTAATGGATTCAAGGGATGATGCCAATTGAGTCCTCATTGGATTGGTTTGTTTGGATTCTTTCAACTGAGCAATGAGTTTTTCTAGTTCAATTTTTCCTCTCACTATTTCATTTATTATATTTTCTTGTGTGCCTGGTAGAGGTCTTGCAATTGGTTCAGGTTTTGGAATTTTTTGTTCTTCTTGAGGAGGGTTTCAGTTTTGAGGTTCTTGAGGATTTTGACATTCTTGTGGATTTTCCTATTGATTATGGACATTTCCTAATAAAAAATCAATTAAAATCCAAATAAATAAAAAAATCTAAATGAAATTTGTAAAAACCCTACAAAACAATATAAAAAACCTACAAAACAATAGGAAAAACATATCAAACAATGAAAAGTTAGGTTTGTACCACTTACGACGTTATCGTGGGTGTGCTTGTGGTCTTGGATTTTGACGACGAGGAGGCATTTTGGCAAATGGTGGTGAAAATGCTATTTTTCCAACTCGCATACGTGTTGCTCGCTGTAGGAGTAGAAGAAAATACTAATGAAAATGATGGGATGTGGGTTTGCAGCCCATCAGATACACTTTTTTTGTTTTGGTAATAGCGCGTATGTGCTATAGCATGCACGCACTGTAGCACGCATGTGCTATGGATCGAGTAACCCAAGAAGAAGAAAAAAACTACTTGTCACCTTTTTCGCACCACAAGTCGGTGCATTGACCCAAAAAGTTTAGATAATTTTTCTTTCTCTTTTGCAGAACAAGTGTTACCTATAGAAACCAATCTAGGATTTCCTTCAATTCCAATGTTAATCTTTTCATGTTCCTCTTTATTTTCCCTTGAATCAACATCCTTCTTTAAAGTGCTATCATTTTTTCTACCAAAGAGGTGTTCTAAAGAGACCAGACCTTTAGGAATCTTATTTCCTTAGAGTTCGATAATTTCCCCAAATTCAGTTGATTCTTCTCCAATTGACTTACCATCATGTTTAGATCCTTCAAAGAAAATTTCAGTGAAATCCCTTGCACACTCTATGAACTTTTTTAGTTGTGCATCATCATTAAAGACCTACCAATGGTTAACATTATCTAGAACCCTAGGTCTATAGATCATTTCAATCCTATAAGTGTCACTTTTAAACTCTGGATGAGGTAATAATAGTGAAACTGAGGCAACCAGAGAGTCACCTTTGGTATTTTGAGAATGAGGAATGAACTCAATGGAAAATGCTTCAAATGATTCAACTTCATCCTAGACTAAGTTCCTATAATACTTCAACCTATCATTTTTAATAGAAAATTGGTTTCTTACCTACTTCACGATAAGCTCAACATCACCTCTTACCTTCAACTATTTCACTCCTTTTGATTTGGCTTCTTGCAGTCCCAAGAGAAATGCTTCATACTCAATAGTATTATTAGTGTTATGAAAATCTAGTTTGAAAGAAAAAGAGAAACCATCTCCTAAGGGTGAAATAAGGACTACGTCGGCACCTGATTTTGAATTTGAATAGCTTCCATCAAATTTGAGAGTCCAGAGGGTATCTTCACAGTTCATCATGAGTAAAAGCACAAATCTGTGTCACCATTTATGATAACAAAACCTGTTTTGGTCAAATCTCATTTCTTTATCAAAACTCATTTTTTCGAAAACTAAAAATACCCTTTCATAGATATCAAATTCAATATCATCATTATATTAATTTTTGAGTGATTTGATTAGTTATAATATGTTATAATCTCAAAATATTATAAGTCAATATTTCAAAATTTTAGAAGATGCTCCCTCAAAAAGGGAAAAAAAATTAGTAAATCATATAAAAAAAAATTAAAAATCATATTTATCTCTAAAGGAGAGAATCCTCTTCATGAATATGCAATTATTTTTCAAGAAGGTATAGATTTGATAGGAAAGTTTTGACGGGAGGAAAAAATTGTTGGATTCTGATAAGGTCAAACTAGAGTACTTATAACAAATAAAATATACATCAAAAATAATTATTTCTTTTTTTTTCCCTAGCTATACATGTCATATATAAGATATTTTCAAATCAAAACAAAAAAGGATGATTTGCATATACTTGTTTGATGCGAACTACACCCTATATTTTTTACAATTATAAAAGGGAATTCAAAATAAAATAAAATGAATAAATTCTTAGTCAAAAAAATTATAAAAATTATAGGCATAAAATTCATCCAATTCTACACATTTCATTAGTTTATATCATCTTCATATTCTAAACAAAAATACCATTTTTTTTGTCATTAATGTTGAACTATCACATTTTGATATCTCGTTTTTTTATAAAAGGTGACACAGGTTTGTTCTTTTACCCTCACTTCACTTACCCGACATTGCTTCTCTGACAGGACTACATAGTTTCCAAACTAACATTACTCAAATAATATTTGTGCTTTGGGGTTGTCTAAGGGTACCACTGTATACTTATTCTTTGGTTTAGGTTCCAACCTCACCCACTTCTTTCCCACCAGGATGTATGATTCTAACCAGTCTAATTCGATCTCTCCCCCTATATCATTACAAAAATTTCTGCTAAGGAGCATTCCATAACTGGTTGCTATGCCAGCTATGAGAATTGTGAGCTTCAGTCTTTTTTTGGGACAAGCGTATAGCACGGCTTGCACATCCTTAATTTGACCGACTAAAAGCACTTGTTTTCTATCCATTGAATAGCAACATCCTATAGTTTTGGTAAATTCTAGGCCAAGGGCTTGAGCTATGATTTTAGGCATGATATTATCTAATTCCCTAGAATCAATGATACAATTACTGAGCTTCTAGCAATTCAGCAACAACAAAATATAAAATGGATTAGGCTTCCTCTCATTTTCTTCTCTTTGGACGGAGTTAGCAATTGTTTTACCATAAGAAGTATCTGTCCTATATCTTTCAAAAACAAAAATAGGTTCATTCTAGGCTTTTGAACCCTCAGATGTATCAGATGCAAATTGTGCATTATTAGTAGAACCACCCTTCACATATTAAACCAATTTGTCTAATTCTTTAGTATTAAGCCTCAAGTTCTCAGTAAGGGAAATAGATATGGAAGAAGACTTGAAAAATTCAACAATATCAAAGGCTGAAGTACTAGCTGTCATTTCTATCTGGGTCAAGATCCTTGGTTCAATGGCTTTAGCTAAATCAGTATGTATAGGTTCCTTACCTTTTGAAGTGGGCGTATTCGAACTATTACTTGGGTAAGGTTTTTGATAACTCTATCCTCTAGTCATTACTATGCATGTAGGATTTTGCAAGGTTGTGAACACGGTGCCTCCTCTTTTTGAATCTGATTCATACTCTAGGAAATAAGTGCTCAAATTTTCATTTTCTACATTTTGACCTTTATAAGTTTTCTCTATTGCAATAGCATTCTTCACTAATTGAATACAATTAAGCCACTCAAGATAATCTCATTCATCATGATCAAAGGTCATATGAAATGAACTCATTGCTTCTTTAGGAGCATCTTCGATTTGTAATCTTGTTGTAGGAGGAGTTAATGTGGGGTTCTTAAATTTTGAGATGGTGGCCATCTATGCACATCCTGGTAAGGAGCTTGATAAGGACCATGAATTTTATTTTGTTGCCAATTCATCATTGCAACATCATTCGTCAGTTTTTGCAAAACAAGATCAATGGAGTTTGAAGGTGGAGGTGTTCCCAGTGTTTGGACCTCTCATTTCCATTTCCCTGCATTAATAAATGCATCTTCCAACTAGATAACAAGTCTCTAGGTGACAGCCAAATCAACACACGCATCTTTTATAAGGTGAAAGCTTATGTCAGGGTGCACGACCTTAATAAAGAATGACTTTTGATTAGCTGCATTAGGCCTAGATGTAGTGGGGATTCTTTGAATAAGTCTATTAAATCTAGCTACAAATTCCCTCATTGGATCATGCATTTCTTTTTTTATCTAGCTAAGTTTAAAAAATAGGGAACTCTCATTCTCGGGAGCCTTGAATCTATTTTCAAAAACATTTTTCATATCATCCCAGCTGGTAATGGAATGATTAGGGAGGTGATTAGACCAATCAATGACATCATCAGTTAATGTCTGCACAAATAATCAACAGCAACTTCCTATATAGGAACACTTATTACAGCACAAGCTGATGTAGACACCTAAAAACCTTTAGAAAATAAAGTATTTTTATTTTCTGAAAAATTCCTGATGACATCATCATTTATTAATTAATTAATTATTTAATTAATTTATTTATTTTTATGCCATTAAATCCCTTTACCTTAATTAAAAATATTTAATTAACGAATCCCTCCCAAAAATGTTTAAATCTTATTTAAACATTATTTTCTTATTTATTAATTATTTAATTAATAAATTGACCAAAAAACCCAAAATAAATAAATAAATAAATTTTTGCCCAAAACTTGGCCAATTTCCTTAAGACCACTAACCTATTCCAAAATCTTCTAATCCTTCTTTAATTTTGATTAAAGGCTAATCCCATCATTTCCTACCCCTAATCCCAACTCAAAATATTTAATTAAGATTAAATATTAATCCTCATGTTTATTAAAAAAGTTTTAATAAATATCTCCTCAACCCAAACCCTTGAAATAAATAAAAATTTATTTATTTCCTAAAAATCTAATTTATCCTCATCCTAAGAAGTTCTAGACTCTTCTAGAAAGTCTTCATCCTCATCCTAGGAAGTTCTAGACTATTCTAGAAAGTCTCTATCCTCATCCAAAGTCTAGACTCTTCTAGAAGATGTCTTTAAACCTAATCCTAATCCCCTCCTAACCTTGTCACATTCCGTAAACATGGGTTAAGACTTACTAACCCAAACCAAAGTTAACAAATATCTCCTCCTTCACCCACCCTCATTAAATGTCATCCACTTGCCTATCCCTAAGCTAATCCTAAACAATCCTAATCCATCCTCTAATCATTTGCACAATCCTAAGCAAGCTTAAATCCCTCCTAATCAAGCCCAAGTCGAAATTTCTCTCATCTCCCTCAAAATATCTCGACCATAAAACTTTATGAAACTAAGCCATAAATGACTCTTCCAAGCCCTTTTATTGCTCTTACAAGCCATTATGAGGGTCTTTATGAAGATCTTATCCCTTGAGCCTCCTTTGTTGACTCATCCTTCCCCTTTCCTCCATCCTCTCACCCTGTGACATGTGTCACTCCCTGATTGGTTGTAAGGAAGCACAATCCATGTGCTCTCCTCTCATGCAATCTGAGCCCGCCATGAGCTTTTTCCCATCCTTGCATCTTAGCCCTCAATCCCTAAAGCCTCTTGCCTATAAATCGGATCCTTCCCCTTTATGAAACAACACAATCCATGAAGTAAAGTCATAATGCCATTTTAAGAAGCCAGTTTACATCAAAACTCTAGATTAAATCGATCACACTTCAAGTTTGGGCACTAAAATTGAACAACTATTGACACGGAGGACCTCTGGGCACGCGCTTGGCAATCGAGCTTCACACATCTTTGTTTTGGGCTTAAAACAAACTCACACTCAATCTTGAATGCCTAACAATCAATGAACATTGCATGGTTTGGACGCATTTTCAATGATGCTCACATTTCTTATGTTGACAATCTCTCAACTTTCATTATGCTGACGATGCTGTCAAATTGGAATGAATATTGTATGCCATAATCACAAGTGTCTTCAATCATAGCTTACAAAATCTAAATCATCAATTGGAATAAACGCGTGTCTTTTAAAGCCCAAGATCATGTATGTGGTCTTGTTTTAAACTTTTTAGGAGGCTTGCTTGGGGA
This sequence comes from Cupressus sempervirens, assembly GCA_028749045.1. Lineage (NCBI taxonomy): Eukaryota > Viridiplantae > Streptophyta > Pinopsida > Cupressales > Cupressaceae > Cupressus > Cupressus sempervirens. The sequence goes on from CM053783.1 coordinate 208,163,265, forward strand.
TTTCATCACCCCTTGGGATGACCTCACCTCCAGCGTTTTGACGGAGTATAAAAATTGGGAGGTGAATCCAAAGACACCTCTCTTGGAATCAAGATTTTTTCACTCGGGCTAAGCCTCAAGGAACTTTATACCCTTGATAAGTGAAAGAGGAGAAGTGGGCTACCGCTCCTCTCGGCTATGTGACATCTTTTTGGTTTCATCTACGGATTTGGGCCTCACTTACCTTGCGTATATTGAGGACTCCCTAGCTATAACAAATTTCATCCTTGTAGAAAGCTTCCTAGGATGTTGGTGTGTGTTTGACGTGCTTGCTCTAAAATTTTGTTTGCTTCTTTGTTCATAGCTTTTGAATGAATGTTTTCCAACTTTGGTCAAAATCCCAATAAAGAAAAATTTTTCCAGCTCAAGGCATACTTAGCGTAGTCACTACCTCATCAGAAAATCATCCAAGCTCCCCCGCTGCAATCGAATCTATCTAGTTCCTTGCTTTAGAAAAATCCCAAATCCAAAGTCCATCCAAATCATCCCCCCAGCCAGCTAGCAACCCAATCCAAAATCATCACCCAAGCCTTTAAGGAATTGATGTCACTTTGCCAGACTTTGCTATCCAATCAATCCTACCAATTAGCCTAGCCGCACCAAGGTTATCCCTTTGACAGAGCTTTGTTTAGGGTAATCTAGCTTTGTCACTTGTTATGCCTCATCACCTTGAGCTAAAGGTTGGGATCCACAAGTGGTCAATCTCGTGTCATGCCCATAGGATCATTATTCTATCCTTAAGTTGACAAAATCTCCACCAATCCAGCACATAGGAAAGAAAAAATCACTTTTTGACAACATGCCCTTGAAGTCTTCCATCCACAGGAAAGCCAAAAATCTCTAGCCAATCCTCCTTAGGTCTGTCATACAGCTTTGACTCTCCCTAGGAAATCCTTCATTAGCCAATCCAAAATCTGTGCTTAATCCAAATCCAACCATGAGCTTCCATGTTCATCCATATGCAAGACCCCATCCCCATCCGACTCATCATCAAAACATGAAATCCCAAACCTATCATGATGTGTTTGGTCATATTTTCCTTGCTCCCACCACCTCCTATTCCAATGATGATGAAAATCTTTTTGACTATGACGAGTATATTGAAAGCCTTAGAAACATTCCCCCAAGCATCCCACAAAATCCATGCATTCTTCCAAACTATCTAGTCATGCCATCTGATATCCTAGCTTCTCCTCCATCACCCAATCAACCAAGCTTCCAATCTTCCACCCCCATCACACTAGCTATTCCTGTCAATCCACATCCACCTCTGACACACGAGCCTCCAAGGAATCTCCTAGAGGAAATACAAGAAAATTTGCCTCCAATAGTCGATAAGCCATGTCATCTAATCTAACCATGTGAAGTAGTCAGTAATGAAGCTTCCCCATCTATAATATCACCTCCATCTCCCATAGCTATCATCCCCATACCATCCATCAAATTGCTTAAAATCCTTCCACTTCCCGCAAGCATCAAAATCCCACCATCTGTCAAAACTCTCCAAATCCTATCCACATCACCTCCAAGCATTTCCCAAATCTCCCATAATGACCCTTATGCATCCATCTTCTATTCACCCATGTCCACTACTGAATATCCCATCTATCCATTCGCTGCCTTTGAAGAGTCCATCCCTTCACCTCCTATCGCACCATCCACTCCAAACCAATCCTATCAAGATCCTGCCCAAAAGCATGTTGACATCCCCCAAAGCATAAATGAAGATATCATCATACCATGTCTTTCATCCATAGTGTAGTCACTATCCCCTCCATCTCAAAAACCTCAAGCCATACCTCCTCTACTGCAGGATATCTTTTCATCCCATCAGCTAAATCAAGATCCTATCCTACCATATCCTCCACTCCATGATTCCATCTTACCACCTATCCAAGCTATTTCACCATCTATAATATACCCTCTTGGTTCACTTACATTCATCCATAGTGGCCTCCTCTCAGTAGAAGAATTAAGAATAGTATCTCCCTATTGCAGTACATCTGATAAAGCACTTCCACCATTTTTTGCAAGCAAAAAGTATCCTCAGCTAGTTCAAATGCTCAATCGATGGCATTATCAAGGTCAAGGTTTAGGACCACAAGAGCAAGGAATCAGAAAGCCTATTATTGCACAAAAAAATCTAGGATTTTATGGTCTTGGATATGTATCCAAAGGCTCACCATCTAAAGGTGTTGGTACACCACACCCCCAAACCAAGCCTATCTCCAAACCCCCCATGCCAGCCTCCCATCACTCCTTCAAGAAATATTATGTCATCCCCCCTCCACCATCTTTGCAACCTAAAACAACCTACCATATCCCCCCTTCATCCGCTAAATCCATTTTGGGTCCCTATGTCCCAAAATCTACCATCCTCCATCCTCCTATGAGCCATCATTCAAATCCTATTCTCTCCATTCCTATGCAAGATCAGCAAAGGCATATATCGAGGCACATCATCCATCATCATCCCCCTACATGCTCTCCCATATGCTCTCCATCTCACAAAGCTTCTCCTAACCATCTTCCCAAAGCTTACCACAGCAATGTAAATGCCAACTTAAAAATGCATAAAGCTAAAAATCCACATCCTAGGCAATCATATGTCTATTCTAAAAGACATACTCCAAAAAGGAAAAATCCAATCAAAGAATGCAAAATAATGCAAACACCTATGAAAAGAAAAACCAAAACCATGTGGATCCCAAAGAAAAAAGTTGAAACCCAATGCATAATGGCATCGACCATTGCTAGTCCCCCATCCAGTGACTCATGTCCCCCATCCCCTAACTCCATCTTGGGTGCCTATATCCCCAAGCATGCTTCCACAAATCCTCCATCACACCCGCATCTACCATCTATCCCCCATATGCTCTTTTCACACCCGTCCCAACATGTGCCAATGTTTCTCTTGCAAGCATCCCCATCTCATGCTCCTTTCCAACCTTTTCATCCCTCCATCTCCTACCATCAATCCCATCTAATCCAATCTATTGCATAAATCACACATTTTGTGTACCAACAACTAGGAACAAAATTGAACATTCCAAAAGCCAGTGAAAAATCTCAAAAAAGCCAAAATAGCTGAAGAAAGCCAAAATCATTCCAGCTAAGCCCAAAGTCAAAAAGTCAAAAATAATAATAATAAAGAAAAATAAAGCGTCCACTGGTGAAAACTTGGCAATTCAAGTACCTTGGACAAGTACCATGATGAAATCTTGGCAAACAAGCATCATGCGTAATCCAGCCATCCCCAACTTAGCCTATCATCCTCATGCTTTTGGTTGAATCTTGACATCCAACTTCATCTTCCAATCTATTCACCTATCCTCCATCCCCGAACTTCCATCTCACACCATCCACTGAATTTCTGCAGCTTTTGCCAATCATCCCAGCTATCATCCATCTCCCTAGCGCCTTTCACTTTTCCATCCTAGCTTGAATCCTATCAAATCCATTGTAAGACCTCCTTCTACATGTCATCTTCTAACTAGGGGCACTATATTCCTTGGAGATCTTGTCTTGTCTATCCTCCCTTGTCATTAGTATCCTGCTCTAGGCTATCCTCATGCAAATCCAATGTCATCCTCTCATTAGCCATTCACTCTAGCGCCATCTATCCGTTCAGCTACCACCAACCTTAGCATTGTCCCCATCATCATCATTGGATGCATCTTGTCAAATCCATATCTTTTGTTATCACCTCAACCTTAGCTTTTGCCTCTTGCGCTCAATTGAGCCATCTTGCTATCCTCTCATCCTGAGCATTTTATCCATCTATATCATACCTATCATTGGTCTGTTAGCTTATACCATATCTTGATTAGCCTGCTTGTAAATATCTTGGTCTGTTAGCTTGTACATCCTCTTTAGCTTAGTACCATTGTATCTATCTAGCTTTTGTGTCAGTTCCTCCTTGATCAGCATCTTGCACACATCGCACATCTCGGTTAGTTATTCCAATGCATCCTTTACCTAGATCTCCTGTCACCAAAGTGTTATCCTTCTTAGTTCATCTTGCCAGATGCATCACTCACCCAGATCCATTGGCTTAGGTGCTCTCCAATAGATCCTTGCAAGATATAGCTTTCCTCATGTTTGATCTTGGTCCATTAGTACCTTGTCCTACCCATCTTGTTGGCAAACAGTTCTCTTTTGGATTTTCACTTTCTTTCAATTTGGAATCTTCCCTTTTGGGTCTTGAAGTATCTTTTCCAAGCAATCTTTTTGTTCACTCCTCAAGGTTTCCACAATCTTCCATATCATGGTATGCTATGAATGGGGCACTCTGAGCGTACGGTTTTGATCAAGTCTTTCGTTTGTTTCTTTTTTTCTTGTGGGTTACCTAGTGTCGGTTCCACACTGTTTCCTCCGGGTTTCATGTGTGATGCTGGGGCAATCCTTGTGTGTTTGTTTTGAGTCAGTCTTTCAGTCCTCTAGATGGTTGGTGACATGGCCTTGATGTTCTTGGTAACCTTGGCAATTAACCAATAGTCCTATAGAAATCTAGTGCTCAACTACATGGTGGTACTTCTCTTTGAAGTATCCCCTCGCTAAAAAAGCTTCAATGGTTTTCCCTCATGTCCATTATCCCCCATCCATATCCAACATCCGTCTTACCTACCCTAGCTTATGCATCAGTATCTCTTTGAATCACTCCTCACCTTTAGCTTCAGGGATCCACAATCCTAGTCTTAGGGATCCACCAATCCAAATCAATCCACCAAGCCTCATCTTTCGAGATCCACAATCCTAGTCCTAGGGATCTCCGAAACCCATCTTTCGCCAATCTGACTCTTTTAAATCCTATTGCATCAGCTTTATAATCCCCTCATCCATCTCCCTATCCTAGATTCCTTTTTATAGCGCTCTGCTCCTTTATCCTCCACCTTCCCTAAAGTCTTAAGCTTGCTTCCTCTTGTGCATCTGATTCTCCTTTATCATTCTCCCATAGTGAGAGTCTGAGCTAATTCAGCCCCTTATCTTTGCCAATCTAAGTTTCCTTGCTCATCCGAGATTCTTATACTTTTCAAGAAGCCATCGAGCCTCGCTTTCTCTCCCCGCCGCCTTCTTGAGGGGACATCTCACAGTCCATTCTCTCCTCTTCTGCTCTAGCCTTGGGCATCTTATTTTCTTATCTTTGATGCCATGCCACTTGCGGCATCACATCAAAGAGGGGCAAAATGTAGACACCTAAAAACCTTTAGAAAATAAAGTATTTTTATTTTCTGAAAAAATTTTGATGACATCATCATTTATTAATTAATTAATTAATTAATTTTTCTGCCATTAAATCCCTTTACCTTAATTAAAAATATTTAATTAAGGAATCCCTCCCAAAAATGTTAAAATCTTATTTAAACATTATTTCTTTATTTATTAATTATTTAATTAATAAATTGACCAAAAAACCCAAAATAAATAAAAAAATTATTTTTTGCCCAAAACTTGTCCAATTTCCTTAAGACCACTAACCTCTTCCAAAATCTTCTAATCCTTCTTTAATTTTGATTAAAGGCTAATCCCATCATTTCCTACCCCTAATTCCAACTCAAAATATTTAATTAAGATTAAATATTAATCCTCATGTTTATTAAAAAAGTTTTAATAAATATCTCCTCAACCCAAACCCTTGAAATAAATAAAACTTTATTTATTTCCTAAAAATCTAATTTATCCTCATCCTAAGAAGTTCTAGACTCTTCTAGAAAGTCTTCATCCTCATCCTAGGAAGTTCTAGACTATTCTAGAAAGTCTTTATCCTCATCCAAAGTCTAGACTCTTCTAGAAGATGTCTTTAAACCTAATCCTAATCCCCTCCTAACCTTGTCACATTCCCTAAACATGGGTTAAGACTTACTAACCCAAGCCAAAGTTAACAAATATCTCCTCCTTCACCTACCCTCATTAAATGTCATCCACTTGCCTATCCCTAAGCTAATCCTAAACCATCCTAATCCATCCTCTAATCATTTGCACAATCCTAAGCAAGCTTAAAACCCTCCTAATCAAGCCCAAGTCTAAATTTCTCTCATCTCCCTCAAAATATCTCAACCATAAAACTTTATGAAGCCCACTAAGCCATAAATGACTCTTCCAAGCCCTTTTATTGCTCTTACAAGCCATTATGAGGGTCTTTATAAAGATTTTATCCCTTGAGCCTCCTTTGTTGACTCATCCTTCCCCTTTCCTCCATCCTCTCACCCTGTGACATGTGTCACTCTCTGATTGGCTATAAGGAAGCACAATCCATGTGCTCTCCTCTCATGCAATCTGAGCCCTCCATGAGCTTTTTCCCATCCTTGCATCTTAGCCCTCAATTCCTCAAGCCTCTTGCTTATAAATCAGATCCTTCCCCTTTACAAAACAACACAATCCATGAAGTAAAGTGATAATGCCATTTTAAGAAGCCATTTTACATCAAAATCATACACTCACACCCAAATTCCAACTCCATTTGAAGCCCTTTTTGAAGCATAAAGCTTGAGCATACATCCTATCTACTTAGACAAAGCTACTCAACAAGAGAGCTTCTCATTGAGAGACCCCATTAATGGCTCATATTCTCAATTGAGAGCTCATCTTAGTCCATCTTGAAGTTTATGAATTTAGTTTAGTTTGTAGAAGCTTTATTTAAATTTGGTTTCTATTAGCATACTAACATTACTCATATAGAGATGAATGAAAGGTGCTCAAGTGATCTTCTGTTGAAATTTTGCCATCCCTACTAAACCTAGGCAATACTTTAGTGGCTCCTTTGGGTAATGGGGTAGGGTTTATAGCTAAGTTCAATGGTCCTATATTTTGAGCCCAAGGTTGATTTATGGCCATATTTAGTGGTGGTATAACTTGCAGAGGTTGGATGTTTATGATAGCAGGAATAGGTGTGTTCAAGGGAAGTAGAGATTGTACTAAAGGTGAAAAAGGAGATTGCTTTGGTGGTGAATTGGGCCTACTTTGACATTTAATGTTTCTCCTTTTGGTTTCATTGAAGTTAGGTAGGAATTTTAAATTCTTTAATGGCTCAAAGTTTTCATCAAGGATCCCCTTTTCTCTTTCCCCTCTCGTGTATCTACAGGTAGCTAGCTCAGTTTTAGTTACAAGTTCAAGGTCTTGTGGGAGCTTGAGAAAATCTATTCATAACTACTTCTTCTTGGACTTCTAGTACCCCTCTCAACAACTCAGCTCTTTCTTCTTCTCTCTCCAAAACAACTAATACATGTTGATATTGTTGACCTCTTCTGCATAGTCTCCAAGTGGTTGTAGCCAAATTTGAGACTATGTCTTCTTGGGTGTCTTCAAATCAAAGGTTAGGTTGTAGTACAGGGAAGACCTCATTATGTGGAAGAATCATTTTTATTCATTTCTTTTAGAATTTAGGTTATTTCAAAGGGACTCTCCCCAGAAGAGTTGTCAAAAATCTATTGGCAAACATATTGTCCTTTTAACAATTTATCAAATTTACTTTATGCCCAATTTTATGGAAAGAACAAGAAATTCACAACAGTTGAGAAAGTGTTATTGAATTTAACTTTCTCTTTGAATTTTCCTAAGGTATAGCTCCCTCATTAGATTTACAATGAATTTAAAATTATTTTTGCAATTTTTCCTGAAAGTGCCTAAGGATCACTCAACTGCTCTTTGGCAACAAGGCAATTATCAATACAAACTTCTCAACAATGAATAAATTCAAACTAACATGTGGAAGAAATCAACTTCAAATAATGAATCTTCACCAAAAAATCCATTATGAATCAAGAATTAAACTAAATGAACTTATAGTAAGAGAACAACAATCAAGATTTTCGAATTGCCAAATCACATTCACAAAGTAATAATGACCCAACACTTTGAACACCAAGTTTCAAAGTCCAACCCTGAAATTATTCACATATGTATATTAAACTTCCATGCACAAAGTCTTTGAAAGCAAAAACATCCATATACTATGTCAGATCACTATTTTAATATTATCTACTTTAACATAGTTTATATTATCTACTTCTATCTATCTATTGCTTAAACTAAAATCAGTCAAATGCCCTAGAATTTATAGTTTTCAAATCCAAAAAGGGCCTCCATCAAAACCCAACCCTTTTGGTTAACACAAGGACCATTATACAAAAAAAAAGTAGTTATCAAAAATGAAAAGGCACCCAAAGCCAACAGTTCAGTTTCCAACAACTTCATTGGTTTTGTCTTCCTCCCTAATGGTTTGACATACTAGCTTCTAGCTCTGAAACATGGCCATGAACTCCTATGTTGCATGGGAGTGAGGATTCTTCAAGCTCATCAATCAAGCTCTACAAAAATCTTTCTACCACCTGTACTCTTTCACTTTGAGACTTTGTCATGACATCATATTCTTGTTGAGGTGCAACATGGATTCAATGCTAGCTAGTGTAGTGAAGTCATCAGCTCTTGGTGATTAACTGTCTCTAATTTTCTCCACTACTTCATTGAAACTTTTTGTTAACATTTCAGCATCCATGTTTCCTTCATCAAATTTCAAGATGCCCATGGTATTTACAATTTTCATGTCCTTTACGAGTTCCTCATGCATCTATGTGATCATATTTTCAATGCCTTGCACCTCCTTGATGGTTTCCTTGTAGATAGATTCCTTCTAGTTCATATTATTTTTTAGAATAAAAAACATACAAGGATCCATGTTCTTCATAGGATTCTCATTTATGAACTTGAGGACTTTGAATCACTCAACCTTCATTACCTAAAAAACCATCGCTTGGCAATGCCCTAATTCTATCTCCCACCCTAGGACCAAGGTTTGAATTTATCCCAAAAACATCTCTCCTTCTACATAAACAATTGTAAACTCAAAAATGGATTTATTAACTTCTTTTATTATGCTATCCACCCAACTCTTCATGGCATCAGTAACTAGCTTTCCCTTCTGCATTTGCTTCATCAACTAATGACTCTCAGTAGAATTAAGATTGAATGGTTATGGGATCTAGACAATTATTGAGGCTCCAAGATTAATTAGAGAATCAATGCATGAAAACATGGCCATCACCATCCCCTTCAATTCTTTCTTCTCCTTGCTATCCTTTTTTGACTATGTGAGCATGTGGTCAATGAAAAACTTAAAGAAGTTATTGGCAATGCTTTAGTTGATGGTCCCCAGTTCAATAGAAATAACCTTGAACCCTTCATCGTCAATATCTCTAGATTCCTTCTTTTTCTTATAAGTGACCACTTCTGCAATGATTTTCCCTATCACCAGATCCTTAGTAAGATAAGCATCCATTTTTACCTTCTTTGATTTGGAACCTCTAGCTGCATTCCTTGTGACTATATCCTTCATTGGTGTGGACACTAGCTACAAAATCCTTTTCTTGTTGATTGAATTTGACAACCATGAAGGAATGGCAGGGTTCATAGGCGTCATCTAAGCATCTCTAGTCGGGGTTAAAAACCTAGGTTGATCCACTTTGGGAGCTTCAATAAATTGGACATCACCATCCCCACCATTAGAAAAATCTAGTTCATCACCTAAATCCTACCCCTGGGACACCATTTTCTATTTCTAGGCTTTAAGTTGTTTCAAGGCTTTTGACTTGGATTGGGACCTCATTCTTGGAGCTGTAGTTTGCAAGTAGGAGGGAGACTTCTTACTTTTATCTAGAACCAATGTATTACCTACAACAGGAGAAAATGGAATGTCAAATTGAAGTGGTTTAGAGGAAGAAAGCACCTCAGTAGGAGGTTCATTGATGACTCCTCGACTCTTTCTCTGTAACCAGTCATTTGTGTAGGTCAGTACGAACCTAACCCTCAAATTAGTATCATCTTCTTCATCTTTTCTCTATTCAACTACTAGGGACTTCATCTCACATGATTCTTTCCAACCGAGTTCAATTATGTTTGAACCATCATCATTTATTCCTTCTAATTTGAAATTTAGTCTAAAAGAATTGATTTGCTGTAGGGTTAGCCTTGAATGGTCTTTCCTTAGGACTTCCTCTTCATTTTTGAAGTCCCTCCAAAGATCTTCCAAATGTGGAGTGGCTGAAGGGTTGACTTCTAGGGTGACGATTTGGGCTGCATACCCCTTACTATCAAAGTCTCTTCTGCTATGATAGAAGCCAAGATTGAATCCGAGCAGATTGCTTCCAATGATGGAAGCATTATCCATGTTGTTGCAAACTAACAAACCCAATTTGGTAGGGAATGTTGTTTCCCAATCCTCTTGTGGAAGATTATCTTTAACCATTGAAAAGAGTTATCTACATAACTTAGCCAAAACAAAATAGTCTAGGGCATAATGAGGTAACTTCATAGGTTCATCATCAAACCCACCAGTTCTTAAGTATGTGAACCTAGGGAATTGGATGAAATAACTCCCATATTGTTGAACTAGCCTTTGTGCTTAGGGGAAATCCTAGGCATCTGTGCTCCCTTCAAGGACATATAGATGTTCTCCATCAATACATTATGCACTTTGCAAAAATCTTCTAGAACTTTATCTTTTTGCAATACAGGGGAATATTGGACAATAGCTATCTCTTCATTCCACACTCCATGGGGAAGAGAGGTGAGGTTACATGTGTAGGCAATATAGTTGAGGCCATATAGAAACCCTCGTGAGACTCTTTGGCACACTTAAGTTGGGTTCTCAATGAACTGGAAATAATTTCCACCCAATCCATCCACTGTTCACCCTTCAAAATAATTTCAACATATCTATACATCCATTCCTCAAACAAGAGTACATTAGTTGAACCCTTCCCTCTATGTAACAATACAACTAGGTCATGTATATGGGGTTTCATGTGATCCTTAGTAATGAACTTGGGCAACCTAGACCCTCCTCCATAATTGGCTTCAGTCCATTTTCTAGCAAGGGTGTTATGAAATTAAGTAGGAGTCTTACAGTATTCGGCCAAAGCTTGAGTGGGTGAAAATGCAGTGAAGGTGTTTGTTGTCAATCATAAAATAGAAGCAATAGTTTCTCTTGTGATGGAAAGTATGGTGTTGCCATTCTTACTCACTATACTCTTACTCCTAACATCATAGTGATCGGTACAGAGTTGTAGGAGTTCAGGACTTATGAAAGTAGGGGGAAAGGCGGAAGCTTCGATTAACCCACTTGTTAACACTTCCATACACCCGTTAACCTCGTTAGCATATTCTAGGAATTTTTCCTACAATTCCTCTACTTTTACCCCTTCTAAATTTGTATCACAGATAACTGGTTTCTTACATTTGAGACTTGAAACCTTATCGAGGAAATGTAAAACTAACTTCATTCTCAATTAAGCAAGCAAGGCTTTGAATAGATAAAATTTTGAAAATACACAAAATACAGAACAAAACAAAGATTGTTAAGTTCTCACCTCTTCTCCACTAAAACCCCAATAATTTTCTCTATCCACTTTAATAGCTCCTTCTTTCTACTTTCAAATCTTTGCATGATCCTTAAATAGGAAACTGAATGGGTTTTTATTAAAAGAAATTAATTTTGTGTGGAATTACAGAATGGTTATTAAACATTAATGACATCTCACCTCTCACAACCCTTCACATGTTCGAAAGCCTCGCTACATGAGCTTTTTATTTAATGATTTTTCCCTTATCAGTTGCATTAGTAATGATTAACTTAATCATTTTCTCTAGCTAAAGATTTACCCCACTTCCAATAATGATGGCTTCCCTCCTCAAAAATAGAAATGTCCTTTAACTCGTGATTCTATAACAAAATCATAAATTGCCTTGTGTGATGGTAGTGCACCATAATCTCAAGTTTGAAAATGCCAATCATATCTACCATGAACTAGTTTGAACTTCTTTGAACTGAGGTTTGATGTGCTTCAAAGTAATTCAAAACAAAGTGCTATTGTATTGATGAATATTCCCTACCAAAGGAAAGGATTAATATAAAACCTTATGTTGAACTACTTTGAACTGAGGTTTGAAGTGGTTCAAAATAGTTCAAAGGAAGGGACCATGACTGAGGGTGCTTATTACTTCAACCAATCACTTCAGGAGATGATGAATACATAGATAGTGGGGGAAAGGTTTCAATAAATGATAGGTGGGAATTTGAAGGGGAAAAGTTGGGAAATGGTGACTTTATATATGACTAACACCTATTAAAGGATTTTATACTTATAATAAAGTAAGGACTTTGTTAGGAGATTTAAATAAACTTTTGAAGAACCACTCTCTTAAGAGATTTTCCCTGACTCAATCTATTAAAATAATTCAATACTTGACCCTTCATTTTTCTCTAAAAGTATATTACAGATCTCCTCTCTTCAAAATCTCAATATGGTCCCCATATATGATATCTCTATTAGTTCCTTCCCTATGTAGGTTTCTCTATGTAAACTCCTTTCAAACTTATCCTTCCTTCATTCTATACTTAGCTTGCTTCTTCTCTCTCAAAAATCATACACTATCATCATATGATCATAGGGTAGGAACCCTTCTTAAATAATTTATCGTAGAAGTTCTACATTAGGATCAATGATCCTTATTTCATCCTTTTGCTATTTTTTCCTTCTCATTTTATGGTATTAATATCTCCCGAGAAAATGTGTAATCTTCTCCTTAATTATCTCTAAAATATTTAAATATTTTGTGGAAGTCAACTAAAATGATGTACATCAATGTTTATACAATTAAAAATTCATATGTCAAAACTAGTTTACTTGGCACTTGAATGTTCTAATGCTTGGTCATAATTAACATTCATGGTATTTCTTAGCTTCTATACACTTAGTATTAACTAACTTACCAAATGCCCCGTCTCTTTTGTGCTACTTGGCTTTTCTGTTGACTCAATCTCTACCAAGGTGCTCGACCACTTTCTTAGCTTATGATTAAATGTAGACAAGTTCTTTGTAGCCCAGCCTTCTCTGGATTATTCATCCATAGTGATGGCCATCCATTGCTTCCTTGGAAATGACTAAGTGTTAGACACTAATAGGAAACTTAGGATAAGAGATCAACAAAAAATCTCCTACACCTAAATTATTGATTCGATGCATTTTGTTTGCTCCTTTTTTTAATTTTTGATCATCATTAATTTTTCATTTTACAATATAGTTAAACAATATTTTAGGTCCTTGCATATGAAGCCCACCCTATGAATTTTGTGTTTTCTTATCTATTTTCAATGATTATGTTTTCTTTATCAATATGATGCTTTTTCATTTAGGGATGTATTTGTTTCTATCTTTTGTTTATAAAATTTTTGTTTCACTCTAAGACAAATTAGTGCTCCTGTATAGAGAGTTCGGGCCACTATTTTTCTTTGTGTGTTTGTTTCCTCTGTGTTAATGCTCCTAATTCATATTTTTCTAATAGAGTCTTATTCCTTTTTAATGCATATATCATTCATGGTTCTTAACATAATAGGCTATACTAGTATGGAACTTTTGTCTTTTACATGTGGAATTTACCTATAATGGTTATACTAAAATGTTGATTAAGATAGAATGTGTCTGCTTTGCATGTTTGGGATGCATATAAGTGTCACATCGTGTCTCTTAGGGAAAAAAATAAAACAAAATTGATGTATTCCTTACCATGTAAATTTTCCTTTGTTTATGATCATTTGGATGACTTATAATTCTTTGTATTTATGATTTTGATTGGGTAGGCTACACCCTATTGTTTGACATACAAGGAAGACAATGGGATATTGTAATTTATAGGTATGAAATATTTCTTTTTTATTCTATCTAATTCAAGATCTATCACATGATCTTTAGTAGATGGTTGCCATCCCCTATTAAGAAATTTTTGTGTAACTAAACTCTAAATTTGATTAGTATTATAAGATAGGATTCATGTTTTATCTTCGAGAATCTAGTGCAAGATCAAAATTAAACATGGTTTAATTTAAATAAGGTAAATAAACTATACATCATTTAGGAGTCATCTGTATGAAATGAGCCATCATGTCAACTAAATTGATTTCTTTCAAAAAATTCCTCCTAGATTTTTCTTGATGTGTGGGAAATGTATTATTAGTTCTAAGGATCTCATTCTTCTCAAGGAATCCATAAGGATAATATTAACTTCTTTAACTATGATGATCATATTTTGTGTAATGGAACCTTCAAAAATTAGTTGTTCTAACGATCTCATCCTTCTCAAGAAATCCATAAGGATAATGCTAACTTCTTTAACTATGATGATCATATTTTGTGTAATAACCTTCAAAAATTAGTGGTAATGATTGTATTTTTTGGCTTTTACATTTGTTTGTATTAAAAATGTTGTTTATAGTGAGAGAAAATTTTGTATTACATGATTTACATGTCAAGGATATTTATTTTCTAAATTAAAATCTGTTCCTTTTTAAATATTAATTCTTCCATTTTCTTCTACAAATTTAGTTATTATTTTCATGTTTTGTCTTTTGATTTTTTCAAGGATCTTTTGTTCCTTTTATGTCTATGTGAAAGGAAGAAGAGAATAGATATTCATGCTAAGCAAACATAAAACCAAAGAATACTTGAGCATAGTAACATTGTACAATAAAGAATGAGAGAAATTTTAACTTGTCAATTTTACCATATCACTCAATGAAAGCTCAATGTTGGCACTAGTTTACATTTGTATTGTTACAAAAAATAATTTATTGTTTATAAAACATTGGAGTTTACAACACACACATGAAGCATTGTGATTTTAAGTAGTCCTTTTATCTTCTTAAGAATGTTTTCATCTAGCTATGTTCTTGTCATCTTTTATCATTTTTGTAAATGCCATGAAAGTTATGAAAACAATAACAAATTTATTGTTTTTATTTCTTAATCTTATTAAATATTTTATCATTTTAAAATTTTACCTCTATTTTGCTAAATTTTTCCTAGTTGAAACACATTTAATTTAAAATATTTCAATATTTCATGTTTTCACATTTATCGATAAATGGAATGGAATGTTACTTGAGATTTGATATGTACCTCTATAGAATCATGCAATTTTAAATCCATTTTAATTGTAAAGGAATATGTATAGATTATATTGTTTGCATTGGCAAATTTTTTTTTAAAATTACATAATGGATCTCTAACTATAACTAATAAAAGGAAGTTTCTTTTGGCTGCAATAAGGTTTAAACATGCTACTAGCATTTAATATATAACCTCTATTGATGTTGGCTATCTATCCTACGGAAGTAACTACAGCTATTGTATAATTGAGGTATGTTACCAAACCTATCAATGAATTTTATAATATAGATCTACAATATATGATATACTTGCATGTAAAATTATGTCAATCTTACAACAAAATTGTAATTATTTACAATTAGAAATTTATTGCCTTTGTATTAATTTGTATTATATGTACTAAGATAATCTATAGATGAATTGGATCAGCTTGTCTTTAAAGGTGTTTGATTGACTAATCCTATATTTTTGTGTGGATGAAAAGAGGTTTGATCTTAAATCCTTCCAATAAAATGGGATGCAGATCTAGGGTGATTGAATTGAATGTTGCAGTTTTTTATACTTATGTTAATGCTACGTTTTTGAAAGGTACTTGTACTATAACAAGTTAATTGTTTCATTGTTATTTTTAGAGTGACATTGATGTTATGAATCAATAGAATAATTGATAGTTATATTTTGATGTTATGTAGTTTATATGTGTTTAAAAATCATATGTTATATATATATATATATATGATTGGCATTTTATTTAACTTCACTAATAAGAACCATCCCTCTATTTTATTGATTATTTGTACTAATAATAAATAGAATATGAAGCTAATTATTTTATTTCTTTGTATACCAAAGAAAGATATTTGCATAAATATCATGAAATACCTATTATAAATTGCTTATTTCAACTTATAAGACCTACCTAAAAAACATGGAAGACTCAGATAGATGTATTCATTAACTCTTCTCTCTTTCCTTTTGCTG
This sequence comes from Cupressus sempervirens, assembly GCA_028749045.1. Taxonomy (NCBI): domain Eukaryota; kingdom Viridiplantae; phylum Streptophyta; class Pinopsida; order Cupressales; family Cupressaceae; genus Cupressus; species Cupressus sempervirens. The sequence goes on from CM053783.1 coordinate 208,179,224, forward strand.
CAAAACTTGGGCTTGCCCTGAATAGTTTTGTATCTATTCATGTACAGTCTTCTATTGTTTGGTGATAATTTTATTAGTGTTTGGCTAACATTCTTTTATTTTGATGTATTAATGTATTTTTATATTAGCTTCTATAATTAAAAGAAATATATATTTTTTACAATATTTTTATCCATAGTATTGTGAATTTTTAAAAATAAAATATCACTTACAAAAGAATCTAATTTTTACGTAAATCAAGATTTAAATACTGATTTTACTATTGAGGAAAATGCTAGTTTTTATAATTTTACATGTTAACAAAAATATAAGTCATAGTCTCAAAAGTTATACATGTCTTGATCACTAGTTTCTTTACCATTTAAAATTTTAATATCTTATCTTGTTTAAATGATGTAAGTTATATTTTTCATTTACTATTATGAAACAAATTACTTATGAATTGATTTTGAATTTGTAGTAGGATTCATATGATTATTCTTTAAAACATGCTAGCTAAATGAAAACCTACATTACAAGTTGAAGAATTGTGGTTTGATTGTATTGTGCCCTATATATCTAATTTATCTTTATCAATGCTAATTTATATGAATACAAAAAGCTATTGTTTAGAAATTATTATGTTATATAATCTCTAATGATTTATTTATTTATTATAAAACTATTTTTTTATAGAGACAAAAATCAAATTATCTCTCAAAAGACAATAGTACTCCAATGTTTTAATGTCTTCATAGAGAGAAATTTTTAATAGTTCCACTTTGACAATCATTTTGTATTGGATGACAAGGCTAGACAAAATATAAATCTTAAAACTAAAATAATGAAGCTTCCCTACATTACCTATCTTTACATAGTTTAGTTGCTTTCTCCTTGATATTATTTGTTGTTAGTTACTCTGAGATGTTCAAGTATAATTTTGAGATATGATTAAGAAAATAATGTTCTAATTGAAATTCAGTCTTTGTTTAATAGTTTTCTACTTTAGTTCAATAATTATACTTTACTAATTAATGACACCTGAACTCTTTTTTGGGTGTGTAGAAATAACATGAAAACGTAATTTGGCATGAGTTTCTCTATAACGTTTATTTCTTCTTAAGCATTTTTACTCTAAAAATATTCAATTAATATGATTCCCCTTTGTAAAAGAATGTATATGATGTTCAATAGTTACCCTTTCCATAAATTCTACTAAGAAAAAAAATGTTAGTTATATATTTATCTTCTTGCTGTCTATAATCATTTTATAGAAGATATCAAATGTGGATAGTTGCACATTCTCTCCCCGCTAGTGCCACACTTTCATTTTTCTCATGCACCATAAATAGAGACTCAAGCTATTCATAGCCCTTGTTGTCTATAGTGATTTTAATCTATTATGATTCAGTGTACAGGTCTTGACACTACTCATGGGGCAATTATCTTGTCATATTTTAATTTTCTTCTATTAGTATCTAATATGCTCCACTTGATCTCTTCCCATTAGTTATTCAATATATGAAAATCCCTTGGTGATATCCCTTCATCCATTCTACTATCACCATATGTTTAATGATCGAATAAATGGTTGCACATGTTTGTCTCATGTCATATTGATAATTATCTACACCCATTTACTTAAATCAATAATCTATGTTTGAGTTGGCTTTAGTCCTTTCCTTGAAATTGATCCATCTATTTGACCACATGAAGTAGATAATCCCTATTGGCCAATACGAGATTATGATATAACTAGCACTTGTATCTGCAAGTTCAAGGTTATGCATAATCAAATAAAAATTGTGCTAGAAGACCAAGAGAAAATTGCTTTCACATGTGCATGGGGAACCTTTTGCTAGAATGTAATGCCATTCGGCTTGAAAAATGCTGGTGCAACTTAGTAGAGAGCAGTAACCAAAATTTTCCATGACATGATACATAAGACTATGGAGGACTATGTCGATGATACCTTGGTAAAAAGTGCTAAACACAATACTCATCTAGAAGATTTGGGACCCTTCCTAGATTGCACAAAAAAGTTTAGTCTTCGGCTTAATCTTAATAAATGTGCATTTGGTTTTACATTGGGAAATTTGCTGGCATACATCATGTCCACAAAAGAAATTGAGGTGGATTCAAAGAAAGTACAAGAAATAATGAATATGCCACCACCTCAAAAAATTAGCTAGATGAGAGGTCTACAAGGAAGACAACAATCTATTTGTAGGTTTATCTCACAGTTGGTGGATAGATCACAAGCCTTCACAAAGACCTTACATAAGGGTGTGAAATTCAATTTGAGCTAGGATTGTGAGCAAAAATTAATGTAGATCAAACAATATCTTGTCAACCCGCCAATCTTGATGCCTCCAATTCATGGGAAGCCTTTGATTTTGTACATTTTAGCAATGGAAACATCTCTTGGAATCCTATTGGCTCAAGAAGACAGTGACAACAAGGAGAGAGCTAATTACTAGTTTAGTCACACACTAATCACTTATGAGAAAAACTACAACATCATTGAAAAAGTTTGCTTGGCAATCATCTTTTCTTCTCAGAAGTTGAGACACTACATACTTGCCCACACTACATGGCTCATGGCTAAAATAGATCCACTAAAGTACTTTCTCAATAAGACAGATTTCACAGGAAGATTGGCTAAATGGGTTATTATACTCACCAAGTCTAACATTCAATATGTTTAACGCAAAGTTATCATGGGATAGGCAATTGCAGATTAGTTGGTTGATTCACCTATTCAGAATCTCCTACCAATGAAAATTGATTTCCCTGATGAGTCAATCTTGACACTCACACACCAAACATGGGTCATGTTCTTTGATGGGTCCTTTACCCAACATGGATCTGGTGCTAGATTACTCTTCATAACACCATAGAGATATTCATTTCCCAAAGCATACAAGATTCTATTCTCTTGTACAAATAACATTGCTGAATACGAGGCTTTGATCAATGGCATGAAAATTATAGCTGAATGGAGAGTGGATCGGTTAGACATCTTTGGTAACTCTTAGCTTGTAATCAACTAGGTTAATGGTGTATATCAAACAAAGGATGACAAATTAATTCCTTACAAATGCATGGTTGATGACTTAAAGAATTATTTTTCACACATCACCTTCTAGTAGATTCCTCACATAGATAGTAAAGCAACTGATGCTATGGCTACTTTGGCTTCCTTACTACAGATGCCTGAAAATGATCTCTGACATGAGTTCTTGGTGTAAGCGTTATGCTACCTAGCCTATGACACGCTTGATTCTAGGATGATATGTTCTATTTTAGGACAAGAGTCATCCCACTACCATCACATCTATTACTATCTCCATAATCAAACCATTTTGGAAGGTTAGACCTAAAATGAGAAATGTTATCTAATCTGTAATGCTTCATAGTATGTCATTATTACTGATGATCTATATAGGAGAGGTCTCAATGGAACACTCCTTAGGTGTTTAGAATGCAAAGAGTCCAAGCATGCATTAATTTATGTTTATGAGGACATTTGTATATCTCACTGAAATGACCTGACACTAGTTTGCAAACTCCTTAGAGCTGGTTACTATTGGCCTAAAATGGAGCAAGAAGTTATCAAGTACACTAGGTTTTGCAAGAAGTGTCAGCTTCATGGGAATTTGATCCATGCTCCAACTAGAGATCCGATTCCCTCTAAAAATGGGCCCTTGACTTAGTGGGTCAGATTCAACCAACCTCTTCTAATGGACATAAGTTCATTATCACAGCTACAGACTACTTCACAAAGTGGGTAGAGGAAGTACCTCTCATAGTCACCAATAGAAAAATTGTAGCTCTTTTTATCACAAACTAAAACATCTATAAATATGGTGTACCATCCTCAATCATTACTAACAATGGAGGACAATTCAAGAACAAAGACCTCAAGAAACTATGCAAGAAATTCAAAATCACACAACATTGGTCTTCAATCTATTACCCCCAGGGTAATGGCTAGGCTAAGGCATCCAATAAGGTCATCCTCAAAATTCTTCATCACATAATTACAAAATTAGGGAGAGACTGGCATCTTCAGATTAATCCAGCCTTGTAGGCATATGGAACAAGCATCAAGACTCCAATGGGTACAATGCCCTTTGCTTTGGTTTATGGAGCAGATGTTGTGCTCCCAATAGAGGTCAAGATTCCTACCTTGAGAATCTCTATGAAGGGCCTTATTACTAATGAATATTATAGGATAGCTCATCATCAAGAGCTAGTGTTGTTGGATGAATGTCAACAAGTGGTGTGTGATCATCTACGAGTCTATGAACAACAACTATCAAGAAGCTACAATCGGAAAGTCAGGCCACGCAACTTCTAGTTGGGTGATCTCATCCTAAGAGAGAACCCTAAGAATCAACAAGAATGAGTAAAAAAAGGGAAGCTTGAACCAAACTATCTCAGTCCTTACATCATTACTACAGTATATGGATCTGGTGCCTATTAGCCTTCCACAATCGAAGGAGAAGTGCTCAAGGAACCTATCAACACTCTCCACCTGAAGTGGTTTTATAGTTAATCTAATATCAATAGCTCTTTGTACATATCTAAATGTCCTTGAAAAATCATAAAAATTAGAAAAAGTCCTAAAAAAATGGTTACCCTAGTGAAAATCTAGCAATAGGCACCTTGGTAACACAATTTTTTTTTGAAAAAAGAAAAAAAAAAAAAAAAAATTAAAAAAGAGATAAATATTTTTTAAAAAATTTTAGAAGAAAAAAAGGTGCCATTGGTGAAAACCTAGAAATAGGCATCATGGTAGCAATAAAAGAGAAGCTCTGCCAAGAAGGTGAAAACTTGGTAAATAGGCACCTCTTATTCCCAATGCTCCATCTAGGAGTGCATCTTCTAGATTTCTATATAGTTGCTTTCCTACTTTTCTCACTTTTTGCTCATGTATCCATGGATTGAGTCTTATCACAGCTTAGAGGAATTCCCCTTTAGTGTCACTCTTTTTGAGATTCTCCTCACAAAATCTCTTGCACGATAGTCACTAGTGGTCCTCACTGCATGTGCCTACTATTGCCAATGTCACTCTCTTCAAGATTCTCCTCATAGAATCTCTTGTGTGATAGTCACCAATGGTCCTCACTACATGTAGCTACTATCGCCTCACTCTCTTTAAGATTCTGCTTATAGAATCTCTTGCATGACAATCACTAGTGATCCTCTCTATGTCTGCCTACTATCACCAATGTCACTCTCTTCAAGATTCTCCTTATAGAATCTCTTTTTCTATAGTCACCAGTTGTTCTAGCTATGTTTGCCTACTATCACCAGTGTCACTCTTTTTGAGATTCTCCTCATAGATTCTCTTTTGTGATAGTCGCCAGTTGTTTCAACCGTGTCTGCCTACTGTCACTTTTTTGTCAAGATTCTCCTGATAGAATCTCTTTCACAATAGTCACCAATTTTTTCAACTATGTCTACCTATTTTTTCTTAGGTGACATTTTGAGATTCCTTAATGGAAGATCTCTCTTGCGTCAATCATCAGTCATTCTAGCTATGTCTATCTATTGTCGCTCAGTCCCTTTTAGGTTCTTCATCTTGAAGATTCCTCTTTTGACCTCACTCACTAGTCGTTCTAATTGTGTCTACCTATTGTTGTCACCTTACTGAAGAGATTTCTTTCAAACATGTTCTAGACACTAACACTTGACATCAATCCCAAAATTGAACTCAAAACAACATACTTATTTGGATATGCTGAGCATTTTTTTTTGTTTGATTTGTTTTCACTTTATCATGTCCCCTTGAGCAACTCGATGATGTCATTTTTGACTAGAGAAGTCATGACTAGTGGCATGATCTTTTATTTGCTTTCTGTTTGTAGTTTAGTTCCAATTAGTTGACATATTCCTAGAAGAGGGGTGTCCACTATAAGAGCCTCCATCTCATATTGGATGGATGGGTGTACCTCAACTCCTTTCAATAGATATGTTAATAATGTTGGTTCTTCTCCTTATTTGTTAGAGTGAACTCTTAATGCTATAGTACATATTGATACTCATCCTACTATGTGAACGTATGGGTTATTGCGAGTATACCTAGCACATTTTTGTCTCAAGTTATGAATGCAAGGGTCATTGTGAACAAAATACTTACTAAATACTTAGCATGAGATGGATCTCTTGTGTGTTTGGTGTTGCTGCCATGCAAGTGACATTCTGGTCATCCTAACATTTATGTTTTGATTCTTATATTAACTTGCTACATCAAAGGGGATAAATGTTCTAGTCATTCTCACTTCTTGTGCCTCAAATGCCTACATTTAATCCTGAAAAAATTATTATAGATGTCTTATTCATATTCCTATGATTGCAATGTCAGTGGGGATTGTATGACATTTGGGGCTTCACTATATGCTCAGTGATGATAAATTTTTGAGGCTTGGTAACTAGACCTAGGGTTTCATCTAGTTTAAGGTTGTATCTAGCTTAGGGTTGCATCTAGCATAGCATTGCACTACATGAGCACATTGTTCAATTATAGATCTACTTGCATCCTTTGTGATGAGGAATTGTTAGCTTCTTAAAAGTATCATGTCTCTTATGATTGATTAATCATCCTCTTGGCCAATTTGACCATTTTGAATCCATTTTCAAGATCAAACTCAAAATCTGACACAATTGAGTGGCTCATAAATGCATTTTAAATTTTTTGGACCGATGCGATCGAACGCTTGTGCAGTCTGAATTCTTTAGATACTTTGTAAATCTTGGAATCTTTTCAACTTGAAATTTCTTCAAATTTCATCTTAAATTTGGAAAAAGTCAACTCCAGTCAACTTTTGGTCAAACTTGGTCTCCTAGACCTCAAAATCATGCTGAATTGACTCTAAATTTTCTTCTGATCATTCTGATCTCTTCTCCACTCTGGTACATCTCTCAAAATAATGTTTTATATCATATTTTTGGTGTGTCATCTTTTGATTTCACTCCTAAGGGGGCAGGATTATTACATCATTGAACTTGAAATTCAAATCAATTTGAATCTTTATTGCTTGGGGCACCTTGTTCCCATCTTATGTCCTTATCACTTGGGGCATCTCATTGCTAGGGGCAACTTGTTCCCCTCTATCTAACATCTTTTTCATCTATTTAATCTTGTCATCAGTATTGGTATCAATATAATTAGAACCTCAACTCCTGAGGATCAAGACTCATTTTGGGGATGATTCTATGACTCATAACTTTGATCTTGTTGTCTTTTATCAACTCTTAGGTATTTAGGTGTTCTATCTGGATCCTTAAAGGTTAAGCTCCATTCTGCAAATAATTTTTTAAATGCTATTAATCTCAAGTATCTAGATGTTCTATCTAGATCCTTAAAGGTTAAGCTCCATTCTAGAGATAATCTTTTAAAATGCTTATCAAATCTTAGGTATCTAGATGTTCTATTTGGATTCCTAAAGGTTAAGCTCCATTTTGGAGATAATCTTTTAAATTCTATCAATCTCGAGTATCTAGATGTTTTATTTGGATTGTTAAAGGTTAAGCTATGTTCTAGAGATAATCTTTGAAATGCTATCAATCTCAGGTATCTGGATGTTCTGTCTAGATCCTTAAAGGTTAAAGTTCATTCTGATGGAAACCTTTAGAATGCTTGTCATTTTAGGTATCTAGGTGTTCTACTTGGATTCCTTGGGATTAAGCTCCATTCTAGAGATGATCCTTAAAAGCTTACCAATTGGTCTTTGTATCATCAATTTCAAAACTTATCTCATTTCTTGATCCTCGCATCATTTTTTTTAATTTTCTTTGAATCAAATGAGCTTCTTGCACATTCATTCAAAGAGGGGCAAAATGTAATACCCCACAATTGGCTCATTTCCATAATAACAAATTCTGGTCTATTCTAATCAACCCTAAAGTCCTATTTCATAAAGCAATTCTCATTCTGATTATCGTTACTTGACTTAATTGTCAAATGCTGAAAACCCTAAATCTGCATTAATCATGCTATTTATTTAATTCCTAAAGTATTGACTCATATTAGTAACATTAAACCTATTGATTAAGATTTAATTTAATTTGAAGTATTTATGCTTTAATTAAATTAAATTATTTCCTAAGGCTAACGTACTAAGGAATTAAATTTATTTAATTTAATAATGCTCCCATTTTAATTAATTGAATGTAATTATTCAATTAAATATAAAAGGCATTTATGAGGTCATATATGATTTTATTAAATTAAATATCTTTCCTAAATTCTTTTCTCAGTTCTAAATGGAAACTCTGCTCAAGTAAACTATCTCTCGAATTGGAATCAATCTAGTTAACTTGATCTCACACCCTATGACAAGTTCAATCAATTATTCATCACACTTAGAGCTAAAATAGTTAACTCCACCTGCACAAGGAAGTTTCCATCTTGACTGAATCTTTTCTTCAATCCTAACCATCAATTCAAGTTGATCTCACTCATCGATGGATTCCACGAATTCTATTTAAGAGTCTCCTAATTCCTCATAATGGAGATTCATTTGAATTGCTATCGAATATCTACTAAATTGTGCACTCATTTCCTTACTATCATCATAGCTTTTTGTTGTTTATATTTAATATCATATAGCTTAATATGCATACATATAATATAGTTTATTTTATATGTTCTTAGATTAAATGCATATATCATTTTAGATTACTTGCATGTGCATATATATTAACCATTCTTAAACCCTTCATTCTAGAATGGTCTGATTGTCTGTGCCTCAAATCTAAGAGCATAAGCAGGTGAAATCCACCTAGATAGAAGGAAATAGGTCATTTTGTAGGACTCCTCTTGGGTGAACAATCTCATGTTAATTCCAGGATGAATCCACATATAAAGACCATGTTGATGTGTGTGTGTTAAACAGAGGCCACATTTATACATATACATTTTTGGCGCCTACAAGGTTCCACCTCTAATAAGGATAAAACCAAATATGTCAACAAGAACTGAGAAATTGTACATGATGAAGTTGTTGACAATGTCACTCCCAAACCTACTAAGGCAGCATTTAATCTCACAGATGGTCTCAATGTGGCAAAAAATGATGAGAAGCCTCCTCCTAACAATAAGACATCTAGGAACAAATCAAGAAAATCATGGGCCACACACTGTAAGCGAGAGTATACACCCTTGGGTGAACCTTTAGATGTGGTTTACAAAACATTTCTACAACACAAGTTTATTTCACCACTGGAAAACCCTCGCCCCTATGATCTGCAACCATGCCCACTATGGTGGAATGAAGCCTCATTCTGTGAGCATCACCAAAATAAGGGACACAAAACTAGCAACTGCATAAAATTAGGTGATAAAGTCCAGGACATGATTGATGCTAGTGAACTTGTGGTAGATGGACACAATAAGAACTTGGATCACAAGGCATTCAAAGAACCTTTCCTGGCCTATAAAAAAGGAGAGAATTCAAAACCAAAGCCCAACAACAATGTCAACTATGCATACTCCCATGATGACAACGTGGTCAACATGGTTGAACCTATGGATTTTAAATATTACGATGTCACTACCATTAAGGGAAAACAAGATAACAATAAATCCAAGCCACCATTTGTCTTGAGGGGCCCTACTTCAAACATAATGGATAACACACCCTCACAACATTGTGCTAATGTTGTCATGCATTTTTGCACCAAGTTGGTGCTCAAATGCCTTGCACCTTCTACTCCTGATCTTAAATAACATAAAGATAGAGCCCTTGCTAGTCCATCTAGAAAAGGTGCAAAACTCACAACAAACCCAACAACAATCAGATATAGTATTCTTGATCAATTGAAATAGACTAATGCTCAAATCTCCATCTTCAAGTTGCTTAAAATCTCACCTACTCATAGGCAGATTCTGGACAAAGCTCTCACTGAGGAAAATGTTCCTCAAGATCTTGATCTGGAGTGATTTCAATCCATGGTAGGTCACATTACCTCACCTTATCTTATGACCTTCTCTAAGGAGGAGGATAACTCACTAAGTCACCCACACAATCAAACTCCACACACCAAGGTTATGATACATTAGACACATGTTCGTTAGGTGCTCATTGATAATGGTGTTTGCCTAACCATTGTCTCTACTAATTTGCTGAGACAATTGAATTATTCTAAAGACTCTATTGATCCTTGATGCAAGATCACTATCAAAGCATATGACAAAGTTGAACAAAAGTCTTTAGATCTTGTGGTCTTACCCATTCGCGTCGGTCCTATAGAAAGGGATGTCACCTATCAGGTGCTCAACATTCCCTTGGCTTATAACACTTTGTTAGGATGGCCATGGATACTTGAGATGCACGCTATGCTATCCACATATCACCAATGCATCAAATTCATGTTTCATGGCTCTGAAGTTACTATTCCTGCCACTACTAGCTATACCTGCAATATGCTCAAAGCTACTAAAATTTTTGTTCCTGCTAACTAGGAATCCACTAATTATCATGACAATAAGCTGAAATAAATCAAGCAGTCATTCAAACTGAAAGAAATTGGCATGGGAGAGTATCATATTGAACTAGGGTTGTCATTAACATCTCTGCTAGAATCTCCTCGTCATTATGGCAGACCCTTAGAGGCAAAGAAGCCATTTGTGCTGACACCTCAAACCAAGTATAATGACACTTTTGTGAGGGATACAATTCCCTTAGAGGATGAAAATGAAAATAGAGCCATTGTTGCATGGCTTTATAGAGAAGAGAATCCAGTAGACTTAATAGACCAATCTCAAGAAATCACTCTTGAGAAATATGGGCCTAGTCTTAGGCTCATGAAGTGTTTTGGCTACAAAGTAACTAGCCCTATTAGGTGCAACAACAACAACCTAATTGACCCTATCAAGGCAACAAATTGAAGCAACAGTGATATAAGTGGCCTAGGATTTAAGAAGGTTCCTTTCCATTTGGGACCTAATAAATTCATACCAAAACCTAAGAGTTCATCTAGAAATGAGTTACAAGCCGAGTCAGACACTCAAGAGGAAAAATTTGATGATGAGGATCCATATCCTTATCCTATTCCTCATGATCTTGATAAATTCTTTATTGAGCTAGATGACTTTGTGCCATTTGTCAGCACTATGAATGATACTAGTGATTCTTCTAAGGACAATACTGAGCAACCCAAAGATAATTCAGAAAAGGGAGAGTCTAGTCAATCATTGTGTATTGAGTGCCTATGTAAAAACCAAGATGATAAAGGTGAGTATGTCCCTATCACTATTGGGGAGTTCTACATCTCTTTCCATGTAGCATTGATTCTAAGGAATATGAGTTTGACTCTCTTTTAGAAGTAACTACTGATAAAGACATTGACCAGGTTCATGTCTATGAAAACCAAATTGAAGTGGGTGAAATGTCTAGTGTTAGGTTGGATGGGTTTGATCCAACTAGTGTCCTAGAGTCATTAATTGTTGATGTTAGTACTCAGAGGCATTTGAACACACCTATCGACAAAGTCACCATAGGTCTTGAATTACTGGTCCAAGCACTTAATGACTATACTGTGAATGCAATTGAACCAATCACTCATCTTTCACTCAAAAATCCTAAGCTTATAGACTAGAATCCTAATACATCTAGTGAAGTCCCCACACTTCTGAATGACTATACTCTTGCCTACTACCTAAACATTATCAAACCTATAATGTCTTCCACCAATGAATAGAGCATCAACATGATTGAAGCTAGCATCAAATATCTCAGTCATAAAATTAAAAAGGAAAAATGCAAAAGGTCCGATGGTGAAAACCACAATGTGGCAGTGTCAAAACCCAAAAAAGTAAAAACAAAAGATGTATCCAAGGGTTAAAACCTCTTTGAGGCACTTGCAAATGATATTTGATGCACTTGCAAGTCACTTTTAGGAGATATCATTAGTTTTGATAGAGCCAACATAGCTAATCAACTTGGGTATAGAAGAACATCCTCATATGATACATCTAGCATAGTCATTGTCACCCAAAGAAAAAGAAGAGTTCATTGCCTTTATTAGAGAAAAGAAGATAAATTTTTCTTGGACATATTATGACATGCCAAGACTAGATCTTGATCTTATCATGCATCACTTGTCCATCAAACCTGTTAAACAAAAACTTTAGAAAATGCATCCTCATGTTGCATTGCTCATCAAAGAAGAACTAGAGAAACTTTTGAAGGTGGGATTGATCCATGCAATTGATTATACCAAGTGGATATCCAATATTGTTCCAATCTCCAAGCATGATAAATCTATCAGAGTTTGTATTGACTTCCATGATCTCAACTTGGCATGCCCTAAGGATGATTTTCCACTTTCCAACATTGATATGATAGTGGACATGACAATTAGCTATGAGATGTACTCACTAAGGAATGCGTTTTTTTGTTACAATCAGATAAAAATTGCACCAGAAGACCAGGAGAAAACTACTTTCACATGTGTATGGGGAACCTTTTGCTGAAATGTAATGCCATTCAATTTGAAAAATGCTGGAGCAACTTATCAGAGAGTAGTAACCATAGTTTTCGATGACATGATGCATAAGACTATGGAGAACTACGTGGATGATACCTTAGTCAAAAGTGCTAAATGCAATACTCATCTAATAGATTTGGGACCCATCCTAGATCATAGGGAAAAGTTTAGTCTTCGGCTCAATCCTAAGAAATGCACTTTCGGTTTTACATCAGGAAAGTTGCTAAGATACATCATGTCTACAAAAGGAATTGAGGTGGATCTAGAGAAAGTACAAGAAACAATGGATATGCCACCACCTCAAAACATTAGCCAGATGAGAGGTCTACAAGGAAGACTCCATTCTATTTGCAAGTTTATCTCATAGTTGGCAGATAGATCACAACCCTTCACAAAGACCTTACATAATGATGTGAAATTCAATTGAAGCTAGGATTGTGAACAAAGCTTAATGTAGATCAAACAATATCTTGTCAATCTGCCAATTCTAATGCCTCCTATTCATGGGAAGCCTTTGATTTTGTACATTTCAACAACTAAAAAATATCTGGTAATCATATTGGCTCAAGAAGATAATGACAATAAGGAGAGAGCTATTTACTACTTCAATTGCACACTAATCTCTTATGAGAGGAACTACAACATCATTGAAAAAGCTTGCTTGGTAGTCATATTTGTTTCCCAGAAGTTGAGACATCACATGCTTGCCCACACTATGTGGCTCATGGCTAAAATAGATCCACTAAAGTACTTGCTCAGTAAGGTAGCTCTCATAGGAAGATTGGCTAAATGGGTTAAGATATTCAACAAGTTTGGCATTAAATATGTTGAACGCAAAGCTATCAAGGTATAGGCAATTACAGATTAGCTGGTTGATGCACCTATTCAAAATCTCCTACCAATGAATATTGATTTCCTTGATGAGTCAATCTTGACACTCACACACCAAACGTGGGTCATGTTCTTCAATGAGTCCTTTAAACAACAAGGATCTAGTGCTGGATTACTCTTCATAACACCATAGAGATATTCATTTCCCAAAGCATACAAGATTCTATTCCCTTCTACAGATAAAATTGCTAAATATGAGGCTTTGATCAATGTCATGAAAATTGCGATTGAATGGAGAGTGGATCAGTTAGATATCTTTCGTGACTCTTAGCTTGTAATCAACCAAGTTAATGATGTATATCAAACAAAAGATGAGAAATTAATTCCTTACAAATGTATGGTTGATGACTTAATGAAGTATTTTGCACACATCACCTTCTAGCAAATTCCTAAAGTAGATAATAAAGTGGTAGATGCTATGGCTACTTTGGGCTCCTTGTTGCAGATGCCTAAAAATGATCTCTTACATGAGTTCTTGGTGGAAGCGTTATGCTACCCAACCTATGACACCCTTGATTCTAAGATGGTTTGTTCTATTGTAGGACAAGATTCATCCCACTACCATCATATCTATTTATATATATTGCTTCATGGTATATCATTATTTCTGACGATCTATATACAAGAGGTCTCGATGGAACACTCCTTAGGTGTTTAGAACCTGAAGAGTCCGAACATGCATTAATTGATGTTCATGAGGAAATTTGTGAATCTCACTCCAATGTCCTGACACTAGCTCCAAAACTCCTTAGAGCTGGTTACTATTGGCCTAAAATGGAGTAGGAAGATATCAAGTACACTAGGTCCTACAAGCAGTGTTAGCTTCATGGGAATCTGATCCATGCTGCAGCCCGAGAGCTAATTTAACTCTAACAATGGGCCTTAGAATTAGTGGGTTAGATTCACCCAACTTCTTCTAATGGACATAAGTTCATTATCACAGCTATATACTACTTCACGAAGTGGGTAGAGGCAGTACCTCTTGCAGTCACCAATGGAAAAACTATAGCTCTTTTTATCACAAACTACATCATCTACAGATATGGTGTACCATCCTCAATCATTACTAATAATGGAGGATAATTCAAGAACAAAGACCTCAAGGAACTATGCAAGAAATTCAAAATCACACACCATTGGTCTTCCATCTATTACCCCCAGGGTAATGGCCAGGATGAGGCATCCAAATAAGGTGATCCTCAAAATCCTTCATCGCACAGCTAGCAAATTAGGGAGGGACTGGCATCTCTAGATTCATCCAACCTTTTGGGCATATAGGACAAGCATCAGTACTCCAATGGGTAGGATGCCCTTTGCTTTGGTTTATGGAGCAGATGATGTGCTCCTAATAGAGGTCGAGATTGCTAGCTTGAGAATCTCTATGAAGGGCCTAATTGCTTATGAAGATTATAGGATACCTTTGCTTCAAGAGCTAGTGTTACTGGATGAATGTCGACAAGTGGCATGTGATCATCTACGAGCCTATCAACGATATCTATCAAGAAGCTACAATCAAAAAGTCAGGCCACATGACTTCTAGCTAGGTGATCTATCCTGAGAGAGAACCCTAAGAATCAATAGCAACAAGTACAAAAAGGGAATTTTGAACCAAACTGGCTTGGTCCTTACATTATTACTGCAGTATATAGATCTGGTGCCTATCAGCTTTCCACAATTGAAGGAGAAGTGCTCAAGGAACCTTACAACACTCTCCACCTAAAGCAGTATTACAGTTGATCTAATATCTATAGCTCTTTGTACATATCTAAATGTCTTGAAAAAATCATAAAATTTAGAAAAACTCCTAAAAATTTTTTTACCTTGGTAAAACCTAGGAATAGGCACCTTGGTAACACCAAAAAAAAATTGAAAAACAATCAAAAATTCAAAAAAAATCAAAAAAGAGAAAAATATTACAAAAAATTTTGAGAAAACAAAAAAGGTTCCATTGGTGAAAACTTGGAAATAGGCTTCATGGTAGAAAAAAAAGAAAAGCTCTACCAAGAAGGTGAAAACTTGGTAAATAGGAACCTCTTGTTCCCAATGCTCCATCTAGTAGCGCATCTTCTAGCTTTTTGTACAATTGCTTTCCTACTTTTCTTGCTTTCTTCTCATGTATCCATGGATTGAGTCTTGTCACAGCTCAGGGGCATTCCCATTTAGTGTCACTCTTTTTGAGATTCTCTTGATAGAATCTCTTGTGTGACAGTTACCAATGGTCCTCACTGCATCTACCTACTATTTCCAGTGTCACTCTCTTCAAGATTCTCCTCACAAAATCTCTTGCGTGATAGTCACCAGTGGTCCTCACTATGTCTACCTACTGTTTCCCTTGTCACCCTCTTTAATATTCTCCTCACAGAATCTCTTGCACAACTGTCACCAATGGTCCTCACTATGTCTGCCTACTATCACTAGTGTCACTCTCTTCAAGATTCTCCTCATAGAATCTCTTTTTCAATAGTCACTAGTTTTTCTAGTTGTGTCTTCCTAATATCACTAGTGTCAATCTTTTCAAGATTCTCCTCATAGAATCTCTTTCGCAATAGTCACCAGTGGTTTCAACTATGTCTGCCTACTATTGCTTGGATCACGTTTTGAGATTCCTTTATGGAAGATCTCTCTTTTTTCATTCACCATTTATTCTGGCTATGTTTGTCTACTATTGCTTAGTCCTCCTTAGGTTCTTCATCTTGAAGATTTCTCTTTTGACCTTGGTCACTAGTTGTTCTAACTATGTCTAGCTACTGTTGTCACCTTACTGAAGATATTTCTTTCAAACATGTTCTGGATACTGACACTTGACATCAATCCCAAAAATGAACTCAAAACAACATACTTGTTTGGATATTCTGAGCATTTTCTTTGTTTTCTTTGTTTTCACTTTATCATGTCCCCTCGAGCAACTCGATGATGTCATTTCTGACTAGAGAAGTCATGACTGGGGGCATGATCTTTTCTTTGGTTTCTATGTGTGGTTTAGTTCCAATTAGTTGACATATTCCTATAAGAGGGGTGTCCACTGTAAGAGCCTCCATCTATTATTGGATGGTTAGGTGCACCTCAACTCTGTTTAATAGATATGTTAATAATGTTGGTTCTTCTCCTTGTTTGTTATGGTGAACTCTTCATGCTATAGTACATACTAATACTCATCCTACTAAGTGAACATACGGGTCACTGCAAGTATAACCAGCACATTTTTGTCTTAGGTTATGAATACAAAGGTCATTGTGGATATAATACTTACTGAATGCTTAGCATGAGACAAATATCTTGTGTGTTTGGTGTGATTGCCATGCAAGCAACATTCTAGTCATCTTAACATTTATGTTTTGATGCTTATGTTAACTTGCTACATCAAAGGGGATAAATGTTCTGTTGATTCTGGCTTCTTGTGCCTGAAATGCTTACATTTAATCCTGACAAAACTAGAATAGATGTCCTATTCATATTTCTATGATTGCAATGTTAGTGGGGATTGTATGACATTTGGGGTTTTTCTATATGCTCAATGATGATAAATTGTTGAGGCTTGGTAACCAGACCTAGGGTTGCATCTAGCTTACGATTGCATCTAGTATAGGGTTCCATTGCGTGAACACATGGTTTGATTATAGATCTACCTACATCCTTTGTGATGAAGGATTGTCAGGTTCTTAAAAGTATCATGTTTCTTCACAACTACACAAATGATCGATTAATCATCCTCTTGGCTAATTTAACTATTTTGAATCTATTTTTGAGATCGAACTCAAAATCTGACACACTTAAGTAAATCAAAAATGCATTTTAAACTGTTGGGACCAATGCAATTGAATGCTTGTGTAGTCCAAATTCTTCATATACTTTGTAAATCTTGGAATCTTTTCAAATTGAAATTTCTTCAAATTTCATCTTAAATATGGAAAAAGTCGACTCCAATCAACTTCTAGTCAAACTTGGTCTCCAGGACCTCAAAATCATGCTAAATTGACTCTAAATTTTCTTCTGATCATTTTATTCTCTTCTCCACTCTGCTACATCATAATTCTTTATATCATATTTCTAGTGTCTCATCTTTCAATTTTTCTCCCAAGGGGGTAGAATGATTACATCATTGAACTTGAAATTCAAATCAATCTAAATCTTTATTGCTCGAGGCATCTTGTTCCCCTCTTATGTCCTTATCACTTGGGGCATCTCATTACTAGGGGCATCTTGTTCCCCTCTATCTGACATCTTTGTCTCTATTTAATCTTTTCATCAATATTGGTATCGGATAGTTATCGGTATAATCTAAACCTCGACTCCTGAGGATCAAGCCTCATTCTAGGGATGATTCTATGACTCATAATTTTGATCTTGCTATGTTTTATCAACTCCTAGGTATCTAGGTGTTCTATCTAGATCCTTAAAGGTTAAGCTCCATTCTAGAGATAATCTTTTAAATGCTATCAATCTCAGGTATCTAGATGTTCTATCTAGACCCTTGAAGGTTAATCTCTGTTCTAGAGACAATCTTTTAAATGCTTATGAAATCTCAAGTATCTAGATGTTCTATTTGGATCCTTAAAGGTTAAGCTCCTTTCTAGAGATAATCTTTTAAATGCTATCAATCTTGGGTATCTAGATGTTCTATTTGGATCCTTAAAGGTTAAGCTCCATTCTGGAGATAATCTTTGAAATGCTGTAAATCTCGGGTATCTAGATGTTCTATCTAGATCTTTAAAGGTTAAACTTCATTCTAATGGAAACCTTTAGAATGCCTATCATTTTAGGTATCTAGGTGTTCTATTTGGATTCCTTGGGATTAAGCTTCATTCTAGAGATGGTCCTTAAAAGCTTACCAATTGGTCCTTGTATCATCAATTTTGAAACTAATCTCATTTCTTGATCCTCGCATCTTTCTTTGTTATTTTCTTTGAATTGAATGTGTTACTCACACATTCATTTAAAGAGGGGGAAAATGTAAT
Organism: Cupressus sempervirens; assembly: GCA_028749045.1. NCBI lineage: Eukaryota > Viridiplantae > Streptophyta > Pinopsida > Cupressales > Cupressaceae > Cupressus > Cupressus sempervirens. The sequence goes on from CM053783.1 coordinate 208,197,550, forward strand.
ACCCTAAAATTGGCTCATTGCCACAGTCACCAATTTTGGTCTATTCTGATCAACCCTAAAGTTCTATTTCATTAGGCATTTCTCATTATGATTGTCGTTACTTGACTTAATTATTAAATGTGAAAAACCCTAAATCTACATTAATCATGCTATTTATTTAATTCCTGAAGTATTGACTCATATTAGTCACATTGAACCTATTGATTAAGATTTAATTTAATTTGAAGTATTTATGATTTAATTAAATTAAATTATTCCCTAAGGCTAATGTACTAAGGAATTAAATTTATTTAATTTAATAATGCTCTCATTTTAATTAATTGAATGTAATTATTCAATTAAATATAAAAGGAATTTATGAGGTCATATCTAATTTTATTAAATTAAATATCTTTCCTAAATTCTTTTCTCAGTTCTAAATGGAAACTCTGAGTAAACTATCTATCAAATTGGAGTCAATCTAGTTAACTTGATCTCACACCCTATGACAAGTTTAGTTAACTACTCATCACACTTAGAGCTGAAATAGTTAACCCCACCTACACAAGGAAGTTTCCATCTTGACTGAATCTTTGCTTCAATCTTGACCATCGATTCGAGTTGATCTCACCCATTGATGGATTCTAGGAATTCTATTTAAGAGGCTCCTAATTCCTCATTATGGAGATTGAATTGTATTGCTATTGAATCTCTGCTAAATTGTGCACTCATTTGCTTACTATCATCATAGCTTTTTGATGTTTAGATTTAATATCATATAGCTTAATATGCATACATATGATATATTTTATTTTATATGTTCTTAGATTAAATGCATATCTCATTTTAGATTACTTACATGTGCATATAGATTAATCATTCTTAAACCTTCATTCTAGAATGGTCTGATTCCCTGTATCTCAAATCTAAGAGTGATCCAGTGGATATTTTTAGTGAGAATTGAAGTGTCTTCAAGTCTCCAGATTTTTGCACCATCAAAAAGATCTCAGCGTCCTAATTCCAACGCAACTTGAATGGAGCAAAAAGGAGTTTGTTTGTGCAAGTTGCACTCGGTCAAAGTTTTGGTCAATAGGTAGCCCAGAGGGCTAGATAAGGGGCAAAATCAAACCACCTCAAAAGTGGTCAACAATGGATTTCAAAATGAAGAGTCTGATGAAAGCTTTCCAACGACGTTTGTTTCGTCAAAAACGGAGCTCATATGAAGAAGTTATGACAATTTAAATTTTGGAGGCAAAAGGTAATAGTTATGATGTCAGCAAGATGACTAAGCAAACTATCAGCATTTTTATTCAGTTACATACTAACACATGTTGAGTAATCAACAAATTGAGAAGTGCCACATGGCTTATGTGATGGCATTTTTAAAAAAAGAGAAAAAACAAAAGACTTGTGCTAAAGAGGTTTGAAAGTTAAACCTCCTTATTACTATTCCATTACCTCACCAACAACCCATGTGTCTAACTTTAGATTAGTTTGGGAAACATTTTATTTAATAACGACACCCTTTACAATCTGCCAAACCAACAAAAATTTTCCATATCCCTTAGAATCCGCTCATTCATTAAGTCACCCACACAAATTTCAGGTTAAGTATACGTGGTAATTAGTAAGAGGATAATGGTTGAAAGATTTCTATGGGGAGTTGAATGGTTAAAAGAATATTGAGCCGAGTGCTTTGTTATAATAAAGTTTATTTTTATAAAAAAAACAAGCCTTTAATGTAATATGTGGAAACAAATACTCCAAATTTTTAAGGGCTATTTTGTTATAAAATTTGTTATGATGGAGTTAAGGGGGTTATTTTGTTATTTCAAATTGGGCTATCTAATTATGGTGATGGTTATATGGTTTTAAGCCATTTTTGGATAAAATCATGTATAAAAAGGGGTGTAGTCCTTTGGTAAGGGTATTATTCAATTAGACTTTGGAGAAGGAATTCTTGTGGGAATTAATCTTGGAGAATTACCTTGTAAGTCTATGGGAAATTTTCAAGTCCAGGTGATGAAGTTTTGAGGGAATAGGGAGATTTTTGGAGCCATTTTTGTACTTCAAAGAATTGTTATGTTGTCGAAGTGCTAGAAGAAATGGTCTTGGTGCATAATTGTAATTGATTTTTGGAGATTAATCAGACTGGTTGTACTCTATTGGAGCCGACCCGGAGATGTAGTCAAGTTTGTGGTGAACTTCAAAATCAAACTTGTTTGCACTCTTTATGTTCTCTCTCAATTCTATTTATTTCACCTTAAATTATTAAGTTTTGATGCATAATTTGATTTATGTATAAATGTATTAAGACTTCCGCTAATTTGATTTTATTTAAAAATTTAATACTACAATTAGTCTAGATCCGTCAATCAGATCAAAGAGCATAAGTAGGTAGAATCTACCTAGATAGAAGGCAACAGGTCATCTTGCAAGACTCCTCTTGGGTGAACAATATCATGTTCATTCTAGGATGAATCTGCATATAAAGGCTGTGTTGAAGTGTGTGTGTTAAATACAGGCCACATTTACACATATACACATCTCATTTCTTCAACTTTATCATCACACACATAACTTCTAAAATCTAAATTTGAAAGATAAATTTTAGAGTTTTCTTCTTGATTCAAATGAGCCCGATAATAATAATAATAGTCATAACAAATTCTTCTTCAAATATGTCTAGAGTAAAGCTAATATTTTTGCATATGGTTTTACTCCAATATGAACTTTGGAGAGGAAGTTGCATCTTAGGTTTACTAGCCTATTAAAGTAGTGTTACACATTGAGGTGGAGCAGAGTATATTTTTTTGGCCTAGGCCCTAAGAAGGTGAATAGATGGTTTCCTTCAAAATTTTGCATAGTTCTTCATATGGTTATGTAACTATAGAGTTTAAGCTGGTAGACAACATATGGAAAGTTGTAGGGTTTGGTGAGGCAATTGAACATATATATGAAAGAGATAATGTAATGCAATCATCCAAGTATAGTTTTGATGGGATGTCTAGTATTAATATAACTAAGGCTAAAGTTATTCGCTACCTAGTTATTTAGATAAATTTTGACTTATTTTAGGTCATATGATTTTTGAGAGAGACAAATAACCATCTTGAATCACAGGTAACTTGTGGATATGGAGATGTATAAATTGTAGCTAAAAATAAAAGCATAATTTGGTATTGTGATTTCTCACATATGATATCTTCATCTAAAGTAAAACAATAATAATTGAGGTTTCTGAAGTATGCATTTTCAAATTAGTTGAGGAAGAGAACTCTAAATTAGGTGAGGAACATAGAGACATTGTTAAATTCAAAGATAGAGACAATGTTAAGTTCAAATCAAACAGTTAGAAAGTTTCTTATTCTCTTATCAAAATTCCAAATACATGCCCCTTGTGTTTGCATAGTTATACTCACAAAACTAAATGATCATATTATTTCTATCAACTAAGTTGAAAGATAATGCCCAATTCAAATTTGGAAAAATAGAAATCAACATCGTGTTGTCAAAATTTGACAATTTTTTTTAGTACTTGAAACCAATTTCATGCGCACAGGCACGTTACTTTACTTAAAGGAAATCAGATTTAAGTCTTCAATTAGATAGAGGATTATGTTTTCAAAGAGGCTTGTCTCTACAAAAGTAAAGCCCAAATTTTATTAGAGCAATGTTTAAGAACTTGAGGCAAGAGGGACTTGCAAAATGGATACTTTTAAGATTTAAAAGAAATTACCTAAATATTTGACTGTGTTAGTATATAAAGGCCAATAGTCTAATTGGTCTCTAATGGTGGATTTGCATTTACAAGAAAACTTATCTGTAAGATGTCTATTTAAGTCCACTTCCTGTAAAGTTGTCCACTTGAAATGACCTTGAATTTGTCTAAGTTGTTGATAGAGCTAAGCTATCGATATCCATTTTTGTCGGCCTACTTGGGTTGACAAAAAATGAGTAATCAAAAAAATTGTGCTTGGAAGGCATCACGACTCTGTTTATTGCATCAACATATTTTTGTTTAAGGTGTGATTCTTTTCATTGTGATTAGCTCCAATGTTCTTTGAGGGGAACAAGAAGTTATCAAGAAGAGGTCATCTCTCATTTCTTTCATACTCTTCCTTCATGTTATGTATATCATCATCATTAGTGACTGAGATCAACATTTAGGACAAATACCTCCTCTACATAGTTTGATATCTACATAGTTTGAATGTTGTTTCCCACCACTCAATCCCAACTGCACGCTGTCGATTTGTACTAGATGAGCATGGTAATCCAATCCAAGATATGTTCCTAACTTAATGTTTCCAACTTAAACCATGAATAGGATAGTTACTAATGGAGGATCCCCTATTAAGTAGCCTATTGACTAATTAATTAGTTCATTATCTCTTAAGTCCTGATCAATAATATGTTTCAAGTGGTTGGTTAAGTATTAAGTCAATACACATTTATTGATTTTTATTTATAGTTATATAGCTCTATATGTTTTATATTATAATATTTTTAATTATATTATATAATATATAATTAATTTATATTATTATTAATATTTGAATTATTACTTATATTTCAAAATAATATATTTATTATTAATTTGATCATTTAATTTTGAATTATTATTGTTATCTATTATTTGAAAGATCATGAAACTTTATTGTTATCTTTTTAGGGTGGGGTTCTTACTAGACCTCCTAGAACTTTTCTTGCTTCTACCAATATTAGTGTCCGAGTCAATAAAACTAATCTCCTTCTATTATCCAAGGGAATTTTTAGTTTACTTTTTTCTCTTCACAATAGATCTAGGGCCCGAGTTAGTGGAAATATAGATGGTGGTAATGACTTCAAAGTTATCAGATGGTGATGAGTAAAGGGCACAATGAAATTTATATAGTTTAAACATAAATCTTGGTGGAGGATGTAATAAGATTTTCCTTTCTAGCTTTGTTTTCATGGAAATTATATACACTATCTTTCATGGAATGCATAATCAAATGTGGGAAGGATATTAAATCACAATTCCAAAAATGATTCAGAATAGGAAAGACGTATTAGTACAACACCTGAATGTGATCCTCCAACATAATGTAGTGCATTATAGCATATGATACCAACTCCCAGAGTTTAGGAAGGTCTTCCCTAGAGAAGCCACCTTTGTATTCACACTAGATCTTCCTTAGAATGAAAGAACTTTGACAAGCTCACTTCATTTATGACTTTGGATTATTTTTGCCAGCTCTTTCCTTCTAGTAAAAAACCACCTACTTCTACTATAAGATTTTCCATAATTTCAAAGGAGATCCTGTTAAAAGTGACACTTATGTTATCCCAGGAATAAATTGCAAGGAAACATTCTCATCGAACCCTTCAATACACACCATAAAAGGAAAAAGGTTACGCTTGCTCAAATAGATGTACACCTCTCTTTTGTCTATCATCTGTTTTTCAATTTCAAGCGGCTTGATATGGTTAGATCTAGCCACCATATCTTTTTCATCAAGCTCAACCATAAAACTCTCCCCACCCACCAATATTCCCTTCTTTCAAATAAAAAATAAATGACACTTACCATTTTATGATTACGATAAAGCACATTTCCCCATTGCCAACCTCTCTTCACATGGGTGCAGGGCATATTTTTCCTCATGTTGAGACACCTCCAAGTACATCACCATGTCATTTTAAAATGCTTAGAATAAATATAATGATGGTTAGTTGGTATCCCTTATTTTTGTAGCCACTTTATGTTGACAAAATCCTTGTAGATTGTCCTTTCACTGATACCATAAGTCTATCTAATAAATATGCCATAAAGAATAATGATATCAATCTCATCATTTTGATTAAATTCAATACGGTTCACAACCCATAATTTAATCCTCCCACCTAGAGCAATGATAAGGCGTCATGTGTTGTAGTTGTACATATCACTAAGATATTTGAATTTTTTTTCACCCTCCACATAAGGGTATGAGAAGAATCATGATGGGCCAATAATTAATGATGTGGAAAAAAAATAACTTTTCATCTGAATTTAATGAAATTAAAAGAGTTTCTTAAGGAAATTATCAGCTTTCTATTCATATAAGTGCTATCAAATTTTGAGTTTAGTAAGCAATTATTACTTATTTCCTAATGGAGTCACTTATAAAGTATTGATTTACGTACTGATTGGAAACAAATACAACTTAAAAATGATATAACCTTATTAAAATATAAAAGATGTGGCACATTCTATTTTTTTACTACTATGAGAGAAACAAAAATAATAATTATTTTTTAATACTTTTGAATGAGTTAAGGTGGTCAGACATGAGAGGTTTATTATTCCAAAAAATATTGTAGGAGAAAATTAAAAATTAATTATTTCTATGGAATAAAATTACAAAAAAATATGCGTCACATCTAGGTATGAGTCTACTTCTTACATCTAGAATTTTAGAAAAATATGCTATCATTTGATTGTGATTAAGGTGGTTAGACATACACCTATTTCTTTTTTTTTTTTGAAATGTTTTGTACTTTTGCATTGACATTCCAAATTTTGACCAATTAAATTATTATTTTATTAGAAAAGAGCTGATATTTTAGAAACTACATTCAATTTTATACAGATTCTATTCTTAATTTTTTTATATATAAGGCTAATAGCTAGTTCAAGCTTTCACATCAAGTTGACCATCATTGATGTCTTGATTTTTCATTGCTACTTAAGGCCATTGTTTGACCAACCATGATCCTGCACATACCCATAAGTTTGGGTGGATGGTGTGAGATGTTTAATGTTATTCCACCTTTGCATAATGCTGAAATTATGACCAATTTTCACTAAATCATTAGCCACATTGTTTCTCTCATGATAGACATGAGCCACCATCATCTCTTGAAGTCCAGTCATAAGGGCACAAAAATTCTTGAATAATTGAATTAATCTTCCAATTAATGTTTCTATCATCTTTTACTGCATTGACAATTAAAAGGGAGTCTCCCTCAATAGACAAATTCTCAATCCTCCATTTACTAGCAACATTCATGTCATATAGCAGAGTCATGGCCTCAACATAATTATTTGATTTCATCTCATAGATACCAGAAAAGGCCACAATGAGCCTTCCCTTTTCATAATGGATCACCACCTACCAAAGTATTCCTATTTTTTATAGAGCCATCAAAGTTGAGTTTCATCCATGAAGGAGAGGGAGGGGGGTGGTTTCCAAATAGTGTTATATCTAGTATTAATTTTGGAATTATCAAATTTCTCCACAATATGAATGTGCCCCCATTTATTAGCATACTTTATATCATTGTCTTTTGGCATGTGGGGTAGGTGGTGGTTTCCAATTCCAAAAAATCATGCATTCTTTCAACAACTTCCCAATCCAAAAACCACCATGGAGGGGGAAGATGAGTTATCTTGAAAGATACAATTGTCGTGTTCTTTCCAAATCTGCTAACACACAAAATGGGGGTCTGGCAATCTTCTAGAAAGTTTTTAAAACTAGGTAGGAGGAGGAATGATGTAGAGCTCTCCCTTATACAAGAAAATAGGTTGTGGTGCTGCCTTAGATTGCTTCAAGCATGTCCAAAATGGAGTCAAGAGAGGTCTCTACACCTTTAGAATAAAGTTGCTCACAAACATGTCCTAGGCACCCAAAAGAGTACAACTAGGTCTAATAGCACAAAATCACTAATTACTAGGTTTATGCCTAAAAGGGGAACCTCTATGTTTAAAGGAGAATGCAAAGGTTCCTAAACATTCAACAAGCTCAACATGATGGGTCAAAATAACATAACTTATGCCAACAATCTCAAGTTAGCAAAACTAGCTTTTAGGCTTAGGAGTCTCAATTAGCCATGGTATTTGTGAAGAAAGTATACATTGGGCTAATGATCAAGCTTAACCACCAACTTTTAAGAAACTAGAGGGATCTATCTAAGATTAAATCCCACCACTAGTAAGGTTTTATCCATTCCCTAAGTGAATGTATCACTTCAATACATGTTGTCCTACACTAAACACATAGAGATGTTTGGCCTATGATTGGCTAGTAAAATTAGATTCCTTTATTTCCAACCCCCATCCTTTACAAGTCCTATAATACATCCTCCTAAATTGCATTTTATTAGATCACATGAATTTCCCACAGAGTAAATGCAAGTTAGGAAATTTTTGCCAAAACTTGTCAATGAAATGAGGGTTTTGGTGCACCCGAGGAAGAATGTTAAGTATCTCTCGATTCTTATCACTTAATTTCTTCAAACCATGTGCATTCTTCTCCGAAAACATTCCAATTTCAGGATTAAACATTCATTTACTGCTGTCAATCTATACCTATCTATACACTTATGTAATGTAGAAAATTGCAAGGAAAAGTGGGATCTTTTATTCATTCAAATTTCAAAATTACATGTTCTCTATCTTTCACCCGATTGAAAGGGCTATTTGAAGACCTTTCCCAACTAATCCAACTAATTTTCAAAGGTTGTGATTCTTGGGAGTGATTAAGTGACAATTTGTTAAATGTAACAAGAATTTGTCAGCTTTTACCAAGCAGTCAGTGTTAACAAAGCTCACTCAAGCATTGAAGAAAATACCCCATATGTGTCGAGTGTTCAGTGTTAATTGAGTTTGGAGATGGGTGTTGACTGAATTGGGTTAGTTAATGAAGGAAAGTCAGCAAAAAAGCTATACTAACTAAGTTGGGTCAATTAACAAAAGGATTCCCTATGTTCATCGAGTACACCATTTAGAAACCTAAGAACACACCTATCATATCCTAGGACTAAGAGGTGCCTACTAACCATAGTAAAAAGCTCATAGTTTATAGATCACCAAATGGGGACTAGTTATTACAAATAGGCTTATTTCAAACAAGAAACTAGTTCTTAGATATTGTGGATGCTCTAGAGAGTGGAGGAATAGGTGCTCCTACACCTTACTCCCTTTCTTGAAAAATTCAAGTCCCACTCAAGGATAGTTGTTGAATAGAAGTACCATGCTTGGTACTGCATTCTTCACTCATCCATGTAGCATTTATGTCTAGAAAACTAATGAAGGGTGCTCCCCTTAACACCATAAACTCATTATAGAAGAAAAGAAACAACAACAAATGCAAGAACAAAATATTGACTTCTTATTTGTGACACAAATGTGGTATTATAGAATTAACTGGTAAAATATGCTAACCTATATGGGTGCCTTCATTACAATAAATCTGCAAGACAAGCTGCAAACTATCACCTATAGTTATCTTAGACAATATCCAGGCCTTTCTTAAATAGGCAATTTTATGCTGCCCAAGAAGGTTCTAGACAATGAAACTTAATACCTAGGGCCAAAAAAAACTAACAATACATGTAGAGTTAGCCAAATACATCTTTGACAATTATTTTAGATATTTTGGGTAGCCCAACTTTGACAGGCCATAACTCACTAACCTTTGCTCTAATTTGCTATTATAGCGACTTTTTAGAAATGCCAGTTCCGATTTATAGGCTTGGAACCACATTAACACTCTTCTATTGAGTTTTCAGACCTCATCTAGGAAATCTAAGGCCTCCAATGGTGAGCTTGAAGATTTTTCTACAAATTTTTCCACCAAAAATCCACAATAAATTCTTTGATACATATGCTTGAGAAATGAGATTTTTATGGTAGGCTTACAACTCTAAAATGAACCTTCCTATAGAAAATGAGAACATTCCAAGCTCGTACGAAAAACTTATTAAAAATAACAAGCTCCCAAAAATAGCAACCCCCCCTGTCTACTAGTCCTTATTAAAATAGACAAGACTAAAATATAAATATTTTTGGGTGATGCAAGATTGCTCTTACACCCAAGATGCTTCTACATTAGACACCCAAGGTAGTTTTAGACGTGACCCTATCACGTCTTAGGTGTTTAGAGGAAAACCAAGATAGTTAACCTCCTCCTTTACTAGCCATGATGAATCGTCAATTGGCCTCCCTTTCCATTTGACCAGATATTCCTCATAAATTTTGTTCTTGGTACTTTTTCCAATACAATTGTCTAGCATCTCCTCAATCTCCTTTGTAGCCAAACTAGTTATTGGAATACTCTAGTGCACTTCTACAACTTCATCTCCATCACCTCCTTCATAATACTCTATCAAATTCAAAATATTAAATAATGGTGAAATATTCAATTCAATAGGAAACTACACTTCATAAGCATTTCCTGAATCATTCATTTTCACTAACTTGCACGGTCCAAACTTCTTCATCTTCAGCTTATTATATGTACCCACTAAAAAATGATATTTTCTCAAATGAATTGTGACTTCATCTCCAATCTAAAATTCCTTATACCTCCTTTCCATGTCTTTCTTAGCCTTATACTGTGTATTCATATTTATGATGTGCCTCCTCCCCTCCTCATGGATGTTCTTCAAATGTTTAGCAAATTCTTCTGCTTTAGCACTACTCATCTCTCCTTTATCCAACTACCTCAATTTAGAATAATTTCTCAGACTAATTCCATATATAATCTGGAATGGTGATTTACCAATACTCATGTTGATAGATTTATTATATGCAAATTTTTTTTATGGTAAAATTATATCCCATCCTTTTGGTTTGTCTCCAACCAAACATCTTAGTAAGTTTCGCAAATTGTGATTCATAGCTTTTGTCTGTTCATCAGTCTGTGGATGATGTGATGAACTAAACTTAAAAAATTTCTTCAACTTCTTCCATAATGTATGCTAGAAATACCCAACAAAGTTGGTTTCTCAATCTAAAACTATACTCATTGGCAGATCATATAGTCTCACCAGTTCTCCGAAAAAAAAATCTACTACATGAACAACATCACTAGTCTTCTTGCAAGGAACAAAATGTGCCATCTTTGAAAACTTTTCAAATACCACAAAAATAGAATCATGCCTATGCTATGTCCTCGATAATGCAAAAAAAAAATCCATGCTAACACCCTCCCACAACTTTAGCAGTGTAGGTAATGGCTAATATAACTGTGTATTTTGCTTCACTCCTTTCGCCATCTGACATACTCTACAGCTTTGTACAAACTTTTTCACATCTTGTTGCAACTATGGCCAATGATAATTCTTAGCAACCAAAGCAATCGTTTTATCTCTATCAAAATATCTAGCCCACCCTCCACTATAATTCTCCTTGATGAGATTCTCTCTCATTGAACTTTTGGAAATGCACAACTGGCTTCCTTTGAACAACATAATATCTTGGATCATAGAATCTAACTACTTTGTCCTATCAAGTGCAACAGGTTCTATACAAGCCTTCCATGCTTCACCAAAATTAGGATCATCTGGATACCCAACCACCTCTATTTTCATTTTTGTCAGCAAAAGTTGTCTTCTACTAAGAGCATCTACAACTCTATTAAACTTTCCACTCTTGTGTTTCAAAAAAAATGTATAACTCTCCAAAAACTCAACCCACTTCAAATGCCCTTGCTTCAATTTTCCTTGACTATTCAAATATTGCAAAGCTTGATTGTCAATATACCAAAAAAACTCTTTAGGAAGATGATAGTGTCTCCACTTCTTCAATGCTTGAACTATAGCATAAAATCCCTAATCATAACCATAATATTTTATTTTTGCATCATTCAACTTCTCACTAAAATAAGCAGCAGGTCTATGTTCTTGGCTCATAATAGCTCCTATTAAAGTACCACTAGCATCATAGTCTAGTTGAAACACCTTGTTAAAATCAAGAAGTACTAAAACAAGCTGATTAATAATTTATTTATTTTTAAATAGATTAAAACTTATATATACTCTTACAATCCACTTAAACTCTTTCCTATCGTCTCTCATTATTTTAGTCAAGGATCCATAAATACTACTAAAACCTCTTATGATCCTTCTATAAAAACTAGCTAGTCCATGAAAAGATCTTACCTCAGTTGCACTCCTTGGAGTAGGCCATTCAAGGATAGCCTTCACTTTCTCTACGTCCATTTCTAGACCTTTTGTTGAGACTACAAAACCTAGGTACACCAACGCCTTCTTTATAAAACTATACTTCTTCAAATTTATTAGCAACTTTTCTTCCCTCAACTTATCAAACATTTTGTGAATATGAATCAAATGCTCCTCCAATGTCTTATTAAAGATCGATATATCATCTCGGTAAACAATGACAAACTTACCCAAAAACTCCTTTAGTACCTCATTCATGAGCCTCGTAAAAGTGCTTAGTGCATTGGTTAGCCCAAAAGGCATGACTAACAACTTGTAAAATCCTTCTTTAGTCTTGAAACTAGTCTTCCATTCATCACCTGCTCTGATACAAATCTGATGGTAACCACTCTTTAGATCTATCTTTGTGAAAGACTCAACCCCACTCAAACAATCCATAATGTTATCCATCCTTGGAAATAGAAATCTGTACTTGATTGTGATCTTATTGATAGTGTAAGAATCTATGCAAATCCTCCAACCTCCATTCTTCTTTGGTGCTAATATGGCTGGTACAACACATGGACTCATACTCTCTTGAATCAACCCCTTCTACAATAACTCATGAACTTGTCTATTCAACTCTTCACTTTTTGCTGGTGCCATTTTTCACACTACCTTATTTTGCAAACTGGCTCTTTAAACCAAATCCATTTGGTGACTAATCTTCCTCACTGGGGGTAATCCATCAGGTACATTATCTAATACAATATAAGAAAATTATCCCAACATATGTACAACTTCTGTAGGTACCTCCTCTATATCTTCTTTACTATCTATTGTAATTATAAGAAAACACACATGCTCATGCTTCATACATTTGAGAAACTATTTTCCATCAACAAAACATATTCTATTAGCAGTACATACCTTTTCTTCTTTCTCCTTCAATGGCTTCAACTTATGCTTCACTCCATCCTTGGTCAGAGTTTAGGTATTTGCTTGCCCATCATGTACAACATTCCTGTCAAACTACCATGACCTACCCAACAACATATGCCATATGTCCATTGGTATGATATCACATAGTACCTCAACCTGGTAGCTTCCAATCTTGAACTTCATGGAGCACTACTCATTCACCATGACCTTGTGGTCATCTTGCACCCAAGCAATATGGTATGGATGCAGGTGTTTCTGTCTCTTTAGATTCAACTTGGTGAGCATCATTTCTAACACCTGATTGTTAGTACTTCCACCATGAATGATCACATCACAACACTTATCTTCACATCTGCACCTTGTGCGAATCAAACTCCTTCTTTGATCAGGTTCATTCTCACCACTCAGCAAGACTCTTTTGTTAACTAGGACTTCCCTTCTTTTAGCATCTTCGGAATGTGATGATCTAACATCTTCATCAACATGTGTGACTCTAGCCTGGCCTTTTGTTCTTCAATTTTTCCCTCCTTGGAATTGGGTACATTCAAATTCTTTATGCCCTTCTTCTCTATAGTGAAAACATTTTCCACATCTGCCTCCTCTTCCAGATCCTTGTCCTCTACCTCTTCCTCTTTCATCTCTATTGTTTTGATCATGGAAATGATTGGAATTGTTTCACTGTTAGTTCTAACTACTACTTCTAGCCTCATCCTTTTTCTTGTGATCATCATTATGGCCACCATAAGATCATTTGCCAAATCTTCCACTAATCTTGTTGTCAAACTTTTTACTCAATTTCTCCTCAACTCTTAGGGAAAATTGGTATGCCTCCTCAAAACTATTCATTCGAACCAGACTTAGCTCATCCTGAATGCTTGGCCTTAACCCATTAAGATAATGAGCAACTTTCTCCTTATCAACTTCTGCATGGCTAGTTTGAATGAGAACTCGGAAGAACTCTTCGGCATAATCTTGAATACATTTTCTCCCTTTCTTCAACCCATGCATCTTCTTCAATAGATCGAGCTCATAATCCATGCGAATGAATTGTCACTTTAGTTTAGCTATCATGTGATCCCATCTGGTGATTTTTTCCTTTCGCTTTCTATTTAACTCCAACTAAACCTCCTACCACCAGATCTTTGCATGTTTCTTCAGTTTTGCCTTTGCAAACTTGACCCTATCAAGATCATCAATATCTTCATACTCAAAGTACTCCTCTAGTTCATTGATCCAATCAATCAGCTTCTCTGGGTTAAGATTTCTCAAAAATGTGGAAACCTCAAACTTACATCTTTTTAAAATCTTGGAGATGGCCCTAAAATCCTCTCTTCCTCTGCATTTAGAACTACTTATGCTTTTACATTTTCTTCTACTTTTTCCTCATCCTCGCTTTCATCTCTTATGGGAAGATTTATTCTTTTGTGTATTTGTTCTTCCAATGCTTGCATTTGTCCTTGGAGGGCTCAAAAACCCTTAAGTGTAATACCTAAAGCTCTTCCACCATGCTCTCTTCATGGAGGCATTTTCACAATTTTGCTAAAACCCTAGTGCAAACTGCCTCACAATTGGAGATCTATCTACACACTTAGCCTAAACTATGGTCGTAGTGGAAACTACCTCATATTCGGTGATTTATCCACACACGCAAGAACTCTAGTCTTTGATACCACTTGATGAAGGGTGCTCCCCTTAATACCATAAACACATAACAAAAGGAAAGAAACAATAGCACATGTGAGAACAAAATATGGACTTCTTATTTGTGCTACAAATGTGGTATTATACAATTAACTAGTACAATATCCTAACCCACATGGGTGCCTTCATTACAGTAAATCTACAAGACAAGCTGTGAACTATCACCTAGAGTTGTCATAGATAATGTTTGGGGCATTCTTAAATAGGAAATTTTATGCCACAAGAAGGTTCTAGACAATGAAACTTAATACCTAGTGCTGAAAGACCCTAACAATATATATAGAGTTGGCCAAATACATCTTTAACAATTATTTTATATATTTTGGGTAGCTCAACTTTGAAAGGCCATAACTCATGAACTGTTGCTCTGATTAGCTATTATAACCACATTTTGGAAATGCCTACTCCTAATCTACAGGCTCAAAATAGAGTCAACACCCTATCATCAAGGTTTTTAGACCTCATCCAAGTACTCTATGGCCTCCAATGGTGAACCTGAAGGTTTTTCTGTAAAATTTTCCACCGAAAATCCACAATAACTTCTCTAATACTTATGCTTGAGCAATGAGATTTTTCAAGTAGGCTTACAATTCTAAAATGAACCTTCCTATAGAAAATAGAACATTATGAGCTTGTATGACAAAGTTACTAAAAATAGCAAGCTCCTAGAAATAGCAACCCCCCTATCTACTAGTCCTTATTAAAATAGAAATGACTACAATAAAAATATTTTTGGGTGATGCAAGATTGCACTTACACCCAGGATTCTCCTACATCAAAGACCATTCCATTTGACCAAGTAGTCTATGTAGGTCTTCTTTCTTGTCTTCTTGAACACCTTGGAATCCAAAATTTTCTCCAACTGAAGTAGTTGGTTATGTGGAAAATCCTTGATCAATTCTTCTTGTTCATCAACATCCTGCATTACATCATTAATTCCTACCTCACCTTTAAAAAGGGTGAGATCACAAACATTAAAAATAGGAAAAATTGATATGGTTCGGGGGTAATGAAATTTCATATGCATTTTCCCCAAATTTGTGCAATATCTGATAGGGTCCAATCTTCCTCATCTACAATTTTGTGCATCCCCTTGGTAGCTTTCTTTGTTTAGATAAGCACATACTTGATTTGTCTCTTTTTCTTTTCCACCTGTTGATTGTATTTTGCAGTATTCTAATTTAGAGTGTCTCTAACTTGATCATGAATTTGTTTGATCCATGCTGAGAATTATTCACCTTGTGCACTAGTCTTGAAATCACTTGGTAAATCTCTCAGTTCAATGACTCCTCCAAGATGAAGTCCATAGTTTACTTGGAATGGTGTCTTCCCTATTCAACTATTCCCTGAGTCATTGAAGGAAAACTTTGCTCAAAGGAGGATTACATCCATGTATGCTCATGTTCTTTTGTTAGACACCTTAGAAGGTTACCTAATAATCTATTGACTACTTTAGTCTGGCCATCTATTTGTGGATGGTAGGCAGAACTAAAATATTATTTTGTACCCAACCTTGGAGCTTCACATCTCTATCAAAGATAATGGAATTTGGAAATAAATGAATCCTAACCACTTCCTTGAAAAATATGTTAGCATTGTGTGAAGCATCATTAAAGCTCTTACAAGGAGCAAAATGAGCCATCTTACTAAATCTGTCTACAATAACAAAAATGCTACCAAAACCTGTTCTTGTCCTTGGAAGGCCTAAGAAAAATTCCATTCTCACACTATCCCATGGCTCTATTGGACTAGGTAAGGATTGATAAAGACCTTGGTTTGTCCTTATTCCCTTGGCTCTTTGACATATTGTGCATGTTTCTACAAACTTTCTGACATCAGTAAGTAACTTTGGCTAGTGATAGTTTTTCCTTAGGAGTTCTAGAGTTTTGTCAACCCAAAGTGACCTCCTAATGTTCCATAATGCTTCTCTTTGATCTAATTTTCCCTCATGGAGCATCTTGGAATGAAAATTTTTCCTCCTTTAAACAACTAACCATTTTCCAACAAATACTTAGAATATGTTGTGTTACATGCATCAAATAATGTTGAACAAAATTTATGGATTTCTCCAAATTTTGAATCATCTTCGTATAGATGTTTACGGGCATCAATCTCCATTCTTTACACTTGAAATTATTCCACCAAGGTGACTCTCCTATTAAGAGCATCTACTACCTTGTTTGCAGTGCCTTTCTTGTGTTTTATTCAGAATGTGAAGGCTTAGAGTTGCTCAGCCCACTTCATGTATCTACAACTCAATTTGTCTTGGCTATTCGAGAAGCTTAGTGTATGATTGTTTGTGTAGAAAATGAATTCCTTAGTAAGAAATTAGTGCCTCCATTCTTGAGGACTTCAACCATAGAATATAGTTCTAGGTCATATGTATTGTATTTATTCTTGGCATTATTGAGTTTTTCAAAGAAGAAAGCCATTGGTCTTCCCTCTTGACTGAGAACTTCTCCTATGGTAAGGTTGCTAGCATCAATCTCCACTATGAAAAATTTGTTTAAGGTAGGTAGTTCTAAGATTGGATATTGTGCTACTCTACCCTTCAAGTATTCAAAAGATTCATTTGCTTGAATTGTCCATTAAAACTTTGTCATCTTACCTCCTCTGATAGTATCCAATAGAGGCACACATATATGGCTGAAGTTCTTGAAATTTTTTCTATAGAATGCTTCAAATCCATGGAATCTCCTAACTTCCCTTGTAGTTTTAGGCGTCATCCACTTAATGATAGCCTCTACAATTTTAGGATCTATCTTCAAGGTGCTATTTGAGATGACAAAGCCCAAGAATGTCAATTCTATCTGCATGAATGTACACTTTTCAAGGTTTATTCCTAAATTATTTTCATTTCATCTTTGAAGAACTTGTTCCAAATGTTTCATATGTTCTTCTTTGGTTCTATTGAAGATAAATATGTCATCAAGATAGACCACTACAAACTTACCTATGAAATCATGGAGCACTTCATTCATCAGCCTCATGAAGGTCCTAGGGGCATTGCTTATAGACCAAATGGCATGAAAATCCATTCATATACCCCTTCAATAGTTTTAAATGTTTCTTTTCACTCATCTCCAGGCCTAATCCTCATCTGATGATAGCCTGATTTAAGGTCTATTTTGGAAAAGTAGCATGCTCCTCCAAGTTAGTCTAGTAGATCTTCAATCTTGGGTACAAAAAACATATAACTTATTGTTATTTTGTTGATTTCCCTAGAGTCAATGCAAGGTTTCCATTTTCCATCCTTTTTAGGGGCCAATAAACTAGGTACTACACAAGGGTCGAGACTCTTTTGAATGAGTCCTTTAGCCAATAAGTCACTAAGTTGTCTAGATACCTCTACATTTTGATTAGATGTGAGTTTATATGCAGCCTTTTTGGGAAGAGAAGCACTTAGTATGAAGTCAATCTAGCACGAGATGTCCCTCAATGGTGGGAGTTCATTTGGAGTGTCTCCTACAAGTATCCCTTTATACTTCTGTAGTAGAGTATTTATTTCCGTAGGCACTTCTTGGGTGACTACTTTCATCTTAAGTTTGAGGAATAGGGCATACCCTATTTGAGAGTCTTGGATGGTATTCATCATCTCTTGTTCACCTACCATGATATCTAACTATTCTTTAGGTTTCTCTTGGTAAGGATTAGGTCTGGGAAGAAGATTATATTTGCAACCATCTTTAGTAATTTGGCATTTGTTTGTGACACAATCATGTTTGGCCTTAACAACTTGGGATTGAAAACCTCTTCCCAACTAATTAGATTTTGTCATGACTTCTCCTCAAACCTTGACTGGAGAAAATTATGCTGAATTTTCTCAACAATGTAGGAAGTAAATTGGAATCACATGTAGGAAAGCTGAGAGGAGCTAGAGTTTACCCACATTACTGAGAATTTTGTCTTTCCATCTTGCAAGTTTTCTCTACATATGCTCCACTAGCCCATTCAAGATCTAGAGTGTGACATCCTTGATATAAAGTGGTAAACCAAGATAGGTGTTTGATAGTGTAGGATCCTGACAGTTTAGTTCTTTCACCACTCTCTTCCTCAAGTGTCTATCTATGTTGAAGAAGTAAACCTTTCTTTTGTGAAAATTTATTTGTTGTCTTGATGCCTCCTTGTACTAGTCTAAAATTTTTTTATAGGCCTTGGCTTCATGGATCAAGAAAATTCCATAAAGAAAGGTGTCATCCAAAAACTACAATAAGACCTCTGGTGGTAGGGAAGATGATCATTTGATATGTATCATTTCATCCTAATGTGCCAAGGAAATAATATTTCTTCCCAAAACCTTAGCAAGAATAATGAATAAGGTGATAGGGAGTCCCCTTGTTGAAGACCTTGGGTAGATGAAAAGAACCTCCCAGGGGTGCTCTTCACAAGAACAAACAAATGGGTAGTATTAATAGTTCCTTGGATTAATCTCAAAATTTTATCTTCAAACCCTAGTTTGATTAAAATTTCAAACAAAACTCCCTCCTCACATTATCATAAGATTTAGAAATATCAAGTTTCATGGCCATATTTAGGCTCTTAGATTTTTACATAGAGTGTTTAACCTTATGTGTTGTAATAAGCACATCTAATATTTATCTCCTATTGAGAAATACATTCTAGGTAGGGCCAACAAAATTTACTAGAAGATGTTTTAGATGGTTAACTATCACCTTAGAAAGGATCTTGTAGATCATGTAGCATAAGTTAATAGGTCTAAATCCAAGTGTTGTAGGGTCATCAATTTTTAGGATCAACACAATGAAAGTTTGATTGAGCTCTTTTAAAATCTTTCTTGTTCCAAAAAGATCCCTCACAACATGGATTAGATCATACTTGATGACCTTCCAAAACTCTTGGAAGAATGCAGGGGGAAAATATCAGGTCCTAACACTTTGAATGACCCCATAGAAAACATCACTTTCCTAAATTCTTCTTCCATAACCTTCACAAGGAGGTCCTTGTTCATCTTCTCATCTATGAAAGGATTCATAACCCTTAAGAGTTTTTTCTTTACATTGGTGTCAAGATTGTGAGGAGGTGGATTATAGATATCTTGAAAATAGTTTGACATCCATACTTCAATATCTTCTTCCTTTATAAGTTCTTGCCCTTGTTATCTAACAACTTACTTATAGAATTTATCTTCTTCCTTTTTAAAGCTATCCTATGGAAAAATGCCATGTTTATATTTCCCTCTTCAAGTCATTGAATCATCAATGGTTGTTTCCAAAAGAATCCTCTCTTGCTATAATCTCACCTAGGGTTTTATGTTTGCCCCATGCTATATCTTTCATTTCCTCCTTGTATATGAGTAGCCTTGGCTGAGGGTCTCCTAGCTTTAGAAACTAAATTGACATCTACATTTCCATACCCTCTCATTTTCCTCTTGGGAACAAGCTATCCTGCATTGGTGTCAGGGGTGTCCAACAATACCTGTGAGATTAGGGATGATAGGACCAGTGAATGGACCTCAATTATGCCTAGGAGGGATATAGTTAGGGTCCCACCCATTTGTGGGAAACTCCTCCCACCTTTAAAGGGTTAAGGAGTAGATGTATTTAATCACCCTGAGATTTCTCAACCTCTTCTAATTGTCCAATTAAGCTATTCAACAAGACCCTCACTTGGGCAGTTCCAGTTGAAACCTCCATTGAATCAATCTCCCCTTCTTGAAGACCCATTTCTCCCTCTCTATGGAGGAGACTATCCTCAGAATGGTATCTTCAAAGGGATAGCTCTTATATTGTACATGGTTGTTGGGTAAACACACAAAAGTGTGTCACCTTTTATAAAGGAAAAGGCTAACAAAAGTACAACTATTCAACTTAAATGGCATTAAAGAAGTATAATTTGAAAATGAAGAAAACTAATGAAATATTTAGAAATGGAAAAAGTTTATGATTACTTTTTTAATGATCATTTGGAATAACAATTGATACATTTTCCTAATTTTTAAGAATAATTTTTTAGGTGATGAAAAACACTAAAAATGAGGGGTCTAGTTCCCACTGTTAAACTATATGGAAGTAAACTTTTTTCCCTTTGATCTTTGATTATTTTATAGATGAAATATATAGCTAGATAAATTTAAAATTAAAAGCAATGTCTTTTGACATATATTTTCTCCTTTATAATGATTCAAATTCCAACTCACTTGAAATTGACAGTTTTCATCTCCCACCACATTTTTCAAGTAAATATATTCTAATGAAAAGAAAAATTATAAATTTTGGAAGAGGACGCTCTCCTTTAGAATGTCATATGCTTTTAAAATTTTTTTGATAAGATTTACTATTTTTCTTTTCTCAAAATCAACATTTTGTTGAGTGTTCAAATACATAGTCGTGGTATTTTTTAATTAATATTCTTTATCTAAGCAAAACATGATAAACTCTATATGATAATATTCTTAACTTTGAGCTCTATAAAATGATATTTATATTGTATTAGAAAATAATATAAAAAAAAGTAAGAGTTATTGAAACATCAATTTTCTAAAATAATTTTATTTCTTCATTGATTTGACACAAACTAGTATAAAATATGCATTTAATAGACATTTCAAATTGGAAAAGTGTGAGAACATATAATTAGCTAGAATGAATTTATCTAGATCATATGTTTCAATAAAATTTATTTTTACATACAAATACTCAAATTCAATCTTTTTGATAAGTTATCCTGAAAGGTTGCATAACTTTTCACTTTTATCGTACTTTTTTGTGTTTTATGAGGCAATAATAACACAGTCTCCTTCTCTAACCCTTCCTCTTCATTCTGGGTAATCTCTATATTTATTAGGAGCTCAAATGTCTTCAAATCCTCCACAATCTAACCCTTTTGAACACCTAGATTCTTGATATTATCTTTCCCTCTAGTCTTAGTCATCTTAGAGAAGCCAACTTTAACCACTCCTAGTGAATAGACCTTTCCTTTAAGATTTCTCATTATTAAAGGAGGTTTTGCAGTCTAGAAACAAATGCCAAAATTATTTACACTTATAAAAAAAAGGGTACACTATTCTCATAATGAGTGGGCTGAGTCCACATGCCCCATTTTTATTTTAAGGCCACTAAAGTCAAAATAGTATTATTCATATCCATATTCACACAAAATATAGCATATCCCAATTGAGATTTGCTAAATGTGGAATTGTCAGTTTAATGAGGTACCCAAAAGAGTTCCCTATCCATGTGGAAATATTTTAATCACAAAATTCCAAAGGGAGCTTTGGGAGATGAACCTAGGCCAAGGAAAGTCTATGCATATCTTGGCTAGGATTAAAGCCTGACTTCCATTTAACTAGCATCAAGTAGTGCTTACAATAGTTCTAGGAGCCTGCCAAGATATTGTTCCTATCCACTTCAAATGTGAAATTGAAAAGAAAGAGTGCACCTAACATCACCAAGAATAACATTGATCCCCTTATATTCCATTTAAAGTTGCACCACTTTCTCACCATATCCATAGTTGGCTTGAAAGAGAAAAATCTTCCCACAAGACATAGTGAAAGCCCAGAGGAATATCTCTGTGGCCTCCATTCCAAAAACCACTTTTGTTTGATCCCTATGTGTCATGGAAACCTTGGAACTAAGAACAAATCCTTTCCAATATAGCTTTGGGTTTGCAACTTCCTTTAAGCCCTTAGGGTTAGGAGGCACAATGGGTTAGGGTGGGGGAGGAAGAAGGCTAGACCATATAAAATAACAAGCATCTCAGATGAATCCTATACAAAAATTGTCATCCCATTTAGGGAGGAAGGTTGTAGTCTTGTAGATAAGACTAGGAATAGGTCAAATCATGCTTGTACCAAATTAGGAGGGGGGGCAGTGGGGGCGGGGGTGGGGGTGAGTGGGGGGCAAGGGTGAGGACCCTCTGGGTCATAGAGTACCATAGGTAGGAGTTGCAGGGGAGTTATAGGAAGGATTTACATAGAAGAAAGTTGTTGAAATCAAATAGTATAGCAGTATATGTTGATTGTATGGTGGAATGACATATTTTTGTTAGGGTTGTGATTTCAATGCCTACAATGAATAAGACTTAATTTTGTAGGGTCCCCAAGTCTAATTTGGGGCTTTTTGCATCTATTGGTGTCATAGACCCAAATTGATTGTTGATTCTTTTATTTGGAGACTATTTTTCATTCTCTTCAAACTAGAAAGAATCTAGGGGACAAGAATTAATAGGGCTACTTTTGTAAATACACTCTATTTTAGGCCTAAGAATAGGTACAATAGCCCAGTTAATGGGCTTTCTCAAAAAAATTAGTTGGAAATATTTTAGTATGTGAAAGAATATCCAAATGGGTAACTAGAAATTCTATTTGGTTTGAGATCCTTTTTTAAAAAGTTTGAGAAAATAATTAATTTCACTCACTAGTGCCCTAATTGGGGCTATTAAGCCTACCAGGAAGAGTTGTTTTATTTTCCCTTGGAGATAAGAACTTGAGACTTGGTGAATTAATTATTTGGGATTTGGCTAGTTGATGCAAGACCCTTAGAGTCCTAGTGGTTCTTTGGTTAGATTGAGTAATTTGATTGGGTCACTTTGTCCTTGAGTTGTATTCGGAGACCTTTAGTAAAGATACACCAATTTAAGAATTTTATCATAGAAACTTGATCAACCCCTATTTCTTTGCATTAGAGTGGTATTATATCATCAAAATATCATGTTTAATTTTTATTTTTTAAAGTATATTTCAAAGGGGGGAGACTTTTGAGAGGCTTAAAACATGACTCCTAGAATGACCAACATAAAACATGCCAAACTAGTGACAAAATAGGTTGGATGATATAAGAAGGTTATGGAGAAAATGAGATGAATGGAAAAAGAGTTAGAAAAGGTGAACAAGAATAACAAGAAGGAGATTGTACATGAGGATCGAAGTGAAAATAAAGAAGAGGAATTGGGAGTTGAATTAGAAGAAGAAAGAGAACCAAGAGAGAAAATGGATTGACTTAAGTAAGAATGGGTAAATTTCCTAAGACAATCAAAGAGAATGACTATAAAGGGAAGTTTGATATGACAATGTATGATGGGACAATGAATTAGGAAGAGTTGATTGAGAATTTTGGAGAAAATGAGAAATTATATGATTGTGAAGATGTAGTAGAAGAACACAAAGTCAAGATTAAAAAGTGAAGGGTAAGAGGGCATGCATTATTGTACTAAGAATTTTTGTAGAAAAAGAGGTGGAAAAAGAGGAAATATAAAATTGATATATGACCAAAAATGATGGCTAATATAACAAAGAAGGTTCTTCCTAAAGATTACACGGTTCAACTATACAAGAGAATGTAAAGTCTAAGACAAAGGGACTTGGATGTCCAAGGATATACTGAGGAGTTCATAAGTTAAAAGAAAGGGTGTCTCATTATGGGGAGGAGGAGGAGAAGATAGAAATGTAAATGGGTGGATTGATATTCAACATCGAAGATGACACAAAACTTGTAGCATCTAACACTATTGAGGAATTTTATAAGCTAGCTATGAGTGATGAGGAGAAGATCAAAAAAGTGACAACAAAGGTAAAGGAGTCACAATAGTAGAAACAAGGAAAATGTTAGAAGGACTCTACATGAAAATTAGGAAATTAGTGCACAAGAAAAAGGCAAGGATCCCATAACAAATCAAAATAAGGGTACTATAGGTGGTAGTTTTAGTTCATGAAGAGGATTTTTTAAAGGAATTTACTTCACATACGATGAAGGAAACACCTCATATAAATGTCCATTGAATGAGCACAAAAAGGTAAACAAAAGAGTCCATTTAGTGTAGGTGGAGAAGAAACACATTTTTTTTTTTAAGAATGCAAATCTTGGGGAAGGTGATTTTTCAATTGTTAGAAGGGGATAATTAGGAAGGAGAAAAACCATATTAAAAGCTAGGTGTTAGAGGAAAGGAAAATTTTATCAAATGGTAGTAGATTTAGGCTTGCATGACAACCTAGTATCCTTTTACATAGTGGATAAGTTAAGATTGCAAAAAAAAATACATGATAGTTCTTATGAAGCCACATGGGCAAGAAAAGAGATACATATCATCGTGAGGGAGGAAGCATATGTTGAATCTTCCATAGGGGACTATTGTGACAAGGTTCTCTATGATGTGGTTCTAATGACTTGTTATCACATAATCTTGGGGATATAATTAAAAGATTTGAGGAGGACTTTGAATAATGGGTTGACAAAAATATATTTGGTTCACAAGGGAAATGATTAGTTATTTAGAGACCCCTTGAAGTTAAAAATGGGAAAGACAACATGACTATTTTCTTTGGAAGAAATGAGCCTTTGAAGTTGTAGATGGGTATGAATACACAAAGTCCTAAATAAGACAAGGTTTTAGCTGACAGCGCAAGGGAACACACAATCCTATGATAGGAATTAAATTGAAGTGATGGTTGGGAACATAAAATTTCACTTGGATGCAAATTTTGGTAATGGTAGAACCACTATGGTTGGAGAGGTGGTAAAGAGGAATGCAAACTAGAAGAGAGGAGATATAAAGTTGCAGTAGAAGGCTGGTCCATATTGTAATTGAAGACAACAAGGAAACCATTTTTTTATTCCTAACTCTTTATTAAGTTTAATGGTGGTAAAATACAAACTCATAATGAGTTGTTGGTGCAATGAAAATTTGATAAGTAAATGAAAGATTGTATAGTTCCATTAGGAAGGATGGGAGGAAGAAGAACTATAGCTCTTACCTCTTGGGAAAATAGCTCTTTAGAGGGAGGGAAGTCTTGTGCAAGGGCACCCAAGAAAGGATTTGGTCTTAGGAAGACACCATTTATGAAGTGTAAGTGAGGATGAGTTGGAATCTTTTAAGGCCCATTATGGTCTATGGAAATGTTCTAACCAATGAACTATATAAAAATCCTAAATTTCTTGATAAGAACCTTAGGAACAAAATGATGGATTAGGGGAGGGACAAGGGGGGAGGAGGTAATAGTGACAACATGGGAATAAAATATGTTAAAAGGGTCTTAGATATGCTCTATTAACCTTTAAGAACATTTGGAAGAAATGCGAATAATTTTTTAATCAAATAAATCATCAAAGTATAAGTAAGAAATTCAAATTTTTGAATTCTAATGGCTAGGAGGTTTTTGGAGGAAAACTATGTTTTAGGCCTTTAATGGACTAGTTAGGCCTTGCAACCAACTTGGATCAGTTGCAACATTTAGTATAAACCTTATATAGTTTTGATAAGGCATATGCATGCAAACATTTTATGGATTG
Source organism: Cupressus sempervirens (assembly GCA_028749045.1). Classification (NCBI taxonomy): domain Eukaryota; kingdom Viridiplantae; phylum Streptophyta; class Pinopsida; order Cupressales; family Cupressaceae; genus Cupressus; species Cupressus sempervirens. The sequence continues at coordinate 208,223,328 of CM053783.1, forward strand.
AAGATATATTTTATGGATTGATTATTGAAATAACACTAAAAGTTTAGTCTAACTACAATTTCTCATGGTTCTTTGATTGGTACGAATTATTTTAAATATGTAAAAAATTAAGAGACATATTTAACCCATGTTTGATCATTATTGCACATAATAAAATTAGTATTTTTATGTTCATTAAACATTTGTTGATAGGGCTTGTGATTTTACATTTAGTTTGAACTAGTTTTGTTTATCTATATAAAAACATTAACATTTCATGGATATAGAGCCATGTTTCCCATGGAATTTTTAAGCCAAAAATTGTATGATAGTGTCCAAAAAATTGAATGTGTAGATAAAATAAAGGAATGACTGGTGATCACCATTTATATGGTTGGAAAAGCACTAATTCATGGCTAAGGAGAAATAGTATATAATATAGCTGTTTGAGGGGAACAATTTTATATTTTAAATAGTTAGTATATGTCAAGTAGGTGGTAGATGACTTTCTTTTGTTCATGGTTGTGAGAGGAAGGCATACATTGAACATGTCCTCGTTTTGGAGGGTTCCCAAAGGTTGATTTGGTGCTTTTGCATGTAAAAGGGTCATAGAACCAAATTTATTGTTCATTATCCTAATTGGGGACTATTAGGAACTCTACCAAAAGTGGAAAGGTTTGGGGAGGAGAATTGATAGGGGTTTCTTTGTACAGTAGCCTGTTTGAGGGGTTTCATCCAAAACATCAAGTGGAAATATTTTAGTTAGAGAAGAGCGTAATGAGTATTTAGAAATGCCATTTGTTTTGAGATTTTTTTTGGGAAAATTTTGAGAAATGTAATTTTATTGGAGGCCTAATTGGGGCTATTACGCCTAGTCGACAGAGTTGTTTGGTTTATCCATAGAGATAGGTACTTGAGACTTGGTGAATTGATTATTTGGGGTTGGTTTAGTGGATTAAAGACCCTTAGATTCTTTGGGGCTATTGGGGAGATTGATAACTTTGATTAAGTAATCAAAACCTTGAGTTGTATTGGAAAATATTTGGGTAAGATATACCATTTTTTGTATTTTGTCATAGAAACTTGATAAGTCCCTATTTCTCTACATCATCTACCTCTGATAAAACCTACTTTTTCAAATCATCCACCTACCACTTTCAACAAATTATCTAACATGTCTAATATGTTTATGCCTACTATTTCTTCTTCTACTCCTACCCTTAGTAATCTTGTTCAAATTGACCTAGCTTTGCATCAATAAATGGCTCAATTCACTCAATATAGATACAATAATCCTATATGTGACATTTTTAATCCTCTCTCTCTCTCTCTCTCGACATACTTCATTGTTTTATTCTACTAGAAATTGAGATATCCCCTTTCTAGACCTACAATGGTAAGGGTGATCCTACAATTCATGTTAGGAATTTCCAAATAACATGTTGTAATTTTTCTCATGACCATACACTCATAAATAAAAACTTACATGAAAGTTTAGGGAAAGATATTTGTAATGGAATTTTTCGTTACCCCCTTATTATATTGATTCCTTTGAGAAGCTTGCCAACACTTTCATTCAACAAATTTTAAAAAAAATTTGGTCCTCAAATTTCTTTAATTGTTCTAATGTGTTTCTAAAAAAATATGAAAGAATTTGTTTACTTATTTTAATTTTAATTTACCGTAATGCAATATAGATATTATTCTCTTGAATAAGTACATTTTTTCCTATGTGATGCATGTTTACATCGAATCCAACAAAGAATTCAAAGGACATTGTAGTGGCAAAAAAGAATGACCTTAAAGTATGATATTGCTTCGTGAACAAATTTTGAATAATATTTTTCAAGAAAATAGTTGCTAGACTATGAGTGAATTTAGTTTTGTTCAAAGCTTGTATTCTATCTCCATCCATTTCTTTTCATTTCCCTAATTTTCACTTTGAGTATACATCTTTGTATAAAGTATTCTCTTCAAGATCCATTTTCACAAAGTTCTATTATTTTTCCTAAATATTAGCATTCTTTCCGTACTAAATTATGATGTCATTTAAGTCAAGAAGTTATATTTCCATATTAACTTTTTCCAAGACGACACTTGCAAAATGGTGATGATTTGACTTTTTAATTTTCCCTTTTAGGATATATATTTCTATAAGCAATACAGACAATTGAGTATCTAGAGGTGCCATTTTTTTTTGAGATCCTCTTGAGAAAATAATCAGTTACCCTTGCTGGAGGCCTAATTGGGGCTATTAGGCCTAGTAGGTAGAGTTTTTTGGATTTTCCTTAGAGATAGGCAGTTGAGACTTGGTGAATTGATCATTTTGGGTTGGTTTGGTGGATTAAAGACCCTTAGAGACTTAGTGGGTCATTGGGGAGATTGGGAACTTTGATTGGGTCTCTTAAACCTTGAGTTTTATTGTAAAATGTTTGGGAAAGAATTGTATCGTGTATTTTGTCATAGAAACTTGATAAGCCCCTATTTCTCTATATTGACTACCTTTGACGACAACTTCCATACAAACCACTAATCCTCTAAGTGTTGGTTCTCTTAATCACACTTCCCACAAGCATTCTTCATGCTATACTACCTTCTTCATTGTCTTTATATCATCTTTTGTATTTTACATATTACAATCCTCTTTCCACTTTTTAAAATCTTCCACATATCACTTTCAATAAATTTTCTAACACACATCTAGTAGATAGGCCTCCTATTGCTTCTTTGACTCCTACCATTAATAGTCTCGTTCAAACTGACTTAGCTTTGCATCAATAAATGTGGTGTTGAATATTTCTATAATGTGGAATTTGACACAGCACAATATTCATTGACTTTATAAAAGACCTTTACTTTTGTAATTTTTATAACATCTCCCGGAGGAAGAACATAAATTAATAAATCTTTATTAGAACATTGAAGAACAGCTAGAAGGTACAATTTCATGCGTGTGGAATGTCTGCTCAAATGAAAATAATGCTTCTCAGTTGTCACGTGCGACGCATGATAATTTTGAGTTGCAGCCTTATTGTGAATGGAAATGTCTTGGAGCGAACAATCGGAGTTTCCTGTCTGTGTGAAGATGACATTAGATGGATATGCTATTGGGCACACCACGGCCTGTGAGACCGCCTGATTTTGATAGATCAGTAGTGTTGGGGTATAGCAGCGTGTAAGGGACTTGTGCAGGTCCGGTCCTGTTCTTGTAAACATGACAGTTGTTATTCCTCTCAATTATATTCTTCTCAATCTTTGTCATGTTCTCTGAAAATTTTGTAAATCTCTCTTGAATACGGGGATCATCTACTCTATCCATGGTGGAGCCCTGCAACTGTCCCACATACACCTCGTTTTTTGCATGCTTTGACAAAATTTCCAGAACAGCCATGACAAGGGTTGCTTGTTTGGGAGCGGAGACGGTCTTGAGGAAAAATTCCTCTGGATCCTTAACAAGTTCATCATACTCAGGTGTTCCCTTGTCTGGAATCAAGCGTCTACTCATGGTAGGCAGATTTGGCATGTATCCTCCGTACGAGTACTGCCCAAAGTTGACTGCAGCATGGTGAGCAGATGCAGTCCAGATTATAGTCGTCACTATTTCCACTGCTTCAACAAAGGAATCCATCTTGTACCATCGGCTCAGATCTTCCCTGAGGTCTCCATGCCCCACGTTTACTATCTCATCCCACCAAGCCTGCAATTCCCTGTCATTTTTAATGGAGGCATCATCCTTGTAGTAGAGCGACAAGTAGTCTGAAACCCATTGTTTCAAGGCAAACCATATTTCTATACCGTCAACAGCATATGGGTAGTCCTCGATCACAAGCTTCAAACCATTCGGTGCCTTTGAATCACGGACTGCCATTCCCCTGCACAGTACATCGTGAAGTAACGGATCAAGTTTTTGCTATCTCTGTTAACTGGATTAGAAAAATGAAAAGAATGCAAAACGACAGTAATCAGCTTTTTCGCAATATTCAACCATTTTACGGTTAAATGTTATGAACCAGCATAGGTAATGCGGCAGTCGAGCTGTCGAATAAGTTACCTTTTGAGCAGGTCGTCCTCTAATCCTTGTTCATTGAACTTCCACTGCTTGTAGGCTTTAGATGACATTTCCATACAATATCTGCCAGGCGTGAAGCCTTGTTCAATAATACCTGACGCATTTATCAAACTCTGACGGGCAGCTTGATTGATGTCCATGGTATCCAGGTAGTGAGGTATTAACAATTTGTATAAC